>PVHT021183699.1:28108662-28158200 GCA_004024745.2 Catagonus wagneri | reverse complement strand
TTTCATATACAAGCAAATCAAAAGGCCAGGCAAGCATTTCATTGCTTCTCTGAATTACAGAGTGTCTCCTGACCCCAGCCGTGTGTGCAATGAAGCCGCACTCTCTGAAGTATAACTCCTAAAAGCCAATGAGATTGTTGTGGTTATTCTGGTTTGGTTCAAAGAGAATTTAAGGCAAGTGTTGAAACTTACAAAGGAAAAGACGAGCCTCGTGCATTGGTTGCCACTTGTGTGGTCTGAGTATTCCCTGTACAGACTTCTGTGGGAAAACGGAGAGAGAAAAGGTCTATCGGCATTTAATCGGACCAACAAACCTACTACCTGGGTAGTAGTATTTTCATTTTACAATGAGAAAGTAGCTTCTAAGAGGTTAAATATCTTGCCTGAAATCACTCTCAGATTAAATAAAGTCAGGAATCAAACCCAGCTCTTTCTGACAAAACCCCATGACTTTTGTAGTCCATACTGGGGCTGCCTCACTGTAGTCCAAGTCTAACTGTATAAGCACTTCTGTTCTTCAAAGCAAAGATGTAGGTTTTGATTCCCTGGGAGATGTTACTGGGGTTTAACTCTGAGCAAACGACTAGCTTGGCAATTCATAGCTTAGATCGGTTAATGACAAAGTATTGTTGGGAATAGGAAATGTGGGTTAAGTAGCCACCATGGAACAGAGGTGAAAGCCCTCTGTGTTGTAAATCTTATTTCCAAGTGTGTTGTGAAGAAATTATTATGGATCTCTGGGAAGACCTCATGTTTTGAAGCAAGGCTGGTCCAAAATGACTACATGTTGCTCCTTCCATTTGGAAATAAGGAAGCCTATTGGCTGGTAGTGAGAAACAATTCTCTATAGCAGATGCTGTTGGCTGCCAGTCTGACACCCACCCCATTACCTTCCACACACTCTTCTTGTGTTCCTGAATGTACCTCCTAATGTTCATACATCTTGGGTTTGAGATGAGGCTAATCCACCCTGTCCCCGGCGTTTGATTAATAAACCCCAAAATCTCTTCTCTTGCAGGTAACTGGACTAGGCAAGGGCAGGGTGACGACACAATGAATGTGAGAAACCATGGGCTTTCATAAAAGGTAGGCTCATTCTTTAGTTGCAAGAAAGAGGCAGAACCTCTTCTACCTTTGGCTCTTGCCTGCTTGTGATGCCTGGAACGGTGATAACAACTGCAGGATGAGAGCTAGAGTTAGATGGAAGGAGCTGGGGTGATTGGAAAGGAAGACTATGATTCCTCACTTTTGAGCCTATCCAGGAGATGCCCTGCTCATTTTGGATTCTTTTATGTGAAATAATTTCCTTGTAGTTAAAGGCAGTTGAGTGGATGTTCTGTTACCTACAGATTTAGGTGTTCTACTTGGGGGAGTGGATGTAGATGAATCCCTGGTCTTTTGGAAGGGCTTTGGACCAAAGCTTTAAAATGCCCAGTCCATTTGAGAAAGGGTCTTGGAAAAGACTAGTGCGTTCCCATGGCAGCTGGCTCCTCCTTTATTCCACGGCTGATTTCTAAGTGGCCCTGGGACCACTCTGGTCTGTTCAATGGTGCTGTATTTGACCATCCTAGAAGCGCTTTGAGTTCTGAGATAATACTGTCTTCCAATCACTCTCCATTTATTGATGGCTTGTGTTTTCATTCTATTATAAAAATTTCATTGGGGTATAGCTGACTTACAATATTGTATTAGTTTCAGGTTCACAGCAAAGTGAATTGGCCATCTATCTATCTACCTACATCTATGTCTTTGTCTATCTCCATTTTTTCCTCAGATAGGTTATTACAAACTATTGGGTAGATTTCCCTGAGATATACAATAGGTTTCTGTTAATCATCTGTTCTTTACAGTAGTGTGTATATATTACTCCCATCCTTCCAATTCCTCTCTCTCTCCCCCTCCCCCAGTTTGGTACAACCACTATGGAGGACAGTATGGAGGTTCCTTAAAAAGCTAAATATAGAACTACCATATGATCCGGCAATCCCACTCCTGGATATATATCCAGAGAGAACCATAATTTGAAAAGATACATGCCCCCCCCTCAATGTTCACTGCAGCACTATTTACAATAGCCAAGACATGGAAGCCACCTAGATGTCCGCTGACAGAGGAACGGATAGAGAAGATGGGGTACATATATACGATGGACTATTACTCAGCCATAAAAAGAATGAAATGCTGCCATTTGCAGCAACATGGATAGACCTAGAGATTATCATTCTGAATGAAATAAGTCAGAGAAAGGTGGTTTGTATTTTCTGATTGCAAGTATTTTATGTGTTAATGGTAGAGAACAACAAAAAGGATGCCAAAAGAAATACTTGTTTTCTTAGCATTTAACTATTTTGGCCTATAGCTGGGTTTGCGTATATGTTTCCAATTCATTTTTTTCCTTTTCAAAAATATGCTCATTATATTGTATATGTAGTTTTATATTCCATTACTTGGGACATAAAACTCTAACATGAATTTTTTTCCCATATGTCATTAAATATATTTTAAAACTTGCTTAATTATTGCACATTAATTTATTGCATGAATATGTAATAAATTATAAGCTGGTTATATTTTACACGAAGGATGCATTCACGACAATCTTGAATAACTTAAGCTCTGCATAATTCAGGACTCTTTTTCATAAATAGGAATACTCAAGAAGTGGTTTCTCTCTGTATTAATAATGAACACCACTGACATTCAGCTCACTGGCTTTGGACCATTATTCTTGAAGAATTTAAACTTTGGAGGCAATTTACATTTTCAACAAATGTTGGAACACTTACTCTGTGCTGGCCACCTGTCTAGGCTTTTGGGACTCTCTGAACAGGAGTTAACACTATAGCTGGAGACAAATGAGACAAACAGTATTTTAAGGTCATCCTTAATTCCAGCTGCTACCTTAATTACTCTTTGCCACATAGCATAACACAACAGTCTCTGTGGATTAGGACGTGGATATATGAGGAGACCATTATTCTGCCTGTCACACCACTGGACTCCAGCTTCCATGAGAAAAGTGACTTCCTTGTTCATAGTTGGATCTCTAGGCTCTGTTATCTGGTATCATGGAATAAATTGTTGAAACACATTTGAGTAAAATAACATATGAGCAGTATCAGTGTCTGGCATGTAGCAAACAGTCTTATCTTTACCTCCTAATGGCCCTTCTTTCCAGGCTGCTTTCACCCAGCCGAGCTGATAATGTTCTTTAAGGTTTTATACAAAGCCACTTTATTCCTATTATTATTGTTATTAAAATTTTTATTGAAGAATAGTTGGTTTACAATGTTAAATTCTGCTGTACGACAAAGTGATTTAGTTATGCATATTTATACATTATTTTTCATATTCTTTCCCATGATGGTTTATCATAGCATTTTTTTTTTTTTTTGCCTTTTCCAGGGCCACACTTGCGGCATATGGAGGTTCCCAGGCTAGGGGTCTAATCAGAGCTGTAGCTGCCAGCCTACACCACAGCCATAGCAATGCCAGATCCGAGCCGCATCTGCAACCTACACCACAGCTCACAGAAACGCTGGATCCTTAACCCACTGAGCAAGGCCAGGGATCGAACCCGCAACCTTATGGTTCCTAGTCGGATTCATTAACCACTGAGCCACGATGGGAACTCTATATCATAGAATATTCAATAGAGTTCCCTGTGCTATACAGTAGGGCCTTGTTTTTACCCAGCCTATATTTAATAGTTTGCTTCTATTAATGGCCAGACTCCCAGCCCATCCCTCCCCAATTCTGTTCTCCATTTCTGTGAGCTTATTTCTGTTTTGTATATATGTTCATTTGCGTCGTATTTTAGATTCCACATATAAGTGAAATCATACGGTATTTGTCTTTCTCTAATTTGGGTTCATATAATAACCTCTACGTCCATCCATGTTTCTGCAAGTGGCATTATTTCATGCTTTTTATGGCTGAGTAGTATTCCATAGGTGCTTGTGCATGTGTGTGTGCATATACATACACACGTATATATATACAAAATATGTATATATACGTATTATATACACGTATATACGTATATATATGTATATATAAAATCACATCTTCTTTATCCATTCATCTGTACACTTAAGTTGTTGCCATGTCTTAGCTATTGTGAACAGTGCTGCTATGAACCTAGGAGTACATGTATCTTTTTGAATTAGAGTTCTGTGTGGGTAGATGCCCAGGAGTGGGACTGCTGGATCATATGGCAACTCTATTTTTAATTTTTTGAAGAACCTTCATACTGTTTCCAAGAGTGCACAAAGCCACATCTTAAATGCTGCAAAGTCTTCCTCCTCATTTCTGAGGGCACAATTACGGGTTCCTTTTGACCCATGTTTTATTAACCTATTTGCTTTACCAGGTTCTGGATTGCTTGGATGGTCTCATTCATTTCTGAGCTCTTTACAGTTCTTAGCATGTGGGGAGCATTTAACTAATTAAGAGAAAGGGGAGCAACCCAGGGGAAAGATCAGAGCAAGACAGCAGTTCGGGGGCGTGAGAGCCGAGGAGAAACTCTCTCAGGGTCTTGCATTTCCTCTCACTAAAGAAGAATCTCCATCGCAAGGTGGCTAGAATGCTGATGTGGGTGAACACATGTGCAGTAAGATGTTAGAATCAGACTCTTCCTCCCTTGTGGGAGCATTTAGTTCCCATGAACGTCATCCATTTCAGAACCTGCACCCATTGGACACCTATTTCTTTGCTGCCAGTGAAAGCAGACCTTTTCAGGTTTGTTTCCATGATGATGACTCTGTTTCCAGATCTGGTCATCTACTTTGTGATCTCTCTAGTGCTGAGGCTGTCTGGTTCTCCCTTGTTGCCCTGTTGCCTCTACCACCTACTTGGTATATGGTGTTTTGCCCCTTGCCTGTTTTGAAGGTCATGCCTGTCAGCCTACACCTTGGCTGAATAGATTTTCCTTTCCAGAAAGTGCAGAAGGTGACTTCCATGCAGTTTAAAAAAGTGGGTGTGATTTTATTTTTCTTTTTTCTTCAAAGACACTTTAAACTCTTTGGTCAACATTTTTCATCATTTTCCTTTCAGATATCCAGGGTCAAGTACTATTTTTAGCCATTGTTCTCCCCAATAGGGTTCTCCTCAGAGCATCCTGGCTACTGGGGCTGTACTTTTATAAGCTTCTTCAAGGGATAATACATAGGTAGTCACATGTCATTTCTTCCCCTTTTAAGTAGGTTAAATCTTCCACAGATCATTTGCTTCTTGCATGTCTAGTTATTTTTAAATAAGAATAGCTGGAATAGGAATAATTGATTGGAAGGATAAGAAGAAAAACATATAACTACGTTTGCTTTGAAAGAGTCCATTATTTGCCAAATGTTCTTCTGGGAAGAGCACTGGATGTGTTTGAAAGAATTGCTTTTAAAAATCATTGGGAAGCAGGTGAGACCCTGAGGGGCCTAGGTAAGAGTAGAATAGTCTATGAAAGAAGAGAAAGGATGTTTGAGTTGATTTCGATTTGGGAGAAGCAGAGATGAATCTGAGAGAGAAAAAAAGAGGCAGTAGCCGGAAAGGTGGCTGAAGGCCATATGTTCCAAGATGTGACCCTTGCATGTGGTCTCTCAAATCCTTGGTGAAATGCAGCTAAATCATTAGATACTAAACATAAGTAGATTTTTTTTGTGTGTGTGAACTGCTAAAACCAGGTTGATGTGAGACAGACTTGGAACAGTTCATACTGCCAGGTTGAAAATTTTGAGAAATACAAGGATGTAAACCACAGGAACTTACAGAAATTGTGGAGAGGGTAAAATTAAAATCAGAAACAGAACTTCTTCAGTTGGCTCTGTGAGAGAGAAATATAATCCAAGAATGGTTTGGGAGTTCTCGTTGTGGCTCAGCGAAATGAATCTGACTAGCATCCATGAGGACGCAAGTTTGATCCCTGGCCTTGCTCAGTGGGTTAAGGGTCCAGCGTTGCTGTGAACTGTGGTTTAGTTTGTAGACGCAGCTTGGATCTGGCATTGTTATGGCTGTGGTGTAGGCTGGCAGCTACAGCTCTGATTCGACCTCTAGCCTGGGAGCCTCCACATTAAAAAAAAGAAAAAAAAGTGTTTTGTGCCTCAGCTAGGCAGCAATAGCTGACTTGTACCACCTTCCTCCTGAGATCATATGTGAAAACCCAGCTCTGCCCCTACTTTCGATAAAATGCCTTCTCTCCTACAACTCATGTTCTCAGTGGTGTGCCTCTTTAAAATTTTACTGTCTCTATTACCTTTAGTATAATGTTTAATGCTTAAAGTTAATGTCTTGTGGTAGTAAAAAGAAATTCAAAACTACAAGCCTTCAGTGGCCTGGATGGAGTTTTATAGGGCAGAGATAACATGAATGGGTCAGAGGGATGCAAACAAGTGAGGATAGCAGAGAACTATCCTTGGTACTAGTGGCAGAGGCAGAAATTTTTCTGGGTATAACAATGGCAACAGTATGATTAGTGTTGATCAGGGCCAGTGTAATTCACAGGGACCAAAACCATACAATGGTATGTACAATGCTGAGAGGCAGTCACTAGTAACTTGAATTTGGACATTGTTCCAGGTTTCATAACCTCTTAGGCTTGTTCTTGTCCTTCTTAGCACTTTTTTTTTAAATTGCATTATAGTTGATTGACAACATTGTGCTAATTTCTGCTGTACAGCAAATTGACTTAGTTATGCATATATATTCTATTTTATATTCCTTTCCATTCTGATTTATCCAAGGAGACTGGATATAGTTTCCCGTGCTATACACACAGCAGGACCTCATTTTTATCCATTCTAAATGTAATCTTGTGTCTATTAACTCCAAACACCCAGTTGATCGCTTTCCCTCTTCCCCTTGGCAACCACAACTGTTCTCTATGTCTGTGAGGCTGTTTCTGTTGTATAGATAGATTCATCTGTGCCATATTTTAGATTTCACATACAAGTGGTATCACACAGTATTTATCTCTGACTTCATTTGGTATGATAATCCATATTGCTGTTAATGGCATCATTACCTTTTTAATCGCTGAGTAGCATTCCATTATGTGTATGTACGGCAGCTTCTTTATCCATTCATCTTTCAGGATACATTTAGGTTGTTTCCAAGTCTGGACTGTTATGAATAGTGCTGCTATGAACATAGAGTGCGCGTACCCCTTTAAGTCATTGTTTGCTCCTGGTATATGCCCAGGAGTGGCATTTTGCGATCACAGGGTAATTTTGTTTTAGTTTTCTGAGGAAACTCCATATAGTTTTCCATGGTGGTTGCAAACTTACATTTCCACCAGCAGTGTAAGAGGGTTCCCTTTTCTCCACCCTTCTCCAGCATTTGCTATTTGTAGACTTATTAATGATGGCCATTCTGACTGGTGTGAAGTGATACCTCATTGTAGTTTTGATGTTGCAGTTCTCTAATAATTAGTGATGTGTATATTTCATATGCCTACTGGCCATCTGTATGTCTTTGGAAAAATGTCTATTTAGGTCCTCTGCTCATATTTCAATTGATTTTTGTTGTTGAGTTGTATGAGGTTTTTTTTTTTTATACATTTTGGAGATTAAGCCCTTGTGAGTTGTATTGTTATAACTATTTTCTCTCATTCTGTAGTGTATTTTTTATGATTTCGTTTGCTGTGCAAAGCTTGTAAGTTTGATTAGATCCCATTTGTTTCTTTTAATTTTATTTCCATTGCCTTGGGAGACTGACCAAAGAGAATATTTGTACAATTTATGTCAGAGAAAGTTTTGCTATGTTCTGTTGTAGGAGTTTTATGGTGCCATAAGTCTTTAAGCTATTTTGAGTTTATTTTTGTGCATTATATGAGGGTGTGTTGTAACTTTGTTGACTTACAGGCCACTGTCCAACTTCCCTGGCACCACTTGCTGAGGATTGTCTTTTTCCCACTGTATACTCTTGCCTCCCTTGTCAAAGATTAATTGACTGCAGGTGTCTGGGTTTATTTCTGGGCTCTCTGTTCTGCTCTGTTGATCCATATGTCTGTTTTTGTACCAGTACCACACTATTTTGATTACTGCAGCTTTGCAGTATTGTCTGAAGTCTGGGCAAGTTATGCCTCCTGCTTTGTTTTTTTTTCCTCAGGATTTCTTTGGCAGTTCTGGATCTTTTATGGTCCCATTTAAAACTTTGGATTATTTGTTCTAGTTCTGTGAAAAATGTCATGGGAAATTTGACAGGGATTGCATTAAATCTGTAGATTGCTTTGGGTAGTATGGCCATTTTAAGAACATTAATTCTTCCAATCCAAGAACATGGAATATATTTCAATTTCTTTGTATCCTCTAATTTCCTTTATTAATGTTTTATAGTTCTCAGTGTATAAATCATTCTCCTTGGTCGAGTTTACTCCTAGGTGAGTCTTTTTTTTTCTTTTTTCTTTTTTTTGGTGTGATTTTAAAAAGGTTTTTAAAAAAAATCCTTTTCTAATATTTCACTGTTTATATACAACCAATTTCTGAGTGTTAGTGTTATATCCTGCTATTTTGCTGAATTTCTTGATCAGTTCTAGTAGTTTTTGTGTGGAGTCCTTAGGGTTTTATATATATATATATATATATATATATATATATATATACATATACACACACACACACACACACACATATATATATATGTATTATGTCATCTGCACATACCTCTTCTCTTGAATTTGAATACCTCTTCTTGCTTTCTCATGTCTGATTCCTGTGGCCAGGACTTCGAATACTATGCTGAATAGAAGTGGTGAGAGTGGATATCTTGTCTTTTTCCAGATTTTAGTGGGGAGGCTTTCAGCTTTTCACCACTCAATATATACTGGCTGTGGGTTTGACATAAATGGCTATTATTATGTTGAGATATGTTTCCTCTATACTCACTTTGGTAAGAGTTTTTATCATGCATGGATGTTGAATTTTGTCAGATGATTATGCAGGTTTTGACTTTGTTTTTGTTAACATGGTATATTACACTACTTCTGCATATGTTGAACCATCCTTCTAAACTTGGGATGAATCACACTTGCTTGTTGTGTTATGATCTTTTTTATGCATTGCTGGATTTGGTTTGCTAGAATTTTGTTAAGATTCTTGCATCTATATTCATCAAAGATTGACCTGCAATTTTTTTTTTTTTGTTCTTTTGGTGATATCTTTCGTTTTGGCATCAGGGTGATGATGGCTTCATAGAATGTCTTGGGGAGCATTCCCCCCCTCTTCAGTCTTTTGGAAGAGTTTAAGAGGGATTGGTATAAATTCTTTTTTGTATGTTTGCTAGAATTCACCTGCAAAACCATCTGGACTTTTTTTTTGTAGGGAGTTTTAGTTTTTTTAAATTACATACTCAATTTGAACAGAGTGATCACTTGAACGAAATAATCTATTTCTTCTTGATTCACTTTTGGTTGGCTATATGTTTCTAGAAAGTTGTCCATTTCTTCTAGGTAGTCCAATTTGTTGACATATAGTTGTTCATAGTATTCTCTTATGGTTTTTTTGTATTTCTGTGTTATCAGTTGAGATTTCTCCTTTTTAATTTCTTATTTTGAGTTCTCTCTCTCTCTCTCCTTCTTGGTGAGCCTCCCCAGGGGTTTGCCAATTTTATTTACCCTTTCAAAGAATCAGCTCTTGGTTTTATTGATTTTTTTCTATTGTTTATTTAATCTCTATTTAATTCACTCTCTGATCTGATTTCCTTCCCTCTGCTGACTTTAGATTTTTTCTTTTTATGCTTCTTTTAGGTGATAGATTAGGTTGTTTGAGACTTTTTCTTTTTTTGTTTTTTAGGCTGGCACCCACGGGATATGGAGGTTCCCATGCTAGGGGTTCAGTTGGAGCTATAGCTGCCGGCCTACACCACAGCCACAGCAATGTGGGATCTGAGCCACATCTGCGACCTATACCACAGCTCATGGCAACGCTGGATCCTTAATCCACTGAGTGAGGCCAGGGATCGAACCCACAACCTCCTGGTTCCTAGTTGGATTCATTTCCACTGCGCCATGAAGGGAACTCCCTAGATTTTTCTTGTTTTTTGAGGAAGGCCTGTATTGCTATGAACTTCCCTTATAAGCTGCTTTTGTAGCAGTCCATAGATTTTGTATTGTTGTGTTTTCATTGTCATTTGTCTCAAGGTATTCCTTAATTTCCTTTTTGATCTCCTCACTGATCCATTGGTTTTTTAGTAGCATGTTGTTTAGTCTCTATGTAGTCATTTTTTTTCTCATTTCTTTTCCTGTGGTTGGTTTATAGTGTCATGCCATTGTGGTCTGAGAAGATGCTTGAAATAATTTCTATACTCAAATTTGTGGAGGTTAGTTTTGTGCCCCAGATTGTGGTCAGTCCTAGAGAATATTCCATGTGCAATGAAAAGAATATGGATTCTGTGGGGTTTTTTTTTTTGGATGTAATGTCCTGAAAATTAAGTCTAACTGTTCTATTGTATCATTTAGTATCTCTGTTGCCTTACTGATTTTTTCCGTTTAGAAGATTGTCCATTGATATGAGTGGGGTGTAAAAATCTCCTGCTATTACTGTATTCTCTTTGATGTCTCCCTTTATGTCTGTTATAATTTGTTTTATGTATTTGGGTGCTCATCATATATGGTGATGAGTGTAAAAGCCTCTTTTTGTATTGATCCTATTATTGTTATATGCAGTGTCCTTTTCTAATCTTTCTCTATTTTTTTGAAATTTTATTGGAGTATAGTTGACTCACAATGTTGTTTTAGTTCCAGGTGTACAGCAAAGTTAATCAGTTATACAGATACATAAATCCATTTTTTCCCATATAGGTTATTACAGAATATTGACTAGATTGCCTTGTGCTATATAGTAGGTTCTTGTTAGTTATGTATTTTGTATATATTAGTGTGTATATGTTAATCCCATCCTCTTAATTTATCCCTGCCCCTCATGGTTTCCCCTGTGGTAACCATAAGTTTGATTTCAAAATCTGAGTTTTTTTCTGTTTTGTGAAAAAATTCTTTTGTATCATTTAAAAAACCAGATTCCAAATATTTGTGATCTCATGTGATACTTGTTTTTCTCTGTATAATTTACTTCACTTAGGATGCTAATCTCTGGGTCTATCCATTTGGCTGCAAATGGCATTATTTAATTCTTTTTTATGGCTGAGTAATATTCCATTATATATATAAATAATATATATACATTAAATTGAATAATGAAATAATATATATCACATCCTCTTTATCTGTTCCTCTATTCATGGATATTTAGGTTGTTTCCATGTCTTGGCTTTTGTAAATAGTGCTCCAATAAACATAGGAATGCATGTATTTTTTTTAAATTATGGTTTTCTATGAATCTAAGCTCAGGAGTGACTTTGCTGCATCATGTCTCAATTCTATAGTTTTTAAAGAAACCATCATACTGTTCTCCATGGTGGTTGCTCCAATTTACATTCCCACCAAGAGTATGGGAGTGTTCCTTTTTCTCCACACCTTCTCCAGCTTTTGTTGTTTGCAGACTTTTTGATAATGGCCATTCTGATCAGTGTGAAGTGATACCTCACTTTAGTTTTGATTTGCATTTCACTAATAATAAGTGATGGGGTAATCATGTTGACCATCTATATGTCTTCTTTGGAGAAATGACTCTTTAGGTCTTCCGCCTATTTTTGTTTTTCTTTTTAGGCCACTCCAGTGGCATATAGAAGTTCCTGGGCCAGGAATTTAATCTAAGCTGGAGCTGCAACTTATGCTACAGATGCAGCAATACTGGATCTTCAACCCACCGCACTGATCTGGGGATTGAACCAGTGCCTCCACAGAGACAAGTTAGATCACCAACCTGCTGTGCCATAGTGGGAACCCCTGCACATTTTTTGGATTAGGTTT
This sequence comes from Catagonus wagneri, assembly GCA_004024745.2. Lineage (NCBI taxonomy): Eukaryota > Metazoa > Chordata > Mammalia > Artiodactyla > Tayassuidae > Catagonus > Catagonus wagneri. Next base: position 28,146,346 of record PVHT021183699.1, on the reverse strand, counting down.
TTTGTTTTTATATGAAGTTACATGAGATGTTTGTATTTTTGGTGATTAACCCCTTGTTTGTCACTTCATTTGCAAATATTTTCTCCCATTCTATGGGTTGTCATTTTTTTAAAAAAAAATGGTTTCCTTTGCTCTGCCAAAGCTTTTAAGTTTGTGTCCCATTTGTTTATTTTTGTTTTTACTTTCATTACTCTAGTAGGTGGATCCCAAAAGATATCACTGTGACTTATGTCAAAGAGTGTTCTGTGTTATTCTCTAGGAGTTTTATAGTATCTGGCCTTATGTTTAGGTCTTTAATGCATTTAGAGTTTATTTTTGTATATGGTGTTAGAGAATTTCATTTTTTTTATGTGTAGCTGTACAGTTTGGCCAGCATTGCTTATTGAAGTGACTGTCTTTTCTCCATTGTATAGTCTTACCTCTTTTGTCCTAGATTAGTTGACAATGGGTGCACGGGTTTATCTCTGGGCTCTCTATCCTGTTTCACTGACCTAGAGCCAGTACTTTGCTTACTGTGGCTTTGTAGAATAATCTGAAGTCAGGGAGATTGATTCCACCAGTTTTATTTTTCTTTTTCTCAGTACTGCTTTTGCCATTTGGGGTCTCGCTTGTTTGTATGTAAATTTAAAAATTTTTTGTTCTAATTCTGTGAAAAATTCCATTGGTAATTTGATAGGGATTGCATTAAATCTGTAGATTACCTTGGGTAGTACAGTCATTTTGATAATATTGATTCTTCCAATCCAAGAGTATGATATGTCATTCCATCTATTTTTGTCATCTTTTGTTTCCTTCATCAGCATCTTAAAGTTTTCAGAGAACTTCATCTTTCTTAATGCCTTTATTTTATGGTCTGTTTTGTCTGATATGAGTATTGTGACTCCCGCTTTCTTGTCATTTCCATTTGCATGAAATATGTTTTTCCATCTCCTCACTTTCATTCTATACAGATCTTTTGCCCTAAAGTGGGTCTTTTATAGGCAGCATATTGTAGGCTCTTTTTTTGTTTTAGTCCAGTCTTCCACTCTCTCCCTCTCTTTTAAGCATTTAGTACATTGACATTTGGGCTAATTATTGGTACATATATATTTATTGCCATTTTAAACTTTGTTTTCCAGTTTATTATATATCCTTTCTTTTTCTTTCTGCTTTTCCTTGTGTGGTTTAATGATTTCTTTTTATTTTATGCTTATGTTCTCTTTTTTTGTGAACCTATTGTATGTTTTTGATTTATAGTTGCCCTATTTTTCAAATATCTTAAGCCCTTCTTATATCTGCTAAATTTAGATTGATAGTCATGTAGGCTCAAGCACATTCTAAAAAAAAAAAGAATCTACATTTTCCTACTTTGCTTGTCCACATTTTATGATTTTGATGTTTTATTACATCTTCATGTTTATCCTTTTGCTCTTCCTTGTTTTTATCATTGCTTTCACAGTTTTTTTTTTTTAATCTATATACTGGCTAATTTAAGTGATTTACTTTCCAATTATGATTTCATCCTTCCTATATCTTGCTTCTTTTCTCTTTATAGGAAACATTTCAATATTTCTTTTATGATAGGTTTAGTATTGCTGTATTCTTTTGGTTTTTGATTTTATGAGAAGTCCTTTCTCCTTCTCTTCCTATTCTAAATGATAAACTGGATGGGTAGAGTGTTCTAGCTTACATACTTTTCTCTTTCAAGACTTTAAATATATTTTGCCATTCCTTTTTGACTTGCAGCATTTCTGTAGAGAAATCAGCTGATAGCCTTATGGTGGTTCCCTTGTAATTAGCTACTTGTTTTTCTCCTGCTGCATTTAGAAGCTGCTCTTTATTTTTAATTTTGCCATTTTTATTATGCTATATATTGCTGTAGGTCTGTTTGGGTTCATCTTGTTTGAGATCCTCTGTGCTTCCTGTATCTGGATATCTCTTCCCTTTAGGGTTGGGAAGTTTTCAGTCTTAATTTATTTCCCCTTCTTTCCTTTTTTTTCCTCTTTCCCTCTCTTTCTTTTGGGGCCACACCTGCAGCATATGGAAGCTCTCAGACTAGGGGTCAAATCAGAGCTACAAGCTGCTAACCTATGCCACAGCCACGGAAACACCAGATCTGAGTTGCAGTTTGTGGCAACACCAGATCTTTAAGCCACTGAGCAAGGCCAGGGATCAAACCCACATCCCCATGGATACTAGTTGGGTTTGTAACTTGCTGAGCCACAATAGGAACTCCCTTCACCCTTAATCTCTTCAAATATATTTTTAATCCCCTTTTCTCTTTCTCCTCCTTCTTGGTTCCCTATTATATATAGATTGGCACACTTTATATTATCCTGTAGGTCTCTTATATTGCTTTCTTCTCTTTTTTTTTTTTAACTTGGTTTCCTGTCTGTTCTTCTTCTTCTTTTTTTTCCTTTTATGCCACACCCATGGCATATGGAAGTTCCCAGGCTAGGAGTCTAAACAGAGTTGTAGCCACTGGCCTACGCCACAGCCTCAGCAATGTGGATCTGAGCCACATCTGCGACCTACACCACAGCTCACGGCAATGCCGAATCCTTGACCCACTCAGCAAGGCCAGAGATAGAACCCGTAATGTAATGGTTCCTAGTCAGATTCATTTCCACTGCGCCAAGACAGGAACTCCTGTCTGTTCTTTAGACTGGATAATTTCCATTATTTTATCTTCCAGATCACTTATTCTTTCTTCTGCATTACTTATTCTGCTATTCAATGTCTTTAATTCAGCTTTCATCTCAGGAAATTTCTAATTTTTATTGGCTCCTTCTTATAGTTTCTAGTTCCTTTTTACAGTAATCTGCATTTATTTCATAAGCCTTTCTTAGTTCGTTGAGTATTTTCATTACCTCATTTTTAAACTTGGTACTATTAGTGTCTGTTGCATTGCTTTGTTCCTTCAGGGGAATTTCTTGATCTTTTAACTGGGAGTGTTTTCTCTGAATCTTCATTTTGATTGTATTTCTCTTACTCTGTGAGTTTAAGATCACAGTAGATAATTTTCTTCTAAAGAGTTATTTATATGTGGAAGCATCACTGTGTAGCCTGTGTGAATTTAATTTTTTTTTTTTTTTTTTTGCATGAGGGCTTCTTTTGGTTTGGATGCTTGCTGTCTGTTTGCTCAGCATGTGCTGGACATTATCCCCTTAATAGGGTATGTGCAGGTTCATGGCCCATGCATGCTTCCAGAAAGGCAGGGGCTGTAGTGGTGGCCCAGCTGTGGGGCCCTCAGGGGCCATGGTAGGCTGGACATGCTCCCAGAGAGGCAGGGGCAGTAGCTGGCACCTAGTCATAGGGCCTTTGGTGGTGGCAGTTTGTGTACACGTCAGGCAAGGTGGGAGCAAAGGACACTGTCCATGCATGAGAGGAGGCAGTGGTCTGTGCCTGCCTCTGGAATCCAAGATGGCAGTAGTGGCTTGCACCTGTCCTCAGAGCTCATGTAAGAGGTGCCCTGCTGCCTGAGAATTGCACAGAGAAAGAAGCTCTTATGGCAGTCCTACCCTACCTCTCTCATGCTCCCCAAGAATGACACTTTTTCTGGTGAGCCTAGGCGTCTTCCCACACTGCCTTGGTTGTGGTACAGCACAACCTGGCCTCCTCAGGTTGTCTCCATGCAGCCAACACCCCAGTCTTCTCCCCAGTCTGACCTCTAAAGCATGAACCTCAGTACCCAGCCCCTGCCCACCCCAGCAGACAAATGTCCCAGGCTAGGACATGCTGGGTGGTGGTGCTAACTGTCTGTGCAGGTCTCTCTCTGCTTTACCTTACACAAACTGGCCGTTGAGCTCTCTTCCAGGGCTCTCGAATCTCCCACTCTGCCCAGACTGGTCTTCCCACCTGTGAAGGAAACCTTTCCTCTTTCACAGCTCCCTCCCAGGGGAGCTGGTCTCATCTCAATTCCTTTCTCTCTTTTTTTTTCCTTTTGTCCTACCCAGTCTTAGGGGGCTTTTTTGCTCTTTTGAAAGTCTGATGTCTTCTGCGAGCGTTCAGTAGATGTTCTGTGAGAATCATATCACCTGTAGATGTATTTTTGATGTATTTGTGGGAGAAGGTGGGCTCCGTGTCCTACTCCTCTGACATCTTGATCCCAGCACTCCTTCCCCTGACCTCTCCCCATGTCACACATTCTTTAAGCTACTCAATATCTCTTTAAAAATGTACTTTCTCCTTAAATCAGTCAGATTTAAGTTAAAACAGATTTTGTTGCTTGCAAAGAATAACAGAGTGTATGTAACCATCATAAGATTGTTGTGATGAAAATCCCTGAGTACACACTCTCAGCCCAAATCTTTGATTATTTCCCTAGGATAAGTTCTTAAATCTGGTTTTCGGTTTCAGAGTAAAGACAGACTAAGCCTACACCCATCACTCCCCGGGAATGTGACTATAAAACATGGATAGGGTTTCTGGAGTAGCTGCTTGAGAACTTTGAAAAGTAAATAATAGCAGGCAGACTGAGGAAGAACATTAGAAACTAAAGCACCATCAACCTGGTAGGGAGTTGAATTTTCTTTTCCCCTGTAGTATCTCCAAGTTGAATTCAGTGTAGCCAGAGACTCAGAACAGAGCACCATAGTGCAGAAGAGCTCTAGGAGAATTCCTTCATCCTCCTGGCTTGAGGTATTGGGAAAGGAACTCCTGAGGGAGAGTGAGGATGGCGGTGGAGAGTGGGAGAGAGAGGGAGAAACACACTCCAGAGAGCACTTGAGCAGAAATCTTCTCTCTTCTCTCACACCCCAGCCCCAAGGCAATCCTGTAGAGTGGAGGCAGTGGTTGACCTTTGATACCAAGAGGGTAGGACCAACCCCTTTGACTTTTTAATATCTGTCTTCCTATCACTTGGTCTAAATGTAAGTTAACTATAGTCCCACACTTCTGGCCAGAAGACTGAAAAGTGATCTAAGAAATCAGAAAGTACCTGGGAGACCACAAGAAGGATGAGCTCAGGAAAACAACTTATTTATGAAGTTATCATGGTTATCATGATTACTGTACCAAAGATTTTGAGAGCTAAAGTGATGGACAGATTGTCTCCACAACCCTGGGTTTCAGACTGAGTGGTACACATCCATGGCAGACATGAAGAGCATTGCAGGGGTTCTGACAACCGAACTGACATTGGAAACATAGCCTCCAGGTTGAAACTTTTTCAGTCTGAACCCCCACCGGGGTCCATTGCCTGCTAAAACAAAACTATCAATATTCTTCATAGGATTTAAACAAGAGCCACAGTCTTATAGCATAATACTTAAAATGTCATACAATCCAAAATTATTCAGCACATGAAGAAACAGAAACATTTCAACTTGCATAGGAAAGGAGAATCAGTAGATGCCAACACAGAGAGAACACAGATGTCAGAATTATCTGACATAGGTTTTAAGTCAGCCATTATTAAAAATGCTCAAACAAGCAATCAGGGACACCCTTGAAACAACTGCTAAATATAGAAATTCTCAGCAAAGAAATAGAGAGCATAGAGAAGAAATAAACACAAGTTTTAGAAAATTACAACAACCAAAATTAAAAAAAAAAAACTTACTGGACTCAATAGCAGAGGAAAGGGTCAGTGAACTTTGATTCAGATCAATAGAATTTATCCTATCTGAAAAACTAGGGGAAAAAAGGTTGGGAAAAATGTGACCAGAATCTCAGGAATCTGTGAGATAATAACAAAAGGTCTAATACAGCAGAAATTAGTGAAATTGAAAGAGAAAAACAATAGATAAAATCAGTGAAGCAAATAGCTGGTATTTTGAAAAGATCAATAAAATTAAACCTCTAGAAGGACAGAGAAAGCCAAGAGGAATGAAGATATAGATTATAAATATTAGGAATGAACGAAAAAGAGGATGTCACTACAGGCTTACCAGGCTTTTATACAGCCTACACTACAAGCTATAGATAAACTGGAGAATTTAGATGATATGAACAATTTCCTCCAAATCCACAAATTATCAAAACTCACCTAAGATACACTAGAAAATCTATAGTCCTATAACTATTAAAGAAACTGAAGTTTTAGTTAAAAATACTTCCTCCTCCAAATCCACAAGTTATCAAAACTCACCAAAGATACACTGGAAAATCTATAGAGTCCTATAACTATTAAAGAAACTGAAGTTTTAGTTAAAAATACTTCCAAAAAAGAAATCTTCAGGCCCAGATAGTTTCTTGGACAGGTCTACCAAATGTCAGTTCTGAACACTTTCTTCGAGAGAATAAAGAGAAGGAAATATTCCCAACTCATTTTATGAGTCTAGCATTACCTCAATACCAAAATCAGACAAAGCACAAAAAATAAAAGTGCACACCGCTATTGTTCAAGAATGTAAATACAAAAATGCTCAAGAAAATACTAGCAAATTTTTTTTAGTTTTTTAGGCTTATTCCCTATCTCCCAGCTTTATTTAGGTATAAGTGACAAATAAAATTAGGTTAGCGGATTATAAAAAACAATATATAAAAAGGATAATAGTGCTGTGACCAAGTGTGGTTTGTTCAGCTTGGGAATGCAAGCTGATTCAATATTCAGAAATCAATGCATGTAACTCACCATATTAACAGTCTAAAGGAAAAAAAAAAGCCATGATTATATCAATAGATGCAGAAAGAGCATTTGACAAATTCCAACATCCATTCCTGACAAAAATTCTCAATAAACTGGGAATCGAAGGTGTGAAATTATGATTTATGATAAATATATATATGGGGATGAAGACCAAATATATATATATATATTTGGTCTTCATCCCCATTCCTGGCAAGAAGCTTCTAAAACCCTTGAAATTTCTTGTGATGAGAGCTATGAAGGTTTCTTCTATTATGTTAATGAGGTGACTTGTGGAAGGCACCTAGGGAAAGGAGCTGGTTGCCAGGAGAACCAACCACATGATTAGACGGCTGGGACTTTCCCTCTGTCCCCAGACTTCTGAGGGAGGGAAAGGGAGAGGCAGAGGCGGTTGTAGATTGAGGTTAGTTGCTAACGGCTAATGATTTTATCAAACATGCCTATGCAGTGAGGCCTCCATAAAACCCTCAAAGGGTGGGACTCAGAGAGCTTCTGGGTTGTTGAACATGTGGATATTCCGGGAGAGTGGTACAACCCCTTTCTACACACTTTGCCCTATGCATCTCTTTCATTTGGCTCTTCCTGAGTTACAGCCTTTTATAAACAAACATGTAAGTAGAATGTTTCTTGAGTTCTATGAGCCACTCTAATAAATTAATCAATCCCAGGAGGGGGCCCCTGGAACCTCCAATCTGTAGCTGGTCAGTCAGAAGCAAAGATAATAATCTGGACTTGCACCTGGCATTTGAAATGGGTGGGGAGGTGGGGCAGTCTTGTAAGACTGAGCCATCAACCTGTGGGGTTTGACCTATCTTCAGGCAGATTGGAATTGGGTTGATTTGTAGGATGCCAAGATGGCATTGGAGAATTGCTTGGTGGTGTAGAATTGGCTGCAGAACTGTAGAAGGGCATTCCCTCAACCTGATATAGGGCACCTACATTAAAAAAAAAAAAAAAAAACTAGAGCTAAAGTCATATTTAGTGGTAGAAAAAAAACTGAATGATTTCCTTCCAATTACAAGAAGGCAGCAGAGATAGCCACTCTCACCACCACTATTCGATATCACACTGGAAGTCTTAGCCCTAGTGTAATCGGGGAAAAAAGAAACAGGAAATTTAAAACAAACCAAGAAACTACAGAGATTGCAATGAATGAAATGATCTCTTTGTGTAGACAACATGATTTTCTTTGTGGAAAATCCCATGGAATCACTGAAAAAAATCTGTAGAACTAATAAAGATAAGCAAGTCAGCAGGATACTAGGTCAACACACAAAATTAGTCATATTTCTATACACATGGAATGTATAACTGGAAAGAAAAAAATTAAAAAAATACCATTTTATGGAGTTCCCATTGTGGCTCAGCAGAAACAAATCTGACTAGCATCCATGAGGATGCAGGTTTGATCCCCAGCCTTGTTCAGTGGGTTAAGAATCTGGCATTGCCGCAAGCTGTGGTGTAGATTGCAGATGTGGCTCGGATGCATTGCTGTGGTTGTGGTGTAGGCTCGCAGCTACAGCTCTGATTTGACCCCTGGCCTAAGAACTTCCATATGCTGCAGATGTGGCCCTAAAAAGACAATAAATAAACGGATAAATAAATAATCATTTTAATAGCACCCCTTTAAAATAAAATACTTAACATGTACATCTGAAAAAATGTTCTGTGTGCTGAAAACTGTAAAAAGCTGACGAAAGAAATCAAAGACGACCCTGTAAAAAGAGAGATATACTGTTTTTGTGGATTGGAAGATTGAAAAAAGTAAATATGTCACTTTTGCTCAAATCGATCTGGATGTTTAATATAATATTGGTTGAAATCCTAGCAAGCTTTTTTCCCCCAACAAGAGGCTTTCACATATTTATTAAACTTCATTGAACTTTCCATCCTCCAAATTTCCAAAACATGGATTTTTGTAGAGGGTCAAAGAATATGCATCAATTTAAGTCTTTTAAAACATATTCCCTTGAGGAGTTCCCGTTGTGGTGCAGTGGAAACGAATCTGACTAGGAACCATGAGGTTTCGAGTTTGATCCCTGGCCTTGCTCAGTGGGTTAAGGATCCGGTGTTGCTGTGGCTGTGGCGTAGTGCAGACGTGGCTCAGATCCCACGTTACTGTGGCTGTGGTGTAGGCCACGTATGGGAACCTTCATAGGCCACTTTTGCGGCCTATGGATTGTATCATTTGCATTCTAGTCAGCAGCACCTAAGACAGCCTGTGCTCATGGTCACTGGGATTTGCTGTTCTTTATCACTTTCCCCAATTTGATAGGTATAAATAGGAGATGAGATTTTTAAAAAGTATGTGTGTGTAAGAAGTAGTCTTCAGCTCTAGTTTGTTTTGAGATGCAGGTCCATCTTGGGCCATATGGTTAAGTGCCTTTTAATATGACAAAATGCCTGGGCTTGTTCCCAATTAAGTGTGGAATGAATCTGCTACAGTGCCTTTCTAGGATTAGGTTAGATGGTTTCTGCTGATGGATGTTTTGAACTGTGGACAGGGAATCAAGGGCCCTGTGAAAGGTTCCTTACATTGCTTACTCTTTCTCTTAGGACTTAACTAGGCGTCTGAACTATAATCTTGTCTATCCTTGTGGCTGCCACAGGATGCCATTTTCACCTGTGAAACATAAGATATAACCAGTGGAAATGTCCAGGTGAAGATGAGGGTTGCTTGCTATGCAAAGGATCATATGAGTGTGTGTCACAAGGTATCACCTAGGAGCTCCTGGCAAAAGTTTTCCAGAAGCAGATCTTTTCAGCACTCCACCCACGTCCCCTAAGATTCATGTGCCATTTTTCTGCGTGTGACCTCCTCGTGTGTGTTTACTCAGTGGCCAGCACCCGTCTCTGTAGGGTAGAGGGCTGCCCGCAGGCTGCTGGACTTGCTCTGGTTGTACACTGGAGCAGCTGGAAGTGCCAGGGGACTCTCATTCTTCTGGGGCATCCCTCAGCTGGCGAGTGCAGGGGGTGTAAATGCTCCAGCTCTCTTGCCTGCTTCAAAAATAAATTCATTTGTATCATTTTTTTCTTAGATTCTACATGTAAGCAATATCATATTTGTCTTTCTCTGACTTCACTGAGTATGATAATCACTACTTGCATCCATGTTGCTGCAAAAGGCACTAGTTCATTATTTTCTGTGACTGAGTAGTATTCCGTTGTATATATGTATCATATCTTCTTTATCTATTCCTCCGTCAGTGGACATCTAAGTTGATTCCATATATTGGCTATTATGAATGGTGCTGCTATGAACAAGCTATGAACTGTGTCTTTTTGAATGATAGTTTTGTCTGGATCTATGTCCAGGAATGGAATTGCAGTGTCATAGGGTAGCTCTATTTTTAGTGTTTTTTTTTTTTTTTTTTAAGAACCTCCATATTGTGTTGGAGTGACATTTTAAAAGAGTGAACTCCCAGGAGAAATCAGTAGGAGAGTGGGGGAGAGAGCTGACCAAAGAAGGAGAAGCTGCTCAGAAATGGGAAAGTTCAGGCAAAGTCACAGCCTTGACCTGATCCCCCAGAGGACTGTTGGAGGCAAGGGAGCCGAGTCTCGATATTCTTGCATTAGACCTGTACTGACTGAGAGTTGCCTCAGCGAATGAACTCCCAGTGCCTATAGACAAAACTGCACCAGTGGCTCCAGCACAGTCTTTCCAAGAGAATTACGGGCTCAAGCATTGAGAAGCTTCAGGAGGGATACAGAGAACCAGTAAAAGGGATCTAAGGGGATCTGGGAAGAGCTGCTACAGTGTACAGTACAGATGAGATTGACCAATGAGCCCAGAAATTGCTTTTATAGGACTTTCTTCTTGGAAGAGATGGCCTTCCAGCTCCATAAGGATGTCTTAAGCTTTGTGACAGCTCCTAGACTGTCATTTTAGCTCCAGATCAGGGTCTTCCCTGTGAACTCCTCTGACTCTCTTGGGAGGCAGGAGTAAATTAGCATGGATTCATGAAAACCAGAGCCCTGCAGATTATAGGGAATGGCTGACTTCATTCTCTGCATGTAGGGGCGAGGCAAATGTCATGACATTGGGGCTCCCAACCCAGGCATACCCCAGCAAACAAAGCGGGTGGTTGATGCAGCTTAAGTGATTCTCCCACGTGGCTGTTTCTAGGTACGTCTTTTAAAATTAGTTGTGCTTAAATTAGCAACGCTTTACTTTTAATATTCCTCTCTCGAAGCAGCTAGCACGGTTTCAATCAGGAGCCTGATTAATATGCAAAGAATGATTTGTTTTGATTTTGGTCTAGGTGGTTTTTTTTTTTTCTTTTCCTTTGCCAGGCAACTTCTTTATCAAATTCCTCTGCTTTTAAGGGATGAGAAGAAATGTTATCTCCTTAAAGTCAGAGTGCATAGTTTCCTTGAAATTGGAAATGGAAGGCTCTCTGGGCGCTGGTCTGCAATCTTAACAGCATAACTGTGCCAATGGCAAAACATCTCTGTATAATTTCCAGCCTACCTTCAGGTATCATTAGCTCCCTGATATGCCATACAAAGTCTTGTCCACTGGAAGTTGCAATTGACATGGTTGTTTTATCAAAGTGTATAATATTTTGCTGCTTATTGTATGACCTTGGGCAAGTTACTTAACATCTGCTTTTTTATCCTTAAAGTGAAGATAACACCTACCCCTTGATATTTTGTGCAATGTGAGTTTATAAGCCCTTATCCAAAAACTTGATGAGTTTCAGAATTCACAATGTTTGGGTATTTTTGGAAGAGAATTCAGTTTATATATCATATTACTTAACACTCCCAATGGCGCCTTGGGAAGCACCCTGTAATCAAACACATTAATATTTGTCTAGCCAAATCTATGAATATTCATACTGAAGTAGCATAAAAATTAAAAATAGCCTCTCATTAGTCCAGGGCAAGGTTGATAACCAAATGAGTTACAAATAAATCTTTGTCTTTTCAAAACTCCTAGGATTTAGGGATAGAATCAAAGGTTGCAGTCATGTGATGACACAATCTCTGTATCCAACTACCCATTTCCCACCTGGCCCCAGAAAGGATGGAGGGCACTGTGGTGATGCACGTGGAAAGGTTGGCTCCCAGGATGGTTCATTTCTCCTCTGCTTGTGATGTGGGTGGACTCTTGTGAATTTTCCTTTCTTCTTTGCCATTTTTAGTTCTGATTTGCTTCTCCCAAGGGTCTGATTTCAGGCCGAATAGAGGAGGGCAGACCTGACAAAAAGTTCTAGAGAGGGAAAAGCGATAATGCAAACACTTTTTTGGTAGGCACATTAAGAAATCAAATTGCCTAAAAATTGGTAGAAAGTTCTAAGAAATTCCGCAGGTGGCAAGTTTCAGGAAGTTCAGAAATAAAGACACAGCAAGAGTTTATCCGCACATACAAAGGACTGAAAACCCATGGAATATCCTCAAAACTACTGTGGTACTCTCTCTGTTCCCCTGGTACAGTGCTGCTTACCTGTACCATGACTGTGTTTAACTTTTACTTACTATAACAGAATATGTAATATATGACTTATGATAATAAACCTAAGAAGATAAATCTCCAAAGTTTATTTTCACCATATATGCTCCTGGATTTTTTTTTTTTTGTGAAATTTTAAGTCAGGGTAAAATTTTGCCGAACAGGATATTAAATCAGTGGCCTTGACCACTTTTGGGGATGTTTTCTTCCTTTACTACCTTTGTATTTGTCTTAGTAGAAAATATTAATAGTTTGCATTTATTGAGCAGTAACTATATGCTAGGGACTGTTATTAGTACCGACATTTACAGTCCACAATATCTCGTCTAAGTCCCTCAGGGTCAGATGCATTTTTCAGTTTTAGAAAGGCAACGTGTGGTTACATCCCTAGGGGGGTTTGTGGCACGTCCTCCAAATCTCACACAGCGATATTTCGATAGGAAGATGTATGAACATTCCTACTACCTGGGATGCAAGTTCTGCCTTTAAGTGACTTTTGCTAAAACTCCAGTTTTCAAAGCATTCGGGATTTTGGAATTGCATCCGTGGGAAGATAGACTTGTGTTATCTCACTCAGTCCTCATGATGACCCCATGACACGGGGAGTGTTATCCCCTGTGTAAGGAAGAATTAGCCTTACCCAAGAGTGGCCTGGCCTTTGCCTTGGCTCCTGGAACCTGATCTTTAGGGCCTGGAATGTCCTTATTTGCCAGAGTGTCTTTGTTTGCCTGGGGGCTTTGTTCACTGGACAGTCTAACAATGTGATTTATGATAGAGACTTTGGGCCATGCATTATGAGTTCTGATTTCTAGAGGAACTAGAGCTTAATGGTATTAGCCTGACCTTTGGGAGGGGCTGGGGACCACGCATAGCCACCTGGGCAGCAGTGAACAAGATCCAGTAAATACTCTGAACACCAAAGGCTTGGGTGACCTTCTCTGGATGGCAATACTTTGTGTGTACTGTCACACGTTGTGGCTAAGAAGAGGTAATGCCATCCAGGACTTCACGTGGAGAGGACACAGGGGAGATCCACATATGGACTCCCTCCCAGATTCTGCCCCATGAGACTCTTCCGGGGGCTTATTTTGACCTATATCTTTTCCCTGTAATAAGAGTACAATAGCTTTCAGTGAGTTCTATGGGTCCTTTCAATGAATTATCAAACCTGTGGGTGGCTGAATGAACTCCCACAACTTGAAACCAAAAGTGAGAGGGGTCTTGTGTGGAAGTTTCTTCCCACAAACTGTGCAGCCAGCCAAATTCATCTCATCCCAATTTTCTAGATGAGCAAACTGAGGCAAAGAAGATAAACAGCTCAACTCCAGGCCACAAGACTCATAAATGGAGGAGCCAATTCAAACCTGCCTTTGATGGAATTTACAGTCCTTGCCCATAATTTGTTCTGGACTTGGTTCCTGTACTACCCCTGTTAGCCCCTGCCTCCTCCTTTCACCATAGACCACAGAAGCTTTCCTTGTACAAGTGTCACACAGTTGTTAAGGACAGGTTCGGCTCTGAAGCTAGAAAGCCTTCCCTGTGGAAGGGAATTAGGTTCAATACTGCAAAAGTAATTCTGACTCTAAAACCAAACAGCAGTTCTTTGTGTTTACATCATGATTTGTATTTTTGTAAAACATTTTTGCATTCATAGTTTCATTTATTCCTCATACCACTCTAAAACTGGAAGGCAGCAGAGAAAACATAGATACTGGTGCCTGATAGATATCAAGGCATTTGCTGGATGAGTAATATGGTCCATTGCTCAGCCTCTCTGAGCCTCAGCTCCCTTATCTATAAATGGGGATGTTGATGGTATGTCTCTTAGAGGGATGGATGTGAAATTAGGGATATGTGCAAATCACCTGACACGTCACAGGTATTCAGTAAGTGATGAGTTATTTTATAGATGAGATGAGTGCATCCCAAGGTCATACATTTATGTGAGGCAGGACCTAGACTTTAATTCAAGTCCCATAGCCTTGTGAAAGGTAAGGGTATAAAAGGACCTTAAAGATCATTTGGGTATAAGATTTTCAAACTTTTATTTTAAGAATCTATGTGGGAATCACAGTTAGTTTCATTCAGGTAGACCTGGTCTCCTTTCCTCTCCCAGATTGCTCAGTAATCCCTGACGGGGCCGTGGTACCTCGGGGTTCCTTGGGACACTGCTTAAAAATCTCTGGCCTAGTGCCACCTCTACTTTACAAATGAGGTTGCTTAGGCTTAGAGAGATGATGTGACTTGCTCAAGGTCAGACAGCTGCTGGTAGGGGTGTGACTTAAGCCTTGTTGACAGAATCCAAGCTTAGTGTTCTCCTCTCTCTACCTCATGACCTCTGCTGGGCAAAGACACCTGACCCCAGTGAGATTGTGCCATCTAATGACATTAATGCTTATGTTCCTTTCCAGACCAGGACTTGTCTGTGGGTCCCCAGCCTCATTCATATTCTCTAGTGCTCTCCTTTGCAGTCTGCACTGTGAAGGATGAAAGCGTGGAGCTGCATTTCTAGTTAATCTTGCCAATTGGGTTCCTGTCAGTCTTTGCCGATGTAAGGCATTTTCAGGAAGAGAGAAAGCAGGATGGGTAAGAGCAACTCTGTTGCTGGTTCTGGAGCTGTGAATGGCTGAAGGTGACTTGGCACATTGCAGCAGTATTCACGTTTCTAGGAGCAGCACCCATGGAAACTACTCTTTGTGTGGCCTCGTGGCAATCTCATTTCCCCCCATGACATTTAAATAAATCTTTTTTAAAGTAGCAGCCACTTCCCCTGGTCAAGGAGAACCAAGGGAATATGCTGCCCTCTTTAATGGTTGCCCAGTCGGGGAGGGAGAACACAGATACATTTCTTTTCTGCATCCCATCTTTCTGGCCCACTTCTGATTTCAGCACCACGGTGGCGGACAGTTCCAAGATAACTGGGGGTGTCTTGTGCGCTTTCTATCACTTTAGCTATTTCTAGAGGCAGATGCTAAAGCAGGGTTAGATGAGCGGGAAGTTTACTAGAGGGAATGTCTATAAGGGCTAAAGGGCCTTGGGTGGTGGGTAGGGGGAAGTAAAAGTAGGCAGGGAGAACCTCGCCACAGCGTGGTTCTCAGATAGTCTTGGCCAGGCCAGTGGGGAGTCCCAAAGCCAAGTGCCCTTTAGAGGAGTCCTTCGCTGGGCAAGAAAGGACTGATTTTAGTGCCCCTGTTGTGCTGTTGTTGGCTGAGGACAACCAGGGAAAGTTAGGGTGAGTGCTGAGGCAGATCCAAGGGTACAGCAGTAGGAGTTGCTTTACAACAGGATCGGCTGAAGGCGATTTAAGTGACAAACCTCTATGGCTGCCATCAGTGGTCTCTCTGATTTCCTGATTCAGAGCTTTCTCCAAAGCTGATAAAGACCCCTGGACTTTAATACACACTTAGCCCAGAAGTGCAAGGGGAGAGGCGGGACCTATGGAGAGTGTGCAGCTTCGCGCCTGGGCCAGATCCTATATGGTCCCTTCAAAGGTTATTAGCAGGATTGAGACTAGTTACCCAGAGCACTAACCTGCTCATCAATACCCTCTTTGCTGTTATTTCTTCTATTTCCCACCATCTCTCTCCTGCTTCATGAGACCACTCTGCAAATAAGCTACCCTCATACAAGCCCTTATCTCAGAATCTGTTTGGGAAGGGTGGGTATCAGAGTAACACACTGGAAAAGCTGAGCACTCCTGGGGATCAGTGGCAGTGCTTAGAGTGGGAACACACAGGGAGGGGATGACACTCCGGGGTATAGGGCTGAAGTTCTGTCCAAGGTGAGAGGTGGTGCTAGACTTGTTTTTATAAGGGAGACTAGGTTGCCCAACATACTCTAGTTTGAAGTGTCTTATCTTTTTAAATCATGAGGTGGGTCTCATCCACTTTCCCAGGTCCCTGGTCACATGGTGTTGAGCCTCTGGGTCTTGCTCATGCTGACAGTGTTTCCCAACTTTTTAAAACCCATGTTTGTACTTGGTCATGACCAAATGCTCCCAGGATCTGCCACCTCTCTGAAGAGAATATTATGTAAGCTCACCAGCTTGGGAATCATGGCTGTTTTCTGGGTGGCAGGCAGTGAGAATTCCCTGTGCTTTTCTTTGTTTACTTGTATTCTTAAAAAGCAGTATACTCCAGCCCCATGTGAAATTACATTACAGTGTTTTCATACCAGTTGTGTTCCCCTGGAGATCACTCTTCCCTTCCTTCATCTTGAGAACTGCTGCATGAGTAATACGGTGATGAGCATGGATTTTCTCCCATCCCTCCCTTCCTTCCCTTAGTCTCACCACAGATAGGAAGCAGTCCTTGATTAAGAGAATAAAGAGACAGAGAATGCGGTTAGCCTAAGGATCCCTAGCTCCCTTTGCTGGTGCACCTATCCCCTTGCCCTTAACACCTTGCTTACAGACTTCTGGCTGCTGGCACCTGCATTTTGTTGCCTGAGGACTTGTTCTGGCAGCAGAGGACATTTTTCCTAACTACAGGCAGGCCAAAAGCTCCAGGGAATTAGCCCCCAAAGTGGGCTTCAACTAACGAATACCCTAGTTGTTCGAGGTATTTGCTTTCTGCTAGCTCCCAGAGTGTCCCTGTGAGTGGAGTAAAACTCCAGTGGTCTTCAGGGGTAACTAGTTTGATAAGGAGCCCTTCCTTGTTCCATTTTTCCATTCTCCAAACAATGTTTTCTAGAATTACTTCTCAGGTGAAATTTCTCGCTCTCGAATTCTTATCTCAGAGTTTTCTTCTGACGGAACCCAAAATAAGATGTTACTCACTCAAGCTCTGCTCTGAAGGGAGTTGGCTGAGTAATGCAAAGGGATAGTTTCATTGATACACAGAATCACAACTCCAGCCATGCCGGGTTTCCTCTCTAGGTATAGCCAGGACCCAGGGGAGGAATGAAGAGGAAAAACTATGGGGTTTGGGAATCAAGGGAGGGAGGAAAGGAGCCGGTGGAGACAGGGATGTTGAGGTGCTTCTGGACAGCCATCTGATAGGAACTGATAGAGTTGCATTGGAAAAGTAAAACGAAGAACCCAAATCTTGAAAGACCTCTTTCTGCAAATGGGCTGAAACTACCCCATCTTTGCTTAATGAGAGGTTATCTGCCATGCCTGAGTATGGATCTCTCTCCTCATCTCTGACAGAAATAGTGGAAGATGGGAACATTTTTGGGATCTGTCTCTAACTGGAACTTCACAACTTCTGGACCCCAGACTCTTCCCTTCTTATTGTTTTAATCTGCAATTTAGTCTAAGACAAGCATCCAGGCCAGGAGGCTTCTGTTCCCTAAAGCCTCCCCCACAGTCCCAAGGTGAAGGAGCAAGCTTTGGCTTAGGTGCCTTTTGAGACAGAGCAGCCTCTCTGAGTGGGTTTGCTGGGCTGTGTCATACTGAAAGGTGATCACCGCACCACTGTGTGTCTGTCTGTCTAGTGAATATTTTCAAAAAAAATTCTTTTATCATTAGCTATTTTGATGCTGATATTTTATAATTTTTCTGACTCTGGATCCAAATGGAGATTACTGTATGTCAAACCATAAGCCTGGGGAGCATGTGGTGGAATATTTCTGAGCAGAATTAGCCAAGGATAGGGAATGATGGGGATGACATTCCTCTTCTGATGTCAGGAAACTCCCAGGGACTTCTATCTATAGAACATATATCTGCATGTCCATGCCAAAAACCTCCAAGGGGTCAACTTGTGTGTTTCTTCTGCTACTTGTTGATGTAATAAATTTTATCTTTGGGGTATTGCATTATAGCTAGCTTGGAGACCTGGAATATCTATAAATAATCATGGATTTCAAAATATCATGTTCATGCGATAGAATAGAAATGAACAAACAGGTTCATTTGTGGGCTTTGAATCCTTGAGGTACATGATTCTTTGTGAAGCATTAGGTTTTGCCTTCGACAGGCAAGCTGCAGCCTTTTCTGATCCACTCGAATCTCTCTGGGAGCTTAGGGCAGAAGTGGGCATAGGGGTGTCCTAGGGACGATTCTCTCTGAGAAACACTGGTTTAAAGTAACAAAAGGAGAATCCAAAGATGACCTTTATTGGAGTGACCAGTGTCCCAGCTTGAGAAAGAATCTCAAAGCCTAAAATCAGCCTCCTTGAGTGGAACTGGGGAGGCTGCCTTTCAAAAGTGCCCCCACTTCCTCACGATTTTCATCCACACTAAGGGTTGAGGCTCTCTGTTGTACATGGGAGAGGGTGCTCTTGGGGGAGGAGGCAAACCTTTCTTTAAATTTTCTGATTCAAATATTCTATCCCATTTTTTTTTCTGAAAACACACACAGCAGCCTGTGGAATTAGAAGACACAAAAGCCAGCAGCTTAAAGTCGAGGTGTTTCATATTAGAGGTCAGGGAATGGGACTCAGATCCCACTTGTTGGCAGGTGTGTGGCTCTGTTTTTCTAAGATAGGGATGCCTGATGGAGCAGAGCTCAGAAAGCAGGGGAATGTTTCAGCTGAAACAAGATATTCAAAAAAATGTCAAGCCTGGTGGAGCTGTGAGGGGAAGGAACAACCTGGTTCTCAGTTTCCCCCTTAGGCAGCCAAGGTGCATGTTCGCCCTGCTCCTCATTTCAAGGTCCCAACTGTGATAGACAACATCAGTCACAGCTGAGTGAATCTGATAGCAGTATGGTTTTATTTTTGTAGCTGAGGTAAGTTAGATTTAGGGAGCAGAAGTGCCCCTCCTGTGTATAGGTGGATCTCTCTTGGGCAGCAGGAAGGACCAAGAGTCTGGAGGGTGAGGGGAAGAAGACATCAATTGCATAATTTTGTATGATGTCTTACCTTCTCCATGCAAGCTCTCTTTGCAGCTAGAGGGGAATTTTATTAGAGAAACTGATTTATAAGGTAGGGTCTTTGTCACTGGTCCATGTTCAACAATTGGGTGATCAGATTTAATCCAGATTAGAGGTCTTCTAGCTCAGGGAATGTGGAGCCCCCAAGTGTGCAAAGTCAACCCACAGCCAGACCCCACTCTGCCTCCAAATGTGCATCAGATATAACAAGGGGTGGGGTTTTGGAGGTTACGAAGGTGTTCACTGTGTTGAGAGCTTTACATGCATCCTCATTCAATCTTCCCCAAACCATGAGGTGGTGTCTTAGGTTGGGTTCTCTTCAAAGCAGACCCTGAGACAAGGAACGAAGTGGTTTACTTGGGAGGTGATCCCAGGAAGTTTGGCAATGGTGGGGACATGAGGAAGAGAAGGGAGGACATGATACAGGTGCGTGAACATGCGGGTTACATGGGGGGCACCCAGGGCTCTACCCTGATGGGAACCCACAAGAAGAACTTGTGGGGCACACCTCACAATCACCTTACCAGGGCCAGGGAAGCTGCCACCAACCCCTGTCCTCATTGGTAACATCTCTGGAGCGTTAACTCTCAGACACATGCGGGCCACCCCACACCTTCAGTTGAGCTCACTGCTGTGGGCAGAGAACACTCTCAAGCAGGAAGCAGTGGATTTCATGAAACTGTCCCTTGGCAACCTCCTGAGGAAGCTGAGTGTCTACGAGGGGACCCCAACAGTGACTGCTCCAGGGACACATCACTTTCACATGAAAGATGTGAAAACAGAGACTTTAAAGAACTCCTAGAGTCTGCTTGGATCTGCTCAGATCTGCTGGACTAAGACACTGCCTGATGTCCTCTTTGCTAGAACGTGCTCCAAGATGAAGCCGTAATGGGTTC
Source organism: Catagonus wagneri (assembly GCA_004024745.2). Lineage (NCBI taxonomy): Eukaryota > Metazoa > Chordata > Mammalia > Artiodactyla > Tayassuidae > Catagonus > Catagonus wagneri. Next base: position 28,126,607 of record PVHT021183699.1, on the reverse strand, counting down.
CAGGGCCCACTGAAATTTCACCTCCACCTTCAAGGTGCTGTCAATGGCAATAGCAAGAAAGAGCTGACTGCAGTTGTCATGGAAACTCACTCCCGCGTCTGTGGCACTCTTGGTGGCAGCATCCCCAGGCAGGAGCTGTTCCATAGGAGCCTCTATCTGTCCCACAGGGCCTGGAAGTTAGATGGGCACTCATTTCAGGAGGACCCCTACTTTTGACCTCGGGCAGCAGCAGCACCTTCTCAGCTCTACCTCCTGGGCCATTCCTCCCTCCTCCAGATCTTACAACAGAATGGTAGACACTGATGGTCTCCAGGACCTGAGGTGGTTGCCAGACCAGGCCTGGGGGGTGGATGGGTGAAGAGAGAGTGACAAGAGCAGACAAAGATCTGAGACTAATAGACAAGCCACCAGTCCTTAACACCTTCCAGCCCTACCATCACCCAAGTCAGAGCTGGCCCCTCCGTGCACCCCACACACCTCCATCTGCTCTTTTGCCTCTATCTGCTTGGACAAGGCAGTCCCAGGTCATCACATTCCTAGCATGTTGCCTAAATGCACATATTCAGGAGTCAGACAGATCTGTGTTCAAGTCCCTCCACAACATTTTTGGCTGCTTGTGCAGGTTACCTGGCCTCAGGGATGGGGAAACTGTAGATGGAATGACCCCTTGCAGTCCCTGCCAGGATCAAGTGAGTCAGGCACTTGCACATATTCAGTGTGCAGTCAGTGTGAACTGCTCTTATTGGAATAATTATTATTGGATCATCTGGGGGAGGGGAGACGCACCATGTGTTTTGTCCAGTTGGTGCTCCTCCAGGTCCATACCCACTCCCCAATATAAGATTAACCATGACTCATTACTAACGATTCTAATTACTAATTACACTAAACCACCATAGCTGCAGGACCTTTAACTCTCTACAGGTCTCATGGGGACACTCAGGGTTCCTCTGAGGGCCTCAGATGCTAATATGACCAGCACCAGACTCTATGCTAATGGGGAAGTAAAGAAACCATTGAAGATGTGTGGAAACTTAATCTAGCTCGGGGTCAGGGAGGCACTCGTGGTAGAAACCGCTGGGGATGTGTCCCCCTCTGATCCTTAGATGCCAGCTCCTCTTGATGTTTTCCTTTGCTTCTTGGGGGTTGCTCTCCAGGTGACTTGGTCCTCCCAGCCTTCCCCAAGCCCTGGCACCTCTGTGGCAGAGCTATGGGGATGGGACCTGTGTCAGCCTCCATAAACTTGCCCAGGGCCGATTTCTTAGTACCCTGTCTTGGAGTGCATCACTCCAAGGGAAACTTCTGGCCTCCTAGGAGCAGCTACAGCTCACAAGGCCACCCGGGCAGATCACAGCCCTCCCCACACTCCCCTTTCAACCTTTGCAGTGACTATAAATCCAGCCCCCTGGAAGACTCAGGCAGACATTGGAGGTGAGCCCAGCCCCATGGGCTGGTGTGGCTTTCTCTCTTCCAGGGAACTGCCGCTCGCTGTCTGATTCTAAGGGGTCTTGGTCTCTCTCTCTCTCTCTCTCTCTCTCTTTCTCTTTCTCGCTCTCGCTCTCTCTCGCTCGCTCTCTCTCTCTCTCCCCCTTCCCAAGGGTATTTTCTCTGTGACTTAGAATAAGTATTCGGTCATGTGGATGTTACTATGGTAACCGATGTTTTAAATAAAAATAGTCCTACACCCCCAGTAGACTGTCAGTGTGAAATGAGCCGATAGGCAGTGAAAGGCTGTTGGCATCTGCATGCCTTCAATTCCCAGCAGCAGCCCCCTGGCACCCCCAGGCCTAGAGGGCAGAGCCTGCAGCTGTGGACACGGGGCTGGGCTCCTGGGTCAGCTGGGGAGAAGGCAGGTAACTTGCACAGGCAGTTTCCTTGCCTGGCCAGGGGGCTCCACCTGGCACTTTCTTCCCAGGACCTGTGCCAGCAGCGAATGGATGCTGCTGTTCTCAAAGTCTTTCTGGCGAGAAACTTTAACTGATTCAGAATGGGCTTGGTCTTGAGGTCTGCTTCTGGGGGACCAAAAAGTGAGACAAGGATTTATGTGCAAGTAATTTCACTGGGAGGGGATCCAAGGAAACTCCAGCAGAGCGGGGAAGAGAGGCAGGGGAGGGAAGCTGCCAGTAAAGGTGCATTTTCAGAAGTGACTGGTGCGGATGAGGGGTGCTCGGCCCCCAGAGGATCTTTAGGAGACTCATATCCCCCTAAGGGGTAAGGGAGCGGGTGGGTTTACCCAGTAAATCCCCCTGGGTCTTTGAATGAGGGCTCCTCCCAGGGGCAGGAACTCTCTGCATCCCCAGCTTGACCTGTGAGAAAGGGGAGCAAAAACCAAACAAAACCCCACCCGAGTCTTGAGGCAGAGTTGCAGGTATTGGCAGGCAGCAGCCTTCAGCCTGTGAAGGTGAAGGGTATGGTAAACCACAGGGCAGGGCACCGCGTCACCTGCTGTGGACCTCTTGGCTGAGCTGTCAGCCTTCTGCAGGTCAATGAATTTCCCTCTGCTCTCGAAAGTGCTTTAGGGTTGGGGTAAGGACCTTAATCTGAAAAGGTAAAGGAATGTAACATCAAGATATTATAAAAAGACCTTTGAAAGGTTGCCCCAAATTCCAAAGAGCCTGGTAATTAAATTGGTATTATCAAGGCCAAGGAGGATTGCCTTCCATCACAGTGGAGAGGGGAGGAGGTGTTACCTTTGGGGGAGGCAGCTTACTCTATCCCAAAGAAGCACCTTTGGAAAAGTTCCAGTATGTTCCTCTTGATTCCGCATCTGATCTTTGCGGGGGGGCGGGGTTTGAACAGTGTCACGATTATGCACAATGATACCGAACCCAAGAAACTCACACACTGGGATGGAAAGGATGGTGAGGTGGTGCTTCAGGCCAGAGTGAACAGGTGGAAATGCATGAGAGAGAGTATTGCTTTGTGCTCGTGGCATGAATTGGGGCAGGGCCGGCATTTTCACTTCTCTTACGTTCCACTGAAACAACCAGCCATCTGGCACTTCCATTCACCTTTGAATGACAGGCACTTTGATCTTGCTTTGGATGCAGAGTCAGTGGGTCTATCAGTGGGAGAAAAGTTGTTTCCCAAAGTGCCTCAACACCTCCTGGGCCAATTAGGAACCTTCGGCCTGGAATTTGACCCTTGAGTGGAATGTTACATGGACTAAAATTGGACTGGAGCTATGGATGTCAGCAGTAGTGCCCCGAAGAAATAGTTTACTCATTCCAGGAGTTTGTGAGCAATTGGGGCCCTATCCTTTCGGAGCCAGGTTCCCAAGCTTTTCCTTAAATTCTCTGAGTATCCTATAGCGTTCCAATGAATCCTTGGAAATTAACAAGGGTCTTTTTTCTCTGCTTGCCCTGGGAGAGCCCTGATTGAACCCGATTCCTTTGGAGGAACCCCAGTGGAATTAGTAGCCTAGAAGCCCTCAGATGAAATCCTATGAAAGCCTCTCTCTTGCTGTTGCTCCATGCGAGAGGTTCATTTGGAAATAAGAGAGCATGGGGAAGATGCTTCAGCCTCGTCTTCCTGGAGGACTCAACCGAGAGGGAACTAGAAGTGACAGAGGACTGGGAAGGAAGGACTTCTGGCTGCCGAGTAGGTCTGATGATGTCCCAGCCAGGTCAGCAGGGAGTTCCTGAGCAAAGATTTCCCCTCAGAGAAGTTCTGTGTTGGTAGCAAGTGGCCAAATCTCAGACCCGGGATGAGCTGTCACCAGCTGGGAGCTACTGGAAAACAGTATTATTTCCATCCCCACAAGTGATGAAATGGAGACCTATCAAGTTATGAACCTCGAGGTCGCCCTGCTGATGGGTGGCAGAGCTGGGATTTGAACCTGCTTCGAAGTTGTGTGGCAGCGGCCACTGGTGTCAGCTGCCATCTTCCCTGCAAGGGACTTGGGCTTTTTATCTACTGCGGCTGCTTGTTGCCCCCCAAACATATCTTCTATCTGGGGTGGTGTGTGGGTACAGCTGGCCTTCTGTATCTTCAGGTTCTCATCCTATCGAAAACCTTCAGGCAAGAGAATTCCAGAAAGATCCGAAAAGCAAGATTTGAATTTGTCGTGCACCCTGGCAACTATTTACATAGCATTTACATTGTATTTACAACTCTTTACATAGCATTTACATTGATTAGGTATTATAAGTAATCCGATTTAAAATATATGGGCGGGTGTGTGTAGCTTATATGCCAACACTGTTTGATATAAGGGACTTGAGCATCCTTGGATTTTGGTATCTAGTTGGCGGAGGGGTGGGAGGTGTCCTGGAACCAATCCCCTGTGGATGCTGGATGCTGAGGGGTGACTATACAGGCACCTGGGTCTGTCTTGGGTCCAAAACACAGTTCTCTTCCCCATGTGCCTTAGTTTCAGTTCCTTCAAAGGCAGATGCTGAGAATAATAGTTTAACAGACAGAAGACCCCAGGAAGCAGGCTTTGAGGAGAGGAGTATGAGCCAGTAAAGGGGCCTCAGTGAATGGGTCTACACGGGCAAGTGGGGCTCGCACCTGCTGGGGACCTCTGAGGAGCCATGCAGAATGTTGGGGCAATCTTGACTTCCATTCCTCATTGGTGGAAGGCAGCCCAGGGGCACTGGCTTCCTGGCACTTCCTGGAAGGGTGTGGTCTGCACAGGGGCCCGGGGGTTCCAGTGGTACTAGGAAGAGTCTCAGGTGTGGTTTGAGAGGGATGTGGTCAGCGTGCATGAACTCTCCACTGCAGTCCCAGGAAACTGGAGGCTGGCCAGATAGGTGGGTGGGTGTCTGCAGCATCTACTGCACTGAATACTCAAGGCTTGTGGAAACAATCTGCCTCCAGTTTTGGGGTATCTGAGTCCTGCTGCTCAGGATGCAGGAGAAGCAGCAATGATCCCCACACTTGTTGGGGGCATCTTATTAGTTCAAGTTGCCATAACAAAATTCCACACACTGGGTGCCTTGAACAGAAAAAATTGTTTTTATGTTCTGGATGCTGGGTGTCCAGGAAAGTGCTGACAGGGTTGATGTCTTCTGAGGCCTCTTTCCTTGGCTTGCAGAGAGCTGCCTTCTTGCTGTGTCCTCACCTGGTTTTTCCTGTGTGTGTGCCTTCCTGGTGTCTTTTCCACCTCTTATAAGGACGCCAGTCCTATTTGATTAGGGCCCCGTCCTTATGACCTCACTTAACCCTAATTACCCCTGCCAAAGGTCCTACCTTCAAACACAGTCACATTCCAAGGCACCGGGAGTTAGGGCTTTAATATCTGATTTAATGGGGACACAATTCAGTTCATAACAGGCATGCATGGCTGGCAAGAGGACCTGGGTCTGAGCCATACTGCATCATTTTACTGGTCCTACAGACACAGAAATGAGAAGACTAGGGCCCTGCAGCTTGCGGGGACACAACGCAATGCCGAGTCAGAAGCAAATCTGTCTGCCCAGACTGATACTGCACTGCTTACACCCACAGCCTACTGGGCATCATGTCCCCGAGGTCTCCTGGCCTTGGTCCTCTCTCCTCGAGAACCCCTGGCATCTGTTCCTGGCTTCCCAGGCTCTCCTTCATCCTGGTGCTTCTCCACCTGACGGGATTCCAGGAGGTGCCATGATGTGTACCAAGGGGCCTGGCCTGCAGTTTCAAGGCCCACGTTCCAGGCTGGCCGGGCTGTGAGCCTTGTGCAAGGGCTTCCCTCTGCCCCCCCGATCTGGGAACTGAGGGGGCTGGGTTAGGCTACCATTCCCATTCCCCTAGTTGATCTTGTTCTAAGTGCTGCTGAAAATTTAGGGGTGAAATGTGTATGTGTATCTGCCGGAAGGATTCCACACTGGAATAATCCATCTGGGAAGGCAATTTGGTAGGCTATTTCAAAGGTTCTAAAGAGTGTGCACATCCAAAGATTATTCCCTTTGATATATTCTTAGAAGGGGAAATGCTAGGCCAATTTTCAGCTACCAGGGGAGTCATTAGTGTCAGTTTCTCATTTTGCTCATGTAAATATCAGAACACCCCCCCCCAAACCAAGGGGCCAAATAAACCAATCAGGGCACCTTATTCACATGAAACACATGGACATAAAACATGATTCTGAAAAGAACATTTAATGATTTTGATTTTTTTCATCATATCAAATGAAAAGGCTAATTACAGCACAACCCATAGTATGATTTCATCCACGGGAAAGAAGTATAAAGATCTGGAATGATAATAAGCCAGGAATAAACAGTGATTAGTCCTGCATGATGGGACTTCAGAGATTTTGTAAATCTTTATTTTCTAAAGTAACAATGTATATTCATTGCTTTTATAATAAGAAACCCCACACAAACGGTTATGTTAAAATAATTTACATAGTTTTGACAGATAGCACTTGCAGGCTATAGCTATTACTGTCTCCTCCCTTGCTACTTCAGATTTCTACCCTTTATTGTTGAATTCTCATCTTGCTAGTGTCCCTGATGACTAGGGTGGTCAAAAGATGGAGTTCAGGCCCTTGAGATGTAAGTAGAAGTCTGTTGGGTGGAGGTGGAGATGTCTGGAAAGGCTCTGTCTCCTGATGAAAGGAAGGGATATCACTGGCTCCTCTACTTCACCTTTCCTCTTCCTGGAAGGCGGAGGTGATGCTTTGCACAGCAGCAGCCCTCTTGTGACCATGAGGTGAAAAGGGTGGTGGAGCAGAAGGGTAAAGGCTGGGCTTTGGATGGCATCCTTGAATCAGTTCATCAGCCTCCAGGCTTCTTGTTATGCATGATAACTGTGATACAACAGTTCTGGTTAGACTGGTTATGAGTGCTTTCGGCTGCAGGTAACAAAGTTTAGACCTCTCCTCTAGGTTCTGAATCACTCCTACCTTACACACTGGAAAGAAACAGGGGCGCTTTGGAGTTCTTGTCATGGCTCGGTGGAAAGGAACCTGACTGGTATCCATGAGGACGCAGGTTCGATCCCTGACCTTGCTCAGTGGCTTAAGGATATGGCATTGCTGTGAGCTGTGGTGTAGGTCTGATGTGGCTCATAGCAGGCATGGCTGTGGCTGTGGCTGTGGCGGTGGCTGGCAGCTATAGCTCCGATTCCGATTTGACCTCCTAGCCTGGGAACCTCCATGTGCCGCAGATGTGGCCCTAAAAAAAAAAAAATGAAAAAGAAGGGTGTTTTCACCAAGATGTGTTCTTCCTAAGCTGGTGGTGCCATCTGTTTGACATAGGATCTGGGTTCATTTGGTGGCTCTGGGGAGAGAGAGGCACAGAATGTCCTCTGTAGGGTCGGACATGCAGTAAGCACACCCATCTGCCAGAACAGAGCAGGGCACCACATGAGAAAGAAGGTCTGCTGTCCCTCAAAACACCTACTATGTGCCAGGCACTGGGGAGGCTAAAGAACAAAACAGACCTTGGCCTTGTGTTTCTGAAGCTTACTGCTTGATGGAGAAACAGGTAATCGCACAGTCACTGTTCATTCTTTGCCTGTGTTTTGAAGGACAGAGTGCCACGTGAGTCAAGGGGTGGCCTTATTTAATCTGGAGCTCAGGAAAGGCGGCCTAGTAGCTATTTTCTGTGTCCTTAAGCGCAGCGAGATGCTGCTAACATTTCTGGTACTGTCTCTGACGGCCTCTGGTCACAGTGCCCCACAGAAGGCTTCTTTGGCAAGAGCCCTCACCTGTGGGCTCCCCTGTCCACAGTCGATGAACTTTCAGCTTCCCAGAGCTTGAGTGACATGTGAACACGGGTTCGAGGAAGCCACTCACCAGATGGCGCAGACGCAGGGTGGGTGGCGAAGCTGGGGTTAGGAGAGGGCGGTTCAGGTCCCAGCCTTGCACAGGTGCAGCCCACAGTGTCTCCTTTTCAGCAAATGTGTATGGAATACTTACCGCTTGCTGAGCACTGTGATCAAAGCAGGCAGTAATGCCTGCCCTTGGAGCGGGTCACTGTCTAGAGGGAGAAGAGATCACCAGTAAATGACAGAGGAGTCGAAGGTGATGCCTGCTGCGGAAACAAGGCAGAGCGGGGTCTGGAGATGGAAGGGAGGGTGGAGCTGTGGACGGCGGCTCTCACCGGGCCCCGGGGATAGGGTGGTGGTGGTGGCGGCATCAGGCTGACATCCGGGGGAACAGAAGCCCCAGAGCACGTGTGATGGCCTTTGGGGGAGACAGTGGCTCCTGCGTGGTGGTGGGCAGTGACAGTCAATAGCCCTGGCATCTGACGTGTGTTTCAAAAGGACAGCAAAGTCAGCCCCTGATTTATTCTGAGCCCCAAATCGAGAGGATCGATGGCAGAGGGCCCTGGGCAGTAACCCAGGAGACAAGCTGCACTGATGCTTGTGGCCTCAGAACCCGTGCCTGCCAAGAATGCCTGAGCAATGAAGCGCTTATTTGCTTTCGTTCTGATGTCTCTTTAAAAGTGAATGGCTTTCGTGATCAGAAAAAACTATTCAAATGGTTAAAAACGTGGTTATCTCCGGGGATAGAATGGTAAGGGACTTCCCTGGTCTAGCCTGTACGACTGTAATCTTTGGATTTTTTTTGAGCGCTCTGGTCCCTGAACAGTGTTTTCCTTTTTTCTCTCCCGCTATTTGTTTTGTGGCTCTAAACATGGCGGGGCATATCCCTCCAGGCAATGAAAAAAGAGCAAGTACAAAGAAAAGAATGGACTGTGTTGCACAGTCATAAATTACAGGCACACAGACCGTCTGGCACGTGAGTCAGGCCCCGAGGGACACGCTCGGGAGCTTCCCTCCCGGAGGGCAGAGCTCCCAACCCCAATGCTTTCTCTCCCCGGCAACGGTGTTCCAAGCAGAAGATGAGCAGGAAATCTTGACGGCGGGCAGTCACACGGGTGAAGGCTGCTGGCAGGTGAGGGGGGCGCTGCCCAGCAAAGACGGAGGGCATGCAGGCCCTCAGATGGGTGGGAAGCAGACACGGGGGACCCGGCGGCACATCCACCAGCTGTGAGGCCTTAAGCAAGCTTCTTGGCCTGAGCCTGGTCCTCACTGGGAAAATGGGAATGGCTGGCGTTGCCACTGTGGCTCAGCGGGTTAAGAACCCAACTAGTATCCACAAGGAGGCGGATTTGATCCCTGGCCTTGCTCCGTGGGTTAAGGATTGGGCGTTGGCGTGAGCTGCGGTGTAGGTCGGATCCCGCGTGGCTGTGGCTGTGGTGCAGGCCGGCAGCTGCAGCTCCGATTGGACCCCGAGCCTGGGAACCTCCATACGTCGCGGGTGCGGCCCTAAAATGACAAAACAACAAAAAAAAAGGACACTGCTTCCCTTTTCCTTCCCAGGGCTGCTACAAGCCTCGGTGAGATGACACAGAGCCGTAAACAGAACCCCCCCACCCCCAACTAATATCCATGAGGACGCAGATTCAATCCCTGCCCTCGTCCAGTGGGTTAAGGACCCGGTGTTGCCGTTGAGCTGTGGCACAGATCCCATGTTTCTGTGGCTGTGGCGTGGGCCGAGAGCTGCAGCTCTGATTCCACCCCTAGACTGGGAACTTCCATATGCCGTGTGTGTAACCCCTAAAAGCAAAAAGCAAAAAAAAAAAAATCTGTCGACATCAACATTAGGGTGAACACCTTCCAGCTCTGCGAAGCCCATAAACTCTTCCTGAAATTTCAGCAGTGTGTGTGCATAGCTTTCTTTGCAGCCTCACTGTAGCAGGTAAGGTACAATACATGGGAACTCTTGATTTGTAGCAGCAGAATGGGCAGAAACCCTCAAGTTACTTTTTTTTTTTTTTCAGAGGAGCCACTTTCCTGGGGTCTATACCAAGAAACTGGTGCAGAGTGCTGACAGTGTCCTGGGCTGTGGCTTGTACAAGGAAAGCATACAAGATCACCCGTGGGGCCTAAGGTAAACCTCTAGTCATGACGATAAGCAAAGTGAAACAACAAAATCTACCCTCCCTCATCCAAAAAGAAGCACAGCTCAAGGTAAAAATAACAAAAATGTTCAAGTTCCAATGAAACGACTGTCCAGCATTGTCACTATGGCATTGTTTCGAGTCAGTTTTCCCAAGTTAGCTGTCCATCCTAATTGGCTTCTAATTGCTCACAGACACAGGGTGAGCTGGCAGCGCTGACCTTCGTGGTCCCCAGGTATTCATTACAGAGGTAGCCCATCAAAGGCAGGTCCGAGTGTGGAACTGGTGACATCTGCGTGCAGATGCCTGTCACTCCTGGGGGCAGGGTCCTTAACCTCTCTTGGCCTCCAGTTCCTATTCTCAGCATGGGGTTGTTGTGAACTCTCATTAAAGAAAGAAAAAGCCCTGAAAATGTGCCTTGTACTATGTTAATAATGAAATCAATCAGGAATAAGAATCTAAGCCTTTAAACTGGTAGAAAAGAAGTTTTAACTTTCAGGGTCCTTGCTGCGAAGTGATAAAAGGACGTTCCAGGGTGGTGGTGGTGCTTATTTTCAGGTGAAGAAGGGAGGGTCAAGGTTTCCACAGTCCAGAAACCCTGCAGGTTTTGAGAATTCAGAAAAGTAGATTTAAAAAAAAACTATTATTCAACCTAACAGTAAATGCCCTAAACTTGCCACCCTGCTTCAGATAGCCTGCATGGGCACCCCACGACCTTGACCTTTTAACGTTTGGTGATGAAGGTGGGTTTGTTTTCCCTTTTACTCTATTTTAGTGGTTCTCAAACTTGAGGCACTTCAGCATCCCCTAGATAGCTTGTTAAAAACACAGATTGCGGGACCTCCCCCCAGGGTTTGGGATTGACCAGGAGGGTGGTCGTGTCTAACAAGTTCCCAGGTCCAGCTGCTCCAGGGACCCCACTCGGAGGACCCTTGCTGTCTCTGATGTTAAATATTTACTCAGGAAAGTGCCTCTCCAAACCCAGCTCTTCCCAGAAGCGCTGACCTCTAAAGGTAACTGTGCAAACCTCGAATGAGTTCACCAGCTTAACAACAAAATTAAGGAGAGCTTCCTCTGGTTCTTAAACAGCTTTCTCTCTCTGGACTTGACCCTATTTTATCTTTCATTAGGTTTTTAATCAGGTTCCATGATGAAGTGTTTTAAACAAGGTTAGACGCCATCCTTTTTTTTTTAATTTATTTTTTTGCTTCTTAGGGCCGCATCCTTGGCATATGGCTAGGGGTCCAATCGGAGCTGCAGCTGCCGGCCGATGCCTCAGCCACAGCAACACTGGGTCCAAGCCACGTCTAAGACCTCCGCCACAGCTCACGGCAACGCCAGATCCTTAACCCACTGAGCAAGGCCAGGGATTGTACCCGCATCCTCATAAATACTAGTTGGATTCATTTCCGCTGCACCACGGTGGGAACTCTGACTCTATCCTTTTAAACAGGAAAAATACTGCCTGGTCTAACAGGTTTCAGAGAACAGAAGGGGGCCCCTGAGAGTGCAGAGGGTTTTGCTGGGTCCCTGGAGCAATCTTTGGGGACTTACATGTCCAATTTTGTCCCCTTCGTCTCCTCAGCACCATGGAGCAGTGGCTCAGGGGCCAGACTGCCTGGGTGAGGCAGCACCAGCTACCAAAAGCATGGACGGTGGTTCTGGGACCTACCTGACAGGTGGTCACACAACCTGCCATTAGGAGGAAACTGAGGTCCTGGGTCAGTAACTATGCAAAGAGCTCAGAGCAGTGCCTGCTCCACTGCTTCTACTCTGTAAGTGCCCGTGGGTGTTATGAGGACGCCACTGAAAGGCAACAAAGCCCTGTCGCTCCACTGGGGTGAGAGACAGTATTTGACCTTGAAGGACACTCATAGCTCAGGCTGTGAACAAATGTGTGAATGAGTTCACTCAAGGCCAGCCACTGAGCTGGGCTGGGGGTGCAGTGGCAATGCCGAAAGTCCCTGCCCGCAGGAAGCAGCCGTTTGGAGGGCAAGACACGCATTCAGCAAAGATGCCCATCAGTGACGGCATAATGACAAAGATGCCCATCAGTGACGGCTCTGAACGTCAGCTACCTGACCTGCCCTGGCCTTCCAGGTCGGGGAGTCGGCGCTGGCTGAAGTCTGGAGGACTGGTACCAATGCTGGGGAGGATGGGACGGGGGCGCTGGAAGCACTGCAGACAGAGCTGAGCCAAACCAAGGCCCTGGGGCAGGAAGGAGCGTGGAGGGTGTGAGGGCGGGAGAGGAGTCTTGGGGCCCGGTGTGCCCGAGGGAGGAAGGGCGTGGACTGAGAGGTGGTTAGGGGGTCCATGCCATGTGGGGTCTCCCTGCAGTTAGGGTGAGCCCAACTGTCTAAGCAGTTTTAAGGCAGGAGGTGGAGGGCGTCACACAATGCAGGCGTGTATTTTGAAAAGACCATTCTGGCTGTAACATGCACAGAGGTGGGGTTGGAACGGAAGCTGGAGAGGATGGGAGGAGACCAAAAAGAGGGCAGTCGCAATTCTGAAGAACCCCCCAAAAGGCCTGCTAACACCGGGTCCCTGAGCCTAGGCTGCACCCCACCCCCGCCGAGGCGATGCAGCGGGTGTGCGGTGGGGCCCCACACGCTGCCCTCCCAATATGCTGATGCTGTCCCCGTGGGCCACACTGTGAATGGCACTCACCTGGCCTCTGGTGGTGGTAGGGGAGCTGGTTAGCGGATGGATTCTCAGAGACATTCAGGTGTTTTAAGGCGAAGGCGTGAATATCTTTCTGAAAAATAAAAGCTGGGACCCTTAACTCTAAAAATACTTGTCCCCAAGCAAAACTCAGTACACAGTTCAGAGATGCCTTAGCTGTTTGGGGTGAGGGCCAGAACTTCAAGGTGACAAGAGATCCAGGGCTGCTCTGATGAACCCAGGCTCTCTGTAACCCCGTTACGAAGTATTGGCGCCAGGCTTCTTTTTGGTCCACCCTTCTGGCTTCCTAGTGGCCAGCGTCAGAGCGCTGAGGTTGCACGACAGAGCCTGGGTGAGTCGCATCGGCCCTGGGTCTCTCTCTGTCCCACAGAAAGCCAGAGAGATGGGTGTCCTCTTTTTCCTCAGGGCCTCAGAAAGAATGCTAGCCAGCCTAGCCGCTCTGCCTTTAAACTCCTTCTTGGCTCTAAAATACAGCAGCATCTCACCTAAGATTTAATTTAGGTACTTAAACAGAAAAACACTCTGACTCTGGAGACCCTGTTTTCCCACCCTGCCAGGTCCTTGGCGGTGGGTCCAAGGAAAAGGAAGCCCCTCTACCAGCATGTCAGGTGACAGATCACATTACCCAAAGCAGGAGCGTCTGCCAGGCTGATGCCCTAGGGAAGGGTCCTCTGTACGTGGCTCTCCTCCAGCGTGGGGTCACGTGCTGATGGAGGACTGCGGGACTCTGACACTCAAAGGCACCTATAGGAAATAAGACCATCTAGGAAATAAGACGTGTCCCCTGTCTACGTGGCCACAAAAAGCCTTCCTCTCTGCAGGAGTTTACCCAAAGTCACCAGCCTGTCACTAGGGCCCCCCTCCCCTCCACTTTGCCCTACTCAAAGCTATCACCACCACGTATCTAAATCACGGCCCCAGTTCACCGCTGTGCGTTCCTAGGAGGAAACGTTCAGTTTAGTGGCACTTAACCCTTCTGAGGGCCCATAAAGCCGTTCTCACCACAGAAAGCCCGCAGCTTCGTTTTCTCTGCAGGAAGCTAATGCTGCCAGGAGTGGCTGTTCCTTTAAAAGTGGAGCTGTTTGCGCTGAGGGATCAACAGCCTCCTGGTGCCTGTGTCTGCGGCGGTGTCTGTCTGCACAGCACGTGGAATGAACCAGAAAGCCGCCTGCTGGGTGCTGGGTGCTGGGGGGGCCTGGCAGTGCCCCAGCGATGACCGCTGGCCGAGGTAGAGACGTGATGGGGGCCGGTGCCGGAGTGCTGCCTGTGGTGGGGTGTGACCCTGGTGTTGTGAAGTAGCCGTTCTCTGATTGGCAACGGCCTGATTCACAACACCAGCTGCCCCACCGCACCTTGCCGGGGGCCTCCGGGGCAACCGATAGTCCGGGGGTCCCTTCCTCTGTGCAGCCTGGGAAGCATGGAGAGGGGGGAGAGAGAGAGCAGCCGCGGGTGAGAAGTGGAATGCAAGCTGATTCGATATTTCATCTTCCCACTTATCTGCATCTGACTTTTTTTGTTGTTGTTGTGTCCTTGGCCAGCTTCCTATTGCCCGGGGTCAGGGGTGGGTGTCGGTGGCTCCCAGGGGCCCTGGCCTCATCTGTGCACTGACACTTGTCTGGGAAGGGGGTCTGCGCCTTCAACAACCCTCTGAGGGAAACACAACCCCTCAGAGCTTGCATTTGCTCCACCCTGGGAGACTGAATGGTAACCTAATATTTTTAAAGTTAAAAAAAATTTTTTTTTTCCTTTTTAGAAGTATAGGTTTTTGTTTTGTTTTCTTTTCTGGCCACCCGTGACACAGAGTTCCCAGGCCAGGGACTGAATTTGAGCCATAGCTGGGGCAATAGACTGGGGATCGAACCTGTGTCCCAATGCTCCAGAGACACCACTGATCCCATTGCACCACAGCAGGAACTCCTAGAAGTGCAGCTGAGATACAACATTTTATAAGTTACAGGTATACAATATAGTGATTTGCAATTGTCAAATATATATATTATATAGTTATAAAATATTTGCCATATTCCCCACATTGTACAATATATCCTTATACCTTATTATTTTTCATCTTTTTAGGGCTGCACCCACGGCATATGGAAGCTCCCAGGCTAGGGGTAGAATGGGAGCTATTGCTGCCAGCTGACACCACAGCCACGTGGGGTCAGAGTCGCATCTGTGATCTACACCCAAGCTGGATCCTTAAGCCACTGAGCGAGGCCAGGGATCGAACCCACATCCTCATGGATCCTAGTCGGGTTTGTTAACTGCAACTCCCCTTGTAGCTTATTTTATATCCAGCAGCTCGTACCCCTTAACCCCCTACCTCTACCTCCCCGCTCCCCTCTCCCCACTGGCAACCGAGTCCTGACACTCACACGGGAGGAGCGCAGGGGTTCCCACGCCTCTGCTGCCAAACCCAGAAACCAGAGACGGACGGCTCTTACCTTGAGTTCTGAGTAGTAACTCTCGCAAGACGCCCTCCCTCTCAATTTGTCCAGGGTCCCCAGACCTCGAAGACCACGTGGAGTAGCTCCCGCATCTACTAAGGTCAGAATGGAATCCCCCGAGGAGGGAGAGCACCTCCCTGAGTCCGTCCTACAAGGCGGGGGCGGAGCACATCCCAGACACGTCACAAGGGTTATTAGCACGGAGGATTCGGGCAGTCGTGCACGCCAAGCAAAGCCGAGAGGAAACCAGGCGGTCAAGGTGAAAACAGTGCCCCGCGCTGCCCTTCTGCTGGCAGCTGCCCTCCAGCGCTCTTTCTCAGATTCACCTGGGAGGTACGGACTGTCTCTGCTGGAGAAACTCAGTAAAATTACCACTCTGGAATTTTCTCTTTGGTAGCTGCCCTGGACTTTTATGAAATTATGGAAATTATGAATTATGAAATTAGGGAACACAAAGAAACATAAAAGTAGCATTTGCAGTTTAACCTCTATTTCCAGGTGTCTGTAAACACCTTTAAATGAGCAGCTCTCTGGCCCCAAATGGCTCCTGTCTGCTGCGTGGTTCTGAGTTACCCAATCAAGAAAAACTGCATTTTCCACTTTCTGCCGCCTATCTTGGAACCCGTTTTATTTTGAGATGCAAAACTGGCAAGTTCCTAGTACTGGCTGTAGCACAGAAGTTCTGCCAAAGTTCTTGCTGGAGTTGGAGGGGCGGGATAGAACTTTCAGTAATTCATCGATCGTGGCCATGCCACATAAATCACCGTGGCTTTCGAGTTCAGAAGTGTCTGGATCGTCACATCTGGGACATTAGCTGTAACATGGACACTGGGGTTGCTGTGGTCTGCAGCTCTGCCAAGCTGAGGGTTTCCACCACATGCAGGTTGCTTGTGCCAGGCGCCCAGGCAGGATCGGGGAGGGACAGTTTGGTGGCAGGCGCTGCAGGATGTGGACGTCCAGCCTCGTGCTGTCCTAGGTACTTCGTACGCTCTAACCTTGAGTCCTCGTCATACCCCGTAAGGTTCATGATCTGTCAGAGCCGAGGTGGAGAGGGCACCCAGCTTCTGCTCTGGCTCCGCCACCAACTTCCCCGGGTGGACGCGGCTGAGCCTATGCGCTCCTCCCTTATTCAGATTCCTCACCTGTTGAGGGTGGGCCCTGAGTAAGTGGCCTCTAGGGCCCCCAGCTCTGTCAGCCCAAGACCTGCTCCCTGGAATACAGTATGGACTGGTAGGTGGCTGGACGGCACCATAATTGGGCCCTAGGACTTTGGAAACAGGTGGGACTGAGTGTGCATTTTTGGACCCTGTCCCTTCTTACCTGTGCCCCTAGGGCAAGTTACTGGACCTTCAGGGCCTTCCTTGGGTTCGGTATCTGCAAACAGGGTAATAAGATTGGAAAATTTTGTAAACAAGGTCCTACTATTGGCACAGGGAATGATATTCAATTATCCTATAATCATAATGGAAAAGAATATGAAAAAATATACACACACACACACACACATACATATATCCAGACAAAACTAAATTCAAAAGGATACAGGCATTCCTATGTTCATAGCAACACGATTTACAATCCAAGACATGGAAGCAACCTAAATGTCCGTTGGCAGAGGAATGGATTAAGAAAATGTGATACAGATATACAATGGAATACTACTCTGCCATAAAAACAAAATATTGTCATTTGCAGCAACATGGACAGACATAGAGATTATCATACTAAGCGAAGTCAGAAAGAGAAAGACAAATATCATAGGATGATGTTATGTATATGTGGAATCTAAAATAAGAGACAAAATGAACCTATCTATGAAACAGAAACAGACTCACAGACATAGAGAACAGACACCTGTTTGCCAAGGGGTAGGAGTGGGGGAGGAATGGAGTGCGAGGTAAGCAGAGGCAAGCTGTTCTACATGGAGGGGATAAAAAAGATCCTACTGTATAGCACAGGAAACCATATTTAATGTCATGTGATAAACCATAATGGAAAAGAATATAAAAAGTATGTATAACTGAATCACTTTTCTATACAGCAGAAATTAATATACCACTGTAAATCAACTATACTTAAGATTTTTTTAAAAAAAAATCAGATAACTTTGCATACAGCAAATGCTTGGTGTGTATCTGATGAGTGCTGGTGCTCAGTTACGCGGCTGGCTTTCTGAGCATCAGGTAGAGAGAGACCTTGAAAAGTTTCTTTCCCGTGGGGCTGAAATTTCTGTAGATTATCTTGAGGGCCAACACTCACTCCCTCTGAGGTGGAGCAAGTTCCGGATAGTGGGCTTAGCTCCTTGTAAAATAAAGCAGGGGAACTGTGATTTGCTATTGCTGAGTGGCCAGAGCCTTCAGCAAAGTTACTGTGGTTTCTCGGCCAAGTTCGTGCCCATGGGAAGCTTGTGTCGGTACCCAATAACACCTGCACAAACTCCTACAAAGTCAAAACACCATGACCGCAGGGACTGGGACTCTCCCATCCCTGCATCTGAGAGATAAAAGGTGACTCAACAAGAGGTGAGACGCTGGGGCCACACAGATGCAGCCAACTATTCTTGCCTAGAACCCACCAGTGTCCACAGGGTCAAAGGGAGATCGGGAAATGACTGTCTCCAAAGAACAAGTGCCTGTCATGTTTTACCTTCACATGTTTTGCAAGGGGCTGATATCCTGCAAGGGCTAGGCCTGGCTGCTCTCTGTCCCCTCAGCCCTCCCTGCTTTCCGTCTTGCTCTCTCTCCTTTTCTAACTTCTCAAATATGCCTGACTCCTTTCCACCACAGGGCCTTTGCACAAGCGGCTTCTGCTACCTAGAAAGCCTTCACGTGGTTTAATACCAACTTCTTCAGGGAGTTCCCTTCGTGGCTCAGTGGTTAACGAATCTGACTAAGAACCATGAGGTTGCAGGTTCGATCCCTGGCCTTGCTCAGTGGGTTAAGGGTCCAGCGTTGCCGTGAGCTGTGGTGTAGGTTGCAGA
>PVHT021183699.1:28051386-28107662 GCA_004024745.2 Catagonus wagneri | reverse complement strand
GGCTGTGGCGAAGGCCAGCAGCTACA
The DNA here is from genome assembly GCA_004024745.2 of Catagonus wagneri. Lineage (NCBI taxonomy): Eukaryota > Metazoa > Chordata > Mammalia > Artiodactyla > Tayassuidae > Catagonus > Catagonus wagneri. Next base: position 28,107,636 of record PVHT021183699.1, on the reverse strand, counting down.
GCTCCTGTTAGACCCCTAGCCTGGGAACCTCCATATGCCGCGGGTGCGGCTCTACATAAAAGACAAAAAAAAAAAAAAATACCAACTTCTTCAGATTTCAACTCCAAAATGACTTCCTGGACACCCATCCCCCAGACCAGACCTGACTCCTCTGTAATGTGCTCTCCAGACATTCAGTCCTCTGCGTCTACCATGCAGTGTGTGTGAAGCTGCTTCCACTGAGCTCTAATGTCACCACCGGGCAGCCAGCTTTGGCCGCCTGGGGGATACTTAATTACCACTCCTTGGGTGAACGAATGATTTAAAGCACGACTTGTGTGGGCCAACTACTCTTTTCTTTTGGAATAGAAAAAAATCCAAATGGCACCAAGGATCTAAGGCCATACACATGCTGCTTTTTATTAGCTATCTTTTTTTTTTTTTTGGCTGCCCGGTGGCCTGTGGAGTTCCCAGACCAGGGATCAGATCCGAGCCGCGGTTGCAACCTACGCTGCAGCTGTGGCAACGGCAGATCCTTAACCCGCTGGGCTGGGCTCGGGATGGAACCCGCATCCCAGTGTTCCCGAGATGCTGCTGAGCCAATCTCATGGTGCCATAGTGGGAACTCCACATATGCTGTTTTATAATGAATAATTTCACATCAACAATGGACTGCCAGACCTCCTAACTCATCTCCCTGGCTCTAGGCTATGAGTAGCCCGACGCACAGGGAAATCAGAGGGATTCTTCCAGAGGGTCGGTCTGATGTGGCTTACCCTCTCCAAGGCTCCCCACCGTGCCCGCGACAGAGCCCCAGGCCCCTCACTTCCCCACCTGTCCCGCCCCCGCTTCTGAAGCACAGCCCCCAGTGTACCACGTGCACCTGCTCTGTGGATCTGAATGCCCCGCCCCTTTCTATGCCGTGAACACCGGATGCGTTGGTGCCAAGAAAGACCTGCTGACCCTATTCAGCTGGGACTCTTGGCCCAGTGTCCATGACTCTTGTACCTTTTGTGTCCTTCCATTACTGTTCCACTCTTCAGTCTGTCTTAGGAGATGGCGACGCTCAGGACAAAGGCCATCACGGAGTCCCCTGGCAGCCCAGTGCCGCACAGCAGCTGGCACAGCAGGCCCTGCAGCTTGGCTGTGCTCTTGATCCGCGAATGAAGTCCTGCAAAATCGGGGGAGGGGGAAAACCAAACAAATTTGTCCCGAGTGTCCTCTGTGAGTCATCAGAATGGCCAATATTTTGCCACTGAAGTACATTTCTTCCCCTCCGCGGTCACACTGCGCTGCCAGCCCCGCCCGTCTCACCTGGATGATGTTCTACGGGTCTAACGTGTCCCTCTGTGATTCACTCTCCACCCTGCCCCCCGAGTGGTCCTCTAAAACCTGACTTAGGGCATGTCACTCTCCTGCTGCGACCCTCGTCCCCTCCCCTCTGCGCCCAGTATAAAACCCAGAGTCCCCGCAAGAGGACACAGGTCCTGGCAGGGCGGCCCCGCCTCGCTGTCCCCCATCGCCTCCCCCTCCTCGTGCACTTAGCCGCGCTGTTTTTCTTTTAGATCTTGAAACACAGAGCTAGACCATATGGCACCTTCCACGCTGTGAAAAACCAGGCCTTTCCTGTGCATGGAGCCTTTTGTGAGCTCAGGATGGTGCCCTCTTCCTTGGGCAGATGCAGCCCTATCACAGGGCATGTGACCTGGTGGGTGGCCCTGGGCTGGACCCCAGTCCCCATATGTCCCAGGGCAGGGGGCTCTTGTGTCACTGCGCCATGCAGAGTGGCCCTTTGGAATGACTTGGCTCCCTCCTGCCTCAGGGGCCCTTTCACCAGTCGCTGCCCCTCTAAGGACTTTAGTTACCTCGGGGACATTTTAAGAGAATGTTCAGATTTCTGGTGTTTCCTGCACTAATTTTAACCAAAGCCTTTTATCTCTTTACCCCTTTGTCTTTTTAGGGTCGCACTTGTGGCATATGGAGGTTCCCAGGCTAGGGGTGTAATTGGAGCTACAGCTGCCAGCCTACGCCACAGCCACGGCAACGGTGGATCCTTAACCCGCTGAGCGAGGCCAGGGATTGAACCCACAACCTCATGGTTCCTAGTCAGATTTGTTTCTGCTGCGCCACGACAGGAACTCCTATCTCTTTACTTCCCACTTTGGCTTGCTTACGTTAGTCCTTATTCTTCACTATTTGCTTGATAAGGTCAGGCCAGCTAATTCTGTTTTTTTTTTTTTTTTTTAACGTCACATAATGATTACTCGGTGAAGGCAATCAGAAGGATGTGACATTTACCTAAGCTTTACAGCATCAGAGGTCTCAAATCAACAAACCACTTTCCTGCCTATTACTTCTGGAAAAAGATGACAGCAACAGAAGCAGGGTGTGTTTCCTCATCAACCAGGTCTCAGGCTGACCATGGGTCACTGCAGATTCCCTGCAGCAGCTGACGGCCCCATCTGGCTGGGCTGGCTCAGGATGGGGAGAGGGGATTCAGGGCTCCACTCCCCAATGCAAGATCTTGCTTCAGTAGGTTGGGGAGCAAAGCCTGGGAAATCCACTTCCCAGCCCAGGAATTCCGATAAACCAGATCTGGGGGCTGCTGCTCTAAATCCAGGGATCTGTTAAAAAGGGACATTTCTTATGAACCTGGGCTCAGCGGGAGCCTACTATGGCCTCAACATCTTCAGAGGAAAAATCTCAGTCACAGGGCAGGTGTTCTTGGTACTCAGTATCCAGCTGCTGGTCCCATTCACAGAGGACAGGGGTGCTCTGCCTGGGGGCTTCCTTGGGTCAGGGTCAGGAGCTGCAGTGTGGCCAGCCTGTTGGATGAAAGGAAGTTCACGTCCCTCATCAGTGATACACAGGAGCTGCTGGACAAATACCTGCTCTCTTGTCCCCCATGGGCTGCCAGAGGTCCCCTCCGACCTATCGACCCGACCCATCGTTATTGGTTCCCTCCCCTCTCCCCTGCCCAGCCTCTCACAGCACTTCCCAGCCCCATTTCCTAACACTCACCTGTGTATGACTGTGTTCGTGTATTCAGGTGCACCCCAATCTTTGAATGGATATATCTTACAATGTTCCCGTGATCACTTTCAGCAGGACCAGGGTGAGGGGAGCCAGGCACTCCCTGTCAGATGCTGGTCCCATGAGGACCTCGGAAATTTTATGTCTTGGGTGGTACTTCTTGCTCACCCTGGTCTCACCCTGACTCTCAGGGAATCAGAAAACCCAAATCAGGCAGAACCACCCCTTCCATGTAGATTATTTTCTAGAGTGTGTTGCCATTAGCTTTCCTTATTGTTTTTCATAGACAATAACCCTGTAAATGGAGGACCCTTTGGCACCAAAACTCCAAGGTATTAGGATCATTCTGCACGGTCAGTAGGCACACGGGTATCTAAGATAGCCTGTCTGGATTTAAGATAGCCTATTCTGGAACGATGGCAGACATAAGCCTAAAGGCAACCCGTGCAGCCTGCGTGCCTTAGCCCATCTGGACTGGTGTCTTCCAGGTGGGCTTTAAAATAAAAACTCCTGGTTCAGAAAAGACTGCCAGGCCTGCCAAGCCCAGCCCGGAGTTTATTAGCACAGTTAATATTGCATGCAAATAGATTTCCCTGCTTCGGTCATGCCAGTCCATTAATTCAGCCCCTTGTCTGCTACATCTTTATCCCTGGCAGGTTAATCCTGCCAAATGCCTTTGCTGTAGCACATGTCACGCTGTGCTATGTCCAACAATGCAATTTTGCTAATCCTGTTGTATCAGCTTTGTGGCCCTGTCTGGTCAATCCAACGGTAAAAAAAAAAAATCAGTGCATGGAAGGTTTTTTTTTTTTTTTTTTGCCAAGATCTTTCTCCTGCTCTGGCACCCACCCCCTTTCCTTTTTTTAAAAAAAATATGGTTTTAATTAAATGGTTTGAAAGTCAACCATGGTGTCGGGACAGCTGCCAATGCCAAGGCCTTTCAGACAAGAATGTCAAGGCTCTCAGAGGGCCTCCAAACTCTTTCCAGAAGCCTCACCCAACCATCAGCTGAGCATGCTAAGTGGGAAGGGTTAAAACAGGAAAATTTGCTAAAGGCTGTTTTTTTTTTCCTCCTCCCTGGGTCTTAAAGATGACTGAATGGAGGGCATCTGTATCACCCCGTTATCTCTGGTGCCAACCACTTTAGAGTTTAGTGGAATTATTCACATGAATTTTTAGAAGAGGTACATACATTCCTGCAGGTATCCACCTGATCCAAGGAAAAGCGGCTCCAGGCCTCACAGTGTACTGCTCTTCAGGTCTGTGGCCCTGTAGCCAGATTCACTAGGTTCAAACCCCAGCTGGACCACTGCTACCTCTGCAACCTCAGGCAAATCTTTTCCTCATCTGTAAAATGGGCATCGCCACAACACCCACTGCCCAGGATCGCTGTAAAGGTTCAGGGACTTAAGCCACGCTGGCCACTCAGAATGGTGCTGCACACCCAGAGCAGGCGCTGGGGTAAATGTAAGCCAATATTAGCACAGACGGTGAATTCACTAAAACTCTTATCATTTGCAGCTTACTGGAGTACATAAGCCAAATGCATGATCCAATTCCATACGGGCCTTTTAGAGCCTTTAGACATAAACTTCACTCTTCTGCCTGCTAGCTAGAGAAATCTGGCTCTGAGGAGCCCTTCCTCGTCCACCCTACTACTGGTCTCTGTGTTACCCCTGGCAGCTCTGGTGGGTGGAAAGAGGTGTTCCAGGTGGGTAAGTATAGGGCCTGTGATTAGATTCCCAGGGACTGAGTCCTGCCCTGTTTCTATGTGACTCTGGGTAAGGTACTCAACCACTGAGACTCTGACAGTCCTGATGCTAGAAACGGGGGGTACTTGGTTCTACGATGCAGTTATGGTGAGGATTGAGTGAATAAGCAAGTGGGGTGGGGTGAGGTGGTTCTTGCACACTGCTAAGAACACAGCAATGGCCCCCTAAGTCATGGCTATCATGGTTACGGAGTCAACTGCAAGATATCTGGGCTTCCCCTCCATCCATCTGCCTCCTGACCTGCCATCAGCCTCCACGGAGATGTGAGAATTACGTGGGATCACGGAGGGAAAGCAGCACAGGGTCTGGCTTCCAGCACAAGCTCAGGAGCTCACTGCTGCTAAACCGTAATTCACCCTGGTTCGTTTCTTAACCCACGCGTCCTCGGCTCCTCATAGCTCCTTTTGCGTTAGTCTGTGCTTTAGCCTTTAGCCTGAGGCCTGCTAAGAGGTATGAGTGGTTTGTCAATGAGGGTGCGTGGGTACGTTTGAAACTGCCCCAGTGTTTGGATAGAGCTGAATATGCATTCTTTTTAATTATTTTTTAAAAAAGAATGCCTATTTATTGGCTGCGCCCACTGCGTACAGGAGTTCCCAGGCCAGGGAATGAACCCAAGTCAAAGTCACTGCAGTGACAATGCTGGATCCTTAGCCTGCTGAGCCACATAGGAACTCCATCCCTTTTCCTCCTTTGTTGATATTACACTTAGGTTTCTTTCTTTGTCTTTTTTTTTTTTTTTTGATGGGATGGGGTGGGATAGAGAATATGCAACCCCCCCCCAAAAAAAAAAAAAACCCAAACCAAGACTCCTTTCCTGCAAAAATGAGGAAACTCTAGCCTCTTACATTTCTCTAGTGATTAGGAAAATCCTATATATCCCAAGCTTATAGCATAGATCTTAATCCGGTTTTCATTTGCCAACCTCTTGAACAGAATGGGTTCGCAACACCTCCATGCTAATTAAAACATGATGACATCAGCTCTGACCCTCTGGCCTCCGTGGCTTGCCACGTTCACCGTGGCACACCTGTGCATTGCCTTGGCGAGCATTCCTGCCGAGAGAGCAGCCCACCTAGATTGGGTCTTGAGAGAGCCCTGCTTACCTAGCAGAATGCAGACAGCTCTGAACTCTGCTTACCAGATAAAAGGCAGCCTTAGCTTCCCATTGCTTTTCGGGTGGCAGGATCCATCACACATCCCCGCTCATGATTAAGCTCTCAGAGGTGAAGCTCCTCTCTGGGATGGATTGCTGGGTCTGCGCATGGTCTTCTGTGGGGAGAGGAATAAAGGCTGGGAACAGAATAATAAGTACCCAGCCTCTGAGAAGGCTGCTCTGTGCCCTGTGCTGCCGGGAGCTTTTTTTTTTTAGTGGTGAATTCAGTGTCAGAAAATTTGCTTTTGCCGTGAATGCTACTTAGGATCACAGAGGAAGTTTGTGATTTCTTCTTCCCCGCTGTGTGAATTTGGTGCCTTCATTAGGCATGTGCATGTGTGTGTGTGTGTTTCCTGTTCTTTTTCAGCCACATCAAAGGCGGCTGATTCCTGACTCTGGTGGTTCTAGGGCTGCCCTCAATATCCACATTCTGTCAGAGGGATAGAAAGTACTAAGGTTCTCTTTCTTCTCAAAAGGATTGTCACGGTGACAATTTCATACAATTGACAGAGACCTACTTCTGACATTGCTCTCAGGACTCTGCTTTTCTAATTCTTCCCTGAATTTGAAAACGTTTGAGGGTTGTTGAAAAAAAAATTTTTTTTTCATTGCGGTCATCTCAGTTCCTAGGTTTGTCAAGGGGTTGTGTGTGTGTGTGTGTGGGGGGGTGACAACAGTGAGGTGACAATCCCACAGGCATTCACTGCATTCACCATCATCAATGGGGGGGGCTAAGACTTGAGGCACTCAGGGCTTCCAAAAGAGTTGTCAGCTCCTTGCTCTTCCTGAATAATGCTGTTTGTTACTATTTTAGGAACCAAGCAAAATGCAGGGAAAAAAACAAAAACCTTTCTCTATAGAAACCCAGCACACAGAAGCCTCTATTGACACAAAAACCACCTAAAGAGTGACTTCTTGGAGAGCTCTAGGACTCTGTGGAAAAGCACACTTCCTCGATAACTTGAATATCACGCGTGACACACATGTACTTCTTTCTAGGGACGTGTGCCCATTGTATCAAGAGAGGCACATCTGCCATTTATCTCTGAAAAGGGATTTCTTTTGAGAAAAGCACCTCCCGTCCCTGCGAGGCCCGGAAGCCATACTGACAACTGGCAGGATTAAGGCACGCTGACAATGGGAGGATTATTTCCTAACCTGGTGTGTGACAAATGCCTATTAATAAATGAACAAGACAGTCCTGTCTCCATTTTCCCCCAAAGCCCCCTCACCCACTGACTGGAGCTGAGGCATCCAGGAGGTTACTGACCTCTCCTGTCCGGCCGCCTGCCCAGGCTCAGGCAGAGGCCTTCTGGGCACATCCGAGACCCCTGGGTGCAGATGGCGGTGGCCGAGGAGGGGTCGGGGCTCCAGCACTTGGGTCAGGGGAGCTGCTCTCCTGCCTCCTGGCAATGCCCCTCTTACTTTGTTCTTGGCGTTTCCGTTGACTGAGGACAAGATGCTTCCTCATTAGACAAAATGTACACTGGGGAAGCTTGCCCAAGCAGTTTTTCTCAGGGAAGCAAGGAAATTGTTTGGAAACCTTGACTGGAGCTGAGACCTCAGAGGCCTGCCTGGGCGGCTCTGGTTCCCGGCAGACCCCACTTTCTCTGTGTTGCCGAGTCCTGTTTCCTCCCGCGCCTCCTGGCCGTGCAGCTCCGGGGATGTTACCCTGCGAGGTCACGACGGGTCTGCCTTCTGCTCTCTCCAGGATTTCTCCCAAGAAATGATCTTTAAAAAAAAAAGGCAGCCACTGACGCAGTTCTGGAGGAAGAAAACGTTGGAATGAAACGTGGCTTAACACAGTGGCAAAGGGAGGGTCTGCTGCTGAACAGAATGAGTTACTCTACGACATCAGCAAATCCTCGGGGAAAAGAGAATGAGGAGCGGGCTTCTGAGAACGAATGAGTCACCCGCTCCCCCGTCTCCCGCACAGCCCAGAGTTGGGGAGATGCTGGCGCGTGCACGCTCAAGCCTGGGCTTGCACACCCGCCAAGACACACGGCGGTCTCGTGTTCACGGTTTGTGAGATCGCCCAGCCGTCATTCGGGGAGATCAAAATTGAGGGACAAATCACAAGTCCCCAAATTTTCTGCAGTAATCAAGCAGTTCTGGGGGGCTGGGATTACTGGCCTCTTGGAGGGTCCACTCCCCAGACTCTAGACCCAGGCTCGTCACTGGCAAGACTCTCGTAGGACATCATGACTAGAGCAGCTCAAGGATCTCCCTCCGTCAGCCCCTGCAGGAGACCCAGGTCAGCGAGAGGTAGCGAATTCCTGGAGCACTCTGGCCCCACGAGCCACACCTCAAGGGTGCCTCCGAGTCCTAGGGGTGGGGACAGCTTTCCCGTAAATGGAGGGGTTTGGATACCGGGGGCAGGGGGTTATTCAGAGGAGCAGGGAGGTGGTGTGGACCACGACAGAGAGGAGAATTCAGGGGAGTCCATGCAGCTTCCTTGGAAACGCTATTTAAAAACCTTCGTTGTTGGAGTTCCCGTCATGGGTCAGTGGTTAACGAATCCGACTAGGAACCATGCAGTTGCGGGTTCGATCCCTGGCCTTGCTCAGTGGGTTAAGGATCCGGCGTTGCCGTGAGCTGTGGTGTAGGTCACAGACGCGGCTCGGATCCCGCGTTGCTGTGACTGTGGCGGAGGCCGGCAGCTACAGCTCCTGTTAGACCCCTAGCCTGGGAACCTCCATATGCCACGGGTGCGGCCCTAGATAAGGCAAAACGACAAAAAAAAAAAAAAAACAACTTCGTTCTATAATTATTGATGAAACTGAACAAGGACTGCGTAGACAAATATTCCTGAGGCTCAACTCAAAGTACTTTGGAAACCCCAAGTATTTTAACGGAAGCATTTAAAGACAGTGTGATGAGAAGGCATCTACGACACAGAAAAGATCAAGGACTCCTTCTCCCATGAGGATGTGGATGCCTTGGGAGCGGGCAGAGCAGCGTGGATGTAAAGATGCCGCCCCGCCCCCAGAGCCGTCACTCCATCCGACCTTGCTGCCTTGTAATGCCATCCACGTGCTCGGCTCCCCCATGCCTCGGTTGCCTTATTGCTAAATCGGGGAACAACAACACCCTTGAACTTCAAAATCAGACATCACATGCCTTGCCCATGGCCATGGCTATAGCCAAGTCAGAACCCCTGTCATAAGGCACAGAAGAAACTACTGATCTGTCAGCACTGCCGAGCTGCTCCATCCTTGTTCTGCACACAAAAGAGGATGTCCCGCCTCCTTCATTCTGCAAGAAATTTCCAGAAAATGGTTGACCCCATAGTCACTCTAACTGCAACTCAGCACAGGCAGCCTGGGGCTCAGCTGAATTTCATGGGGACTATTCTGGCCTCAAGGGGGTCCACCTTATCCCCGACCTGCTGTGTTAACTGGGGAACCCTGCTGGCCTGGGACTGCTGGCAGTTCTCTTCTACACGTGCATATTTTTTAAGACAAAGTGACAGGGCAGAGCTAACACTATGCCTCTTAGCTCTTGTTTGATGCAGTGCTTCCGGTGACATGCTCTTAGGGGTCTTTTAAGCATAGGTGGCCAAGAGGACAAAGTTTTCTGTTTTAGGGTTGGGGGCCCTCTCATCGGCCCCACCTCCTCCGTCCCCTACTCCACATCATTAGGGAAAAACATCCAGGCAGGTCGATGATGCAAAACTCAAGACAAAGGGAAGAGGGAGAACAGAAGGACTGGAACTCAACTTCTCTCATAAAAACAACAAAATTACAACCAAATGCCGAGCAATCTTCAACCAAATGGACTGGAAACTTCCAAAAACTATATTCTACTCCAGAAGACAAAGAGGAGACCACATCAAGAGGTAGGAGGGGCAATTACGCAATAGAAGCAACCCCGTATGTCCCCGCTGGGAAGCCCCACAGACTGGAAAGTAACTGCATCACAGAGACTCAGCTACAGGACTGAGAGTTCTGAGCCCCACGTCAAAACCCCACGCCTGGAGATCTGGCACAGGGAGAAAGAGCCCCCGGAGCATCTGGCATTGAAGGCCAGTGGGGCTTGTGTGCAGGAGATCCACAGGACTGGGGGAAACAGAGACCCCAGTCTTGAAAGGCACACACAGACTTTCATGTGCACTGGGTCCCAGGGCAAAGCAAAGTCTCCATAGGAATCTGGGTGGAACCCGACTGCAATTCTTGGAGGATCTCCTAGGAAAACAGGGTGACTGTGGCTTGTTGTGGGGGAAGGGCATTGGAGGCAAAGCTCTTGGGAACATTCAACAGCCTCCATTTCTCTGGAGGGGGCCATTTCTGGGAAAATCTGGTCCCTCCCATTAGCGCTGAGAAGCCCCAGGCCAAACAATAACCCAGGTGGGATCTCAGCCCCACCCATCAGTAAACAGGCTGCCTAAAGACCCCTCAGGCACACAGCCAGCCTCTAATCTCATCCAGAGACAAAGCCCCACCCATCAGAGGGGTAGGAATCAGTCCCACCTACCAGTGGGCAGGCACCAGCCCCTCCTGTCAGGAGGTGTACAGCAAGCCCCACCCCATACCAACTTCAGCCACAGGGGAGGCACACACCAGAACTAAGAGAGGCTACAACGCTATTGTCTGCAAAAAAGGTCGCCACACCAAAAAAACGTATAAAAAATGAAAAGACAGAAAACTATAACTCAGATAAGGGAGAAAGAAAAAAGCCCAGAAAAACAGCTCAGTGATGAGGAGATTATCAGCCTCGGGGGGGTGGGGCAGGGAGACACTTTAGACTGTTGATGCTGAAGATGATGCAAGACATTGGAAATAAACTGGAAGCAAAGATTGATCGTTTACAGGAAACACTGAGCAAAGAAACACGAGATATAAAAATTAAGCAAGATAAAGGGGAGGGAGTAGGATGGATGGGCAATGGGATCCTACTGTAAACCACAGGGAAATGTGTATGATCGAGTCACCTTGTACAACAGAACTTGGTGAAACACTGTAAATCAACTATACTTTGATAATAATGATAATAATAATGATGATAAAAAGACTCAAGACAAAGTACTGAGCCTTCAGCTTAGCTGATGCCATTCCTCTGTCCCCTCACGCCCAGAGCCAAGAGGTGCAGACCTGGTGGCTCTGGAGAAGGGGGAGGGGTTTCAAGGGTAGCTGAAGAGAAGCAGGAGAAATGAGAAGACTCTTTGCAAATCTTGTCTTCTCAACCGATGACACACCTGCCCTCTGTTCCCCTTGTCCTCAACAGGTACTAAAATTGGAGACGGGGAATGGGCCACGGTTTTGTGCCCATTTTGTAGATGGGGGAAGCTGAGGCAATGGGGCCTAAAGCAAACTTTTCTGGGGGCAGCCTATTAACCTGTATGGAAAACACAGGTTGGTGGGGGCCATACATGTTGTGTAAATGTCTTTAACTTTCCTTTGAAGCAAATTTTGTTTCACAGTTGATGATTTTTATTTTCTTTACTCCTGTAGTGGGTTCAGACTAGCAAAGTTAGGAGGAGATGAAGAACGAGGCAGCTCGTCTGGCCCACAACATTTATTCAGACTGCATCGGTGGGAAATTCGGGGAGCAGGCTGCCCTCCAGAAGGACTGGAGGTAAGGCTCATCACAGTGGTACCCAGAGCACTGGCAGACACTTCCCAACACTGCCTTTTTTAGCATTAATTCCCTCTTAGGGGAAGCCTGGGCAGCTTATGGAAGCCTATGAAATCATGACTTGGGGTCTTTGGGGCGAGCCCTGGAGTCAGAGGTGAGAAAGACCATCACCTACCCCCATGTGACCTTGGCCACTTACTCAACTCCCCCCAGTTTCATCTGTGTCACACAGAACAGGAAACGGGGATGTTACAGTTGAACAAGACAGTACGTCCAAGTAAGGCTTTGCTATTTTCCAAATGCTGCCCCCACCCTCTGCCAAGCACATTTAACTATAAAACACTGCCCACCTTTTGTGGCTGGTTCTAGGTGTCTGATCACCTCGTTCTCATCAAGTAGAGGGCAACGCCGCTGGAGGTCTTGTGGGGGTGGGATTCCCACAGAGACACCCTGGGTACCTGGGGTGAAAGGGTAAAGGTCAATGAGACAAATTAGCCGACAGTTTCTTCAGCTATAAAACGGGGACAATAACAACACTTTTCTTTGGCCATTGGAGGGAATAAAAGAGATAGGATTATTTAAAGGATTATACTTTGGGCTTACTAAATATGCACAGCCATTGTCCTGAACACCATTGGGAACTCACCACCGGGTGCCCCTACCACCACAGAAATAAGCCCAACCACTGCACTGGGGAGTTCCTACAGTCAGCTCTGCTTTCACTGTGCCAAAGATGACATGTTGGTAGAGCCCATTACGTTTTTGGAAGTGGTTTTTGCCAATATCAAAGGTTAGGAAGAAAGATAAAAAAGAATCAAAAGTAGAGGCATCCAGTCGATTTATAGCCAAGACAGGCTAACACAGTATTTAGGTATTTACAGCAAAAGCAAAGAAAAATAATGCAGAAAGGAAACATTAAACAAGTAATGTTGGTGAGAGAGCTGGAGAACAATGCTGAGAAAACATTTCAATGCCCATTAGATAACGGTACCACCTTGTCCCTATAACCGAGGAGGACCCTATGGGGCCTTCCTGGGAGAGACCCTCCCTGTATCTTCTGCTTTAGCTCCTCTTTGAAGTGCCTGGGTAATAGCATCTGATACACATTTCCTGAGTTGCTCTGCAGATACTGAAACCCCAACCAAATGACAGAAATGAACACCTCCCCTCTGGAGTCTGGCTGGAACCAGGAAGTATTTATAATAACTTACTGCCTTTACCTTTTTTTTTTTGCTTTTTAGGACCACACCTGCAGCATATGGAGGGTCCCAGGCTAAGGGTTGCATTGGAGCTACAGCTGCTGGCCTACACCACAGCCACAGCAATATGGGATCCAAGCCACATCTGCGACCTACACCATAGCTCACGGCAACGCTGGGGCCTTAACCCACAGAGCAAGGCCAGGGATCGAACCCGCATCCTCATGGATCCTAATCGGGTTTGTAAGCTGCTGAGCTATGAAGGGAACTCCCTTACTGCCTTTACTTTAACTCACCATCAATCAGAAAATTGTGTATAAGCTAATCACATACCTTGGGAATCCCCTCACTTGCCCTGCCTTTAAAAACGTTGTGCTGACAAGACATGGAAACAACCTAAATGTCCATCATCAGAGGAAGGGATAAAGAAGATGTGGTACATATACACAATGGAATACTACTCAGCCATAAAAAGAATGAAATGATGCCATTTGTGGCAACATGGATGGACCCAGAAATTATCACACTACATGAAGTTAGTGAAAGACAAATATCCTATGACATCACTTATAGGTGGAATCTAAAAATAAAAGGGGAGGGACACAAATGAACTTATTTGCAGACTTGAAACAGACTCACAGACTTTGAAAAACTTATGGTACCAAAGGGGACAGGTGGGGGTGGGGAGGAAGGGATGGACTGGGGGTTTGGGACTGACATATGTACACTGCGCTATACGGAATGACTGGCCAGCGGGAACCTGGTCCACAGCAAAGGGAACTCTACCCAGTATTCTGTGATAATCTGTGTGGGAAAAGAATCTGAAAGAGAACCGATGTGTGCACATGTATAACTGCATCTCTCGGTTGTACAGAAGGAATCATCACCACCTTGTAAGTCAACTATACCTCACTTTAAAAAATGAAAAAAACAGAGAAGAGGTAAAAGAAAATGCTTTGCTGAAATCCACTGGGGAGTCTGGACTTTTTGAACATTAACTGTCCCAGACTCCTCGCATGGGACCCTGTACTAAACGCTGCACTTTCCTTTACCAAACCAGGCGTCAGGAGATAGGATTTACTGCACACAGGTGAGAGGAGCCAAGTTTTGGTTTGGTAACAGCCCTGTTCGTGTCTTCTCCACGCAGTGAGCCCATTCGACAGCTGCTGTCCCCGGCGTGCCCAGACTACAGAGCGCAGCCACGGCGAAGCTCTTCAGAGGGACTGGTGGCCCTTGCTAACACCTCTCTCAGGGCCGTAGCGGGCCGCGTCCTCCCAGTCCGCTCCGGGGACGCGGGGAGGAAGTGGGTGTGCGGGGCACCCATGAGAGACGCCTCCGACACGCCAGCCTCGTTAAGCAGCCTTCAGGCCTTCCATCTGCCTTATGCAGGGGAGTTCTAGAACCCCACTGAAGGCAGAACCACTGAGTCCAACTTGCAGCCGACCGACAAAGCCGTTATCTTAGAGCCACCTCCAGATGCTTGAGCGAACACATTACATTCAGAATCCGTTTCATCCTCCTTCATTGAATTTCCTCAGAATCCACTCCTACCCGCATTCCTAAAGTTTTCCCCAATATAAAGGAGTGAAATTTTGAGATTCTTTTGGAATAATCCCCCTTTCGGCCTCTCCCCCGACCTGTGCTCTGCAGGCCATTCTCTGGGGACCGGACACCACCCGGTGCACCCCCCGGGGGAGGGTCTAGGCTGAGGCAGGACTCCCGTGTCCCACATCTTTCTGCTCCTCTATGGACCACCCGTGTTTCTGCCTGTGGAGATGGTTCTTGGGGAAGCGAAATTTGCTGGCAGAGATGCTCAGCTCTACTCTGGTGTTTTGCCAGAGATTTTACTTCGATTTTGAAAGAGAAGAATCCTTCTGGCCAGGAAAAAGGCCCAGGAGAACGAGTCTCAGGAAATGCCCGGGAGCTCTCCGACCTGATGGTCCCGCTCTTTGGAACTGCCTCTCAAATCGTCTTTGCAGGTTGGGGCACGGGGGGCTCAATATTCACCTCCCCAGCACTGTAACTCCCATCGTGGTGCTTCCTTCGGGTGCTGCAAGACCTGGAGTTGTTATCAAAGACAGACGGTGAGCTCAGGTCTACTCTGGACTACAGGGATGGCCGGACCTGCTGGGAGCTTCTGGAATGCCTCCGCTGTAGTAATCACCTTACAACAAGCCTGGTGGCCCAGGTACCCCACACATTTTCTGTCTAAAGCCTCACAGTAACCCCAGGAGGGAAGTCTCATCCCCTTTAATGGATGAGGAAATGGAGCCTCAGCCTCCCCCACGTGCTTCCATGACACCCAGAGGTGCTCCCGATGGTAATGATGACAAGACAGGGAGGTGGCCTGCCCCAGATCTCAAGACAGCAAAGCTGGCTGGTGGCGCGGGGAGCGGTAAGGTGAGAAGGGAGGGTGGGCTTCTGGGTCAGCTGAGGAGGATATGACTTGTGCTCTGGCTACAATCCTCCAGCCCCCAGCCCTGGCCAGGAAGTGTCTCCCTTCCTCTTCTCACAGATCAGCAGGCTGCCTACTCTCCTGATTTTTTTTTTTTTTTTTATGGCTGCACCTGTGACAAATGGAAGTTCCTGGGCCAGGGGTCAAATCAGAGCTGCAGCTGCCACCTAAACCACAGCTTGCTGCAATGCTAGACCCTTAACCCACTGAGTAAGGCCAGGGATCAAACCCACATCCTTGTGGAGACTATGTCAGGTCCTTAACCTGCTGAGCCACAACGGGAACTCTAGGCTGTCTATTCTCTTGCTTTCCCAAATTCCCTGCATGCAGAAGGGAGACCAACTCAAACCATTTCATTTTATTCCTACTTTAGAAGCACCTCCTTAAACGTCAGTTTTGAAAAGCCTAGAACTGGCAGCAAAATGGACCTTTCAGATGATCTAAGAATTGAAAAACTCGGGCTGCTTCTGAAAGGTACGTGAGAAAGTGCCTGCCTTCTACACGCAATGAAATCCTCTGTGGAGGAGATTCAGACTCAGCTCTTGGCCACCGTGTTTGATGCTTTGAGACTAATTATTGACAAAAGGATATAAAGTTGGAAATTTTAAAACAGTTCAGCATCAGTGTACAAGTGTAATGAGAACCGCTTCTTTCCCCAACAAATAAGCTTAATTCTGAATTACGTGGAAATAGTTAGAAAATTTCTCAAGACAAGGTTTTGGTGAGAGACTTGGGACTTCGGGTCAGACAGACCCACAGACTTCATTCTTCGCTCTGTGGGGTCCTGGGAAACCCACAAGAGCTCAGTTTCTTCTTGTGAAATGGGGACAGTAATGCCTTTCAAGGGCTGTTGTGGGGATCAAACCAGAAAATCACAGGGTGCAAATCCTTTTAACTAACAGTGAGAATGGTCGAGCCCAGGACACCTCAGTTCTTCTCCTTACCCTTCCTGGTCTCAGGAAGAGAATTTCTGCATGTCTTAAGCATGCCTGTGAGAGTTCCTTTCTGATTCAACATCTAAAAAAAAAACTGAGTTGAGGCTAAAATTTTTGGTAACTGGTGATTCAAGAAATAAGCAAAAGACACAGAAGCACCGAAGTCAAGTTAACAGCCGGGTCCTTGGTACCTTGGAGGGAAAACCAATTTAATTGACTAGACTTTGAATGCAGAGGCTTCCTTCCCAGTGATTGCTGGACAGAAGTGTTAATTGTTACCTACACAACCGTAAAATTAGTCAGCAACTTCCAGCTAAAGCTCCTGTTCCAAACAATCAGAGAATAAGTGGAAACCAAATCCTCCCAATCAAGCTTAAGAACAGGATGAGAAATAAGAATACGGCACACGCCAGTCATGAGGAAGGTGAGGATTTAAATCCTTGGGGGACAGAATTCTGCTAGCGCTTCTGCCTTTATCCTGCTCCTCCTCCGATATACCCCACGCTGGGAGTTTACAATGCAAAGTTGCCAAGGCAGGGACGTGCAGGAAATGAGAAATCACAGCTGGGCCTGTGGGTTGGCAGTGTCTGATTTCTGTCAGGAGCGAACCCAGCAGGAAGAGGACGGACTCAGAAAGTACAACTATTTTTTTTTTTTTTTTTTTGCCACACCCGCAGCATGCACAAGTTTCCCAGCCACAGCGGTGTCAACGCTGCATCCTTAACTGCTAGGCCACCAGGGAACCCTACAAAAAAGCACAACTAGTGAGACTTGCTGCCAGCATCCCAGCTGAACCGCAGCCTTAGATGCAGCAATGGAGCCACCCGCTTTCCTTCCATGGAAATTGCATCCGCCCCGCCACGCAACTGAAACACGCCACTCCTCCTCCGGGTGGAGGCAGCTCAAGTGGGCAGTCGTGTTTTCTTTCTTGAGTGAGCCTCATTCACAACCGATGGATCATCGTGTTGGCATCCTGGTTTTGTTTGGGGTTCATTTGCAATTCAGGTTGTTGAGAGCCAAATCCATCGGTCGGAAAGGGATTAGGGATCACGCTTCGCCATCCCTCCTCTCCACACACGGAGCCTCCCACCCTTCCCCCACGCCCGAGTCCTCGCTGCTGGGACTAAGTCTGCAAGCGTGCCAGTGCCATGAACTGACATTCATCAAAACACTCTCCATTGTTCGCAGACACGAGCGGCCCGAGTGGTGGAAATTACTTGGCATTTCATTTTAATCTGTATTGAAGACTTGCCTGACAAAACATATTAAGTGTAAGGGCTGGGGAATGAAGCTCTGTTTACGGCCTGCCCCCTATTTTCCGTTTCCTAAAGGAAAGGCGCTGACACGCCCCCCCTCCTTCCCTAACCTTCTACAGCCAGCCCGCACCCCGCACCATCATCTTCGTGAAACCTTAACATTTCATTTTCCTTTGTGAGCGCCGCTTTGGTTGGCAGTGGCGATAAAACTGTCATAGACCTGCGGCGCCTCTGCACCAGCATCTAAGATTAAAAACAAGAACCCCCCCACCAACAAACTCTGCCTTTCATAAGGTGCTATCGGTGGCATCTCTCCCTTAGGGTGGTACTTTGTGGCCACATAGTTACAGACCAGTCTGTGTGGTACTGTACAGAGGACAGACCATGACGTAGTTACTGACAAGGCTGTGTGCTTCTCTGGAGAGAGACTGTCACCAAAGGCCTCTGACAAAGAATGGCGGTCACACTAATGGATGCGCATAATTACCAAGGGACCCCATTCTCCCTGCTCAATTCTGAACCAGCAACCGGTGCCATAGTGCATGCACCACACGCTGGCCATTCTAGTTCCTCTTCTGTGGATCCTCAAGTTTACACTTTTATCTTCCAGGGTAATTTCGCATTGTATTGAAAAGCAAAAGCACTTAAAGGCTCTCAGAGATGGAAGATTCTATCTTTCCTTCTTTTTCGTGTCTCTTTCTAGAGGAGGCGGCTGTTTTGGGGTGGGGGGGCACAAGGTGAGTGTTCCATGCTTTCTATGCTGTTGCTGGTCAAGTGCAGGCACAGGGACCCAGGGCAAAGAGAAATGATGGCAGACCTATGGGACAGTGGTGGGGGCTCTTACAGGTCATCAGGGACACCCAGGCTTTGCCCATTTCATGCTTTCCTTGCCTAGGAACTTTCTGATGGTGCAAAGTGGTACGGTCCTAGGGTGGGTAGGGAGAGAAATCCTAGCCCAGCTGTGTGTTTGTGATAAAAATCTGTGCCAGAGTTCTCCTTCTTGATGAACTTTCTACTTGCAGGCTCTGAAGCGCCTCCAGCCTCTGAAGGCAGGGAGTCCGACCTTCTGGCCTCACTTTGCCGACCTTGGGGAGGGTTATGTGCACCACAGGCTCTCCAGGGAGGCCTCTGCTGTCCCTCACTGTGGCTGGAAATACCTAAAGGTGTTCGTCTTAGCCCCTCCACTGGGCCTTTGCTGATTTCAGGACTGAGGGAATCAGGTGATCGGAGCAGAGAAAACGACAGGAGAGAGGTGATTTCTGTTGTCCCCCAGGTAAAGTGCCATCAAAGGCCTCAGCCAGTGTTCCCCCACAGGGAGCTCTCCCATTCCGTCTAACTGTGAGCCCTGGGGGGGTTCTGGCCAGGGCTGTTTGTGCAGTTCTTGTGACAGGGTGAAGACCACAGGAATCCCCAGGTGTGTGTAGGGGCGGGACTGGGGGTGTCACCTCAGAGTGATGGAGAGGCTGCCCACCTGGGTGAAGGCCTGTGGGCCAGATGCGGAAGTTCTGAGTCCCACTCCAGGCATTAGACCTGTCTTGCCTCCTCACCCCCAAGGGAGGTCAGGTTTTGGGGAAAGCATTTACGGTTTTTGGAGAGTATGCGAGCGCTTTCCCGTAACACAGGGTATAAAGCCGCTCACTGCTGAATTCAAAAGGCAATTATTGCAGGCTGACGCCCGAAGAGAAGAATCCACTCGTACCAGTCACTCCCTGAACAGACCCAGCCCTTCCTTCCTCTCATGCCCCAGCTAGGATACTGGGCACCCAAAAAATTCACACCTTTGCAGCCCAAAGACATGACCTTTTGCAATGATCTGTTAAATTACCACCTACCCTGTTTAACATCATCGTTTCAGTCTATTTCCTTTTAATTTGCAAGAGAGACTTGCATATGGCCCACGGTTTTAGGGGCAGATGTGTGTGGAACGGTAATTACTTGCTAAGAGTCACAGAGAATCACTGGACTTAACCGCACAGTAAAGTCACGTCGTGTCTAGAAAGCATTGGCAAGACGATTCAAACCTGTGGTCCCTAGTTCTGACTCTGTCATTAGAAGGTAATAAATGCTCTGTTAGCATCCCCTGGAACAAACGGAAAGTCTCTGTCTTCAGGAAGTAGGTAATTTCTCAGATTATCAAATGGAGTCTCCTCCAGTTCCTTGACCCCAAGTTCTACCTGTAAGATGCGGACATCCAGCTGAGACAGAGCTTGGAGGGGGTGGGGGGGGGGTAACCATCCCCGCCCTGCACGTCTGTTTGATTCTCATCACAGTGTGTATCGCCGCCTGGACTGATGCCTTCCTGCTTTCCTTACTAGGACATCACAGCACTCAAGCATAAGGTCCATGTGGGCGGGAATCTGGTCTGACCTGCTACCTCTGTATCTCCAGCTCTGAGAGTGGTGCCTGGCAGACAGCAGATGCTCAAGGCGGATGAATGACTGAGAAGCAGCAGCACCATCCCACAGAGCTCCCCTTGATCTTTGCAACCCCCTGGCTTTGCACAGAATAGGACTGTGCAAGCAGTTCAGGGGAGGCTTGTGGAAGCTGAAAGAGAGCAGGGGGAAGGGGCGGGGGGAACTAAGCACAGAATTAAGGAAGCTAAGAGCTCTAAATCAGGGGGATGCACTGAGCATTATGACTCGAAGTCCCCAGATCCTGGTATCACAGCCTGGGACAATCACTATGACGCCTGCATTTTTAAGACTAGAGATAACTGCAGAAAACAGGGAAGGGAGGAGGAGAAGGAAAGAACTGTACAAAGCAGTGAAAGTGAGCACCAGTCAAAGAGTCACACAGCAAAGCCACGAAGAACTGTGTGGTACTGTCCAGTAGTTTGAACGTGCACTTGCCTGTGGGCGTGGGTGAAACTGGCCCACATCAGTGAAAAAACTCAAGGCCTTGGAGGATGTAGACATGAACCTCTTCAGCTCTAGAGGCAAGAAACAGTTCTTTGATGATTTCTTCTTCCAGATCCACCCACAGGTAAACAGAAATTCCCATACGCATGTCACATATTTCCCACAAGAACTTCTCTTAAAACCTAACCCGGAGTTCCCGTCATGGCTCAGTGGTTAACAAATCCGACTAGGAACCATGAGCTTAAGGGTTCAATTCCTGGCCTTGCTCAGTGGGTTAAGGATCCGGCGTTGCCGTGAGCTGTGGTGTAGGTTGCAGATGCGGCTAGGATCCCGCGTTGCTGTGGCTGTGGCGAAGGCCGGCAGCTACAGCTCCAATTAGACCCCTAGCCTGGGAACCTCCATATGCCGTGGGTGCGGCCTTAGATAAGGCAAAAAGACAAAAAAATAAAAAGCAAACAAACAAACAAACAAAAAAACCTAACCCATCATTCAAAACCTGGGCGGCAGGGGTGGGGAGGTGGGGGGCGGGGGCAGGGAAGTCTCAACTTCCAGACAAGCAGGCTATAGATTTCATTCACTGGCCTCAATGTGAATGTCCCTTTTAGGTTTTGTTCACTGGTTTCTTTGCTGGGCCAGTGATGTCTACTTATAATTCCCAGGCCTTCCATTGATCAGGAGACCCTTCCTTTGAACAGTGAAAGTTAGTATTCGTTTAAAAACTTAACTTACTAATAACTAGCAGTAATAGAAGAACATGTATATAGTCTAAATATTTTTGGTAATATATTTGGCCTTTTCTTCCATGAGCTTTTACATCTCCAAAACACTAATAAAGAGAAGGGGAAAAAACAGGTTTCAGGCTGAAACGGTTGCTTTTCTATTCTGGAATGAGTCCCTGGATACTCTGTTGGGAAACGCCTCCTGTGTGACCTAGAGGACAGCCTTGTGGTTGCCATGGGAGGCGAGGAGGGATGGGTGGGGAGTTTGGGATTAGCAGGTGCAAACTATAATATACAGAATAGATAAGCAAAGTTCTACTGTGTAGCACAAGGAACTATATCCAATCTCCTGTGATAAACTATAATGGAAAAGAATATGGAAAAGAAAGCATATATGTGTATAACTGAATTACGCTGCTGTATGGCAGAAATTAACACAACATTGTAAAGCAACTGTACTTCAGCAACAATGACAAAAGAAAATGCCTACTGTGTGCTGAGTGAGGACACACCGGAGGGCTGAGGCGCATGGCAGGGCTGCCGGCCAGGTCCAACCACGAGCCACAGCCAACCCGGTCACATTTGGGGTGACAGGGCTCTGAGGTGTGACCCTCTTACGAATTTAGATTATTCAAAACGATACTGCAATTCATGATGGGAAAATATGTTTTCATCTAAGCATGAGGAGACATCAGAAAAATCCCAAATGAGGGACATTCTCCGTTCTCTCAAAATGTGTCAAAGTCACAAAAGATGAGAAGGGCTAAGGAGATGTTTCAGATTACGGAAGATCAAAGAGACAGGACACCCAAAGGCAACGAGCACTGCTGGGCTGGATCCTGGATGCAGGGGGAAAAGAAACGGCTTTCCAGGATATTACTGCCACAGTGGCTACATCCGAATGTGGATTGTGACGGTGCAGCCACGCAATCAGCACAGGATGAATTCAGCTACACCAACACAATACTCTCATATCAATGTGAAGTCTCCTGAATTGGATAACTGTATTGGACTATGTTTTCAGTAAATACAAGTTGAAAGATTTAAAGATAAACTCACTGAAATGGCTTAGGAAAAAATGTACATGAATATAAGTATGTGTAGATGTGCATGCAAATATAAGTGTGCATGTGTGTGTATAAGAGAGAGGGAAGGAGAAAAGTAATAAAGCGATTACTAATCTGGGTCCACAGTATACAGAATTCCCTGTACCATTCTTACAATTCTTAAGTTTTATTTTATTTTGGAGGGAATAATCTTTCATTTTCTTTTTTTACTATTTTGAAATATGTCATCAGTAAATACAGGCAACTGTGGCGCATGTTTTTTTTTTCTCATTTTTTTTTAGGAGGCAGAAAAAAGTAACACAACTGACACCACACTGAATGTCAATTTATCGAGGTATTTCTTTAAACTCCAACATCATATGATCCCAGTAATTACTAATTCATGCACTACACAATTTTAAACTCTTCTATTTTTTTTTTTGTCATCTTAGGGCCGCACCTGAGGCATATGGA
The DNA here is from genome assembly GCA_004024745.2 of Catagonus wagneri. Taxonomy (NCBI): domain Eukaryota; kingdom Metazoa; phylum Chordata; class Mammalia; order Artiodactyla; family Tayassuidae; genus Catagonus; species Catagonus wagneri. Next base: position 28,085,183 of record PVHT021183699.1, on the reverse strand, counting down.
GGTTCCCAGGCTAGGGGTATAATCGGAGCCACAGCTGCCAGCCTACGCCACAGCCACAGCAACGCCAAATCCAAGCCGCATCTGTGACCTACACCACAGCTCACAGCAACGCCAGATCCTTAACCCACTGAGCAAGGCCAGGGATCGAACCCGCAACCTCATGGCTCCTAGTCGGATTCATTTCTGCTGTGCTACAACGGGAAGTCCAAACCATTTAATTTTCTGTCTTGCTGAAAAGCTGTTTTGGGAGGAAATATGACATTGTACTTTCATATGGAAATAGATAAAACAGTTTACACTTTTCTTCTACTAGTATCATGTGGCTTAAATGACACAACGCCCTTTGGCTTTTTAACTAAGTCAGAAAAATAAATTCCTAGTAGTCACTCAAAGCTTCTTCTTGGTCCTGCTCCTACTTGGCAACTTTGAGGGTGAGCGTGGCTGGAGGTCACCAGGAGGCCTGCCTACCTCTCATGTCTGTCCAGTCACTGAGGGGTATTCACTCTTTGCAGGCAAGGTCAACACAAATGTTGCCTTTCTGACACTAAAACATCCTTTCCTCCATTCAAATGGCAGATGATCAAAAGGATCCAAGCAAGACTATTTTGCTTGGCACGTGGCCTAAAAGTTCTAAATTTATGTACTCTATTTTTCTCTTCTTTCTCAGATTGGATTAGTTACTAGGCAACTGAAGTATTTAATTTCATTTGCTAATAGTTACATTTTAATCGAGGCAGCTAGTGTACATGACGACGCTGCCAGTACAAACACAGCCCGACTCCAGCCTCCATTCTGCACACCTCCAGCAGCGTACACCCCTCCATTCTGGCTGCAAACTACTGATATATATATAAAGTATATATATATATATACCTTTTTTTTTTTTTTTTTTTTTTGCTTTTTAGGGCCTCACCCACAGCATCTGGAGGTTCCCAGGCTAGGGGTCGAATTGGAGCTCCAGCTGCTGGCCTACGCCACAGCCACAGCAACATCTGATCTGAGCCGTGTCTGTGACCTACACCACAGCTCACGGCAACGCCAGATCCTTAACCCACTGAGCGAGGCCAGGGATTGAACCTGCAACCTCATGGTTCCTAGTGCGATTCGTTTCCGCTGTGCCACAACGGGAACTCCAAACTACTCATATTCTTGCTTTTTATCTGGGGATTGTTTGACTTTCACGTACAGGAAAAGGGATGATTCTTTGGGAACTCTTTATAGAAAAGAATATTTTAAGTGACTTGTTTGCCTTGCTCAAAAAGCTACCTGGTTGTGGCATCCTAAACTCTCCTGTAGATTTCTGGATCAAGACGGCAGACCAAGCACACACATGTTCTCCCCCTCACCAAGGAGACAAAGAAATCCTCAGGGGCATGGAGAGGGCACCATCAGTGCCCCAGAAATGCTGATAGGTGACTGAAGGTTGACGGAAAAATTAGAACGATGAAAACTGCGAACTTCCAACAAGCCCGGCACAGCCGTAGGCTCAGCAGAGTCTTCTCAATGGTGAGCTGAACACCGCCAAATTTGGAGAAAGGGCAGACCACGGGGGCACTTACGAGGGAATCGAGTTACAAGATAGTCTCTAAATAACCTGGACCAACCTTATGCTGCCCTTTTCCCCAGCACGTAAAAAGGCTGGATACAGTGTGCCAGGAACCGTGGTGTTAAAGAAGGCTGGGGGGAGTCCCTGTGTGGCAAAGGGGAAATGAATCTGACTAGTATCAGTAAGGACCCAGGTTTGATCCCTGGCCTCGCTCAGTGGGTTGGGGATCTGGCATTGCCATGAGCTGAGACATGGCTTGGATTCCGTGTGGCTGTGGCATAGCTCTGATTTAACCCCTATCCTGGGAACTTCCATATGCTGCGAGTATGGCCCTAAAAAACAAAAATGGAAGGAAGGGAGGGGAAGGGGGGAAGGAAGAAAGAAAGAAGCCTGGGAATCGGACAGGACAGGTGGTGTCCCCTTGGAAGCTGAGTCTAGAACGTCAGGTCGAGAGGACAAGATTCCCTCAGCAGAGTTGAGGGTAAGGAGATGAAAAGAAAACAAATCACTGCACACAAGTCAGCTCTGGGAAACGGCCTCACCTCAGGGCGGAGGTTCCCTGTGGGGCACCATGAGGGTCCCCAGCTGGCCTGCGCTCTCCTCCCAGCTGCCCTGAAGGGAAACCTGCTGTCACGCCCCCCACGAACTGACACGTGGTTCTTAGCCATCCTTCCCATTTGGGAGGAGGATGTGCAGGGGAAACCAAGCCTGTGATTACTGAAGAAACATGTGACAGTGACCAACACCCATCCGCACCTTTCTGCATTTTAATACATGAATGGACAAGCAGGAATTAGGAGACACTGGAGGAAATACTTTGCATAATAGAGAAAGATGAAAACAATATGAACTGGGCTCCAACGAAACACACACACACTATTGCCATCTTCAGAGGGATACTGCATTGCAAAAACCAGAATAGGGTGCTATAAAAACAAAACCATCAGAGAGCAAGAAAGAGTCCTTGGAAATTATAAATATGTAAAAATTTGGTAAATATTTTGTCTTGTGGGAAGAGTAAGTTACAAAGTCTGATTAAAATTACATTTTCCTATTAGTGGTGAGAATTAGATGCTCTACTTGAAACAACTAAAGAACAGAATGTAGACATTTTAAAGCACCAAAGGAAAAAAGAAGAAAAGAAAACACTATGACTACAGCAATGAAGAAAAGGGAGGCATGTCAAGTAGAAAACGATAATAAGTGACAAGAATAAGTTCAAACATATCAATATTTATAATAAATAGAGTGTAATTTTTCTATTAAAAGACAGACTTTCTGATGTGAAATATTTAGAAATGAACTATATGTTATTTACAAAAGCCTTAAAATGGCACAAAATAAAATGACTGGAAAGAAATCTAATACATACTATCAAAAAGAAAGCCAAAAAAATACAGTGTTAACATTAGGCAGAAATAGATTTCAAGGTCAGAAGCAAGGGACTGTTTTACATGTTATATATAATATACATGTATATATATGTATATAATACATATGTATACAATGTGTGCACATATATATATATGTATTATATTGTAAAGATACAATCCAGAAGATAATAGTTACAAAGGTTTATCACTGACTACCACAGCATGGAATTACATAACAAGTGTTAGAAATGCAAGCAATAACTATTAAATCCATGATCATAGTGGACAACTTCAGCACATCTTTTTTAAAAATTGACAGATCATGGGATCTCCTTGGTGCAGTAGGTTAAGGATCTGGCATTTCACTGCCATGGCTCAGGTCACTGAGCTGGAACTGGTTCAGCCCCTGGCCCTGAAACTTCCACATGCCACAGGCATGGGCAAAAAAAAAAAAAAAAAAAAAAAAAAAAAGAATTTGATAGATCAAGTAGATACACATACAAATTTTTGATTTGAATACAAATATCATCAAGCTGGATCAGTTTCATTTAAATTCAGTTCCCAACTAAAGACAACATAGGTTTAAATTTCCACTGAATGCTTAAAAGATATCTGACCAAGTATTTGGCCATAAATAAAATCTCAATAAAAGCCTCTAAAGGGAAATACTACAAGCCTTTTGGGTTAGTAAATTTAGAAAAGAAAATCAAAAGAAATTGGAGACCACATAGAAATGAATGACAATGAGAGCACTCAGCTCAAAATCTACAGGATGCATCAAAGAGGGATCCCACATTTCAAGTGCATTTGGAAAACAGACAGATGAAAAATGCACTGAACAATCATCTCAAGAAGAATTTTTTAAAAAGAGCTAAACCAAGGAGAAGAAAGGGAATCAACAAAGATAAAAATAGGAGCTGATGAAATAGAAAACAAACAAGTTGGTTTTATCATCAAAATCAAAAGATGTTTGAAGACCAATAAAAGAGACCAGTCTGTGAAAAAAAAAAAAAACATAATTAGGACCAATAAAGAGGACATAACTACAGACATGGATTTCGTCTCAAAATCACTGGAGAATATATATGTAAATTCCAAGAGATGTGAAAAAAATAAATTTGAAAGTAGAAATAAAGTGATTTTCTAGGAACATAAAAATGACTAAAATGAATCAGTAAGAGGCAGGATAACAGAAAAGACCTGTAACTACAGGAAAAGAAAACTGAAAAGATGGTCAACTATTGCCCTCTCTCCCACCTCCAACCCCACTAACCAGGTCCCAGGACCAGATGGTTTCACTGCTCCCTCCTCCTTTCTTCTCACTTATAGCACCTTTAAAGCTTAAAGCACATATTAGTTCCTGTGCTAGACTGTCGTGGAACATGGAAAATATGTATGATTCTCAATTTATTCTACAAAGCTAGTATAACTCAGATACCAAAAATGGATAGGCTGACACTAACATAGCAAAGTACACACCAACAACTCAAAATGCCTAGGAAAGTCAGGTGGGACATTTAATAAAAAGAAATTCAATATTCAGTAGGACATTCATTATTTTTCTTCTTCTTTCCTTTTTTCTTTTTTGGCCACCCTGTGGCATATGTTCCCAGGCCAGGGATCAGACCTAAGCTGCAGCTGCAACCTGCCCTGAACCTTGAACCCGCTGTGCCGGGACAGGGAGTGAACCTGCATCCCAGTGCCACAGAGATGCCGCCGATCCCAGGATGCTACAACGGACACTCCTAATGGGATATTTAGTATTAATTTAATAGAGTGACCATAAGCAGTGGTCCAAGGCAGCATGAGGAATACAGGCCCCATCTCAAAGAGGTCATCCTTTGGTGTAAGGCAGGGGTCAGAAGTACAATCTTAATAATGCATACATAAGCAAAAATCCTAAACACGGTACCAAATCAAAATGAGTAGTGTCTTCAAAGAGAAACACACCGTGACTGAGGAGGGTCTGCCCTCTGCATGCAAGGAACACTCAACAGTAAACAAATCTATTACTATAATTCTATTGTTAATAGATGAGAGGAGGACAAAAGAACACATGATCCCCTTGGTAAATTCAGCAAAGGCATTTAATAACACTGCAAATCCATTCATAATAAAAATTCTTACTAAGCTAAGTTCAGAGGAAACATTGATAAAGGATAGAAACAAAAACCTACAAAACAATCTACTTAACATGGAAAGGTGAGGAGCAAGAGAGGGACATACCTGCCACTGTCACTGCTGTTCCATATGACACCAGTGGTCCTGGGAAAGCAGGGACAGAACAAGAAGTGAGGTATAAATATTGGGAATGAAGAAAAAAAACACAGATTTTTTTTTTCTGTCTTTTTAGGGTTGCACCTACAGCATATGGAGGTTTCCCAGGCTAGGGGTCAAATCGAAGCTGTAGCTGCTGGCCTACGCCACAGCCACAGCAACGCCAGATCTGAGCCACGTCTGAGACCTACACCACAGCTCACAGCAATGCTGGATCTGTGACCCATTGAGTGAGGCCAGGGATTGAACCTGTGTCCTCGTGGATACTAGTAAGTTCCACTGAGACACGACAGGAACTCCAAACAGTTCTTTTCAAAGTAGGTGATTATTATCTTCCAAAATCCAAGACCACTATCTTGGAAATGGTCAGAACTACTAAAATTGTTCAGTAAGGTGGCTAGATACAGGATCTCTTTATCTGTATCTATATCTTTGTGTCATGGAGACAGAGAGATGAAAAGTAGAAGAAAAAAGAACCTGGACCCCAAAGAATGCCATGGCAGTGAGTTTCCTGTGTTGTCTTTTTCCTTCAGACACCCCAGACTTGTAGGTAAAGAAATGCCAGTAGGTACAGAAGTGTCAGCAGGTACAGGTGCAGACAAAAAGACCCAATAAAAGGCTGTTCTTTAAAGCCAAAGGACCAGGAAGGAAGTTCTCTAAATACACAGGAGATGAAAAGGAAGGAGGCTTGGAACATCAGGATGAACAAAAATGCAAAGAGTAAAAACATGGGTAAATGCAATATATTATACCTTTCCTCTTGAATGTTCTAAACTATGTTTGATGGTTGAAACAAAATTTTAACACTGATGGATTCTAAATGTAGGCAAAAGAAATATTTAAGCCAATTATAAAGAGGGGAGGGTAAAAGGATTTTCGTACTTCACTCAAACTGGTAAAATGTTGATAGCAACAGACTGATAAATTACATATATACAAACATATTTGTAATATCCAGACAATCCATTAAAAAATGTATACAAAAACACACTGACAAACACTACAGATAAATTAAATGGAATACTAAAAACTGTTCCAGTAGCCCACAGAAAGACAGGAAAAAGAAAATAAAGAAATGACAGAGAGAGAAGGAGACGGGGGTGGGGGAGGGAGAGAGGACAATCAGAAAGGAAAAATAAAATGGCCAATATGCCCTAACCTATCAATAATTACATTAAATGTAAATTACCTAAATGTACCAATTGAAAGTCAGAGACTGGCTGAGTGGACAAAAAGCATGACCCAACTGTATGCTGTCTATAAGAAACTCACTTCAAATACAATGTCAGAGATAAATTAAAAGTAGAAGGATGGAAAAAGCTGTATCATGCAATCATTAATCAAAAGCTAGCAGGAGTGGCTATACTGATATCAAGTAAAATAGGCTTCAGGGCAAAGAAAATTACTAGAGACAGAGACAAATATAACGTGAGAAGGTCAGTCCACCAAGAAAACACAGCAAATCCTAAACATGTATGCATCGAATGGCAGAGCTGCAAATATGAGAACCAAAACCAGATAGAACTGAAAGGAGAGAACAGAGAAATGCACAGAGTTGGAGACTTCAGCATCCCTATCTCAAAAGCTGATAGAACAACGGGACAGAAATATGCAAGGATACAGAGGAACTCAAGAACATCACCTACCAACAGCAACTAATTACTTTTATAGAATACTCTACCTGACAACAGAAGAATATGCATTCTTTTCAAATGCCCAGGGATGTATTCAGAGAAAAACAATACTTAGAACCAAAGTTCAAAAAACTGAAAGAAAAAAAAAAAAAACACACAGAGTATGTCTCAGAGCACAATGGAAGCAAACTACAAATAAATAACAAAAAGATAACTGCAAATTCTCCAAACGTTTTAGACACTAAACAAAAGACTTCGAAGGGATCCGTGGTTGAAAGAGGAAGCCTCAAGAGAAATAAAATCAAATACACAGAACTTAATTAAAATGGAAATACAACATATTAAAATCTGTGAGACACAGCTAAAGCAGTGCCAAAAGGGAAATTTTTAGAACTAAATGCTTATTTTAGAAAAGAGAAAAAGTCTCAAGTAAATCTAAGCTTCTACCTCAAGAACCTAGAAAAAGAGCAAAATAAACCCAAACCAAGCAGAAGAAAGGACATCATAAAGAGCAGAAACCAGTGAAATTGAAGATAGAAAAATAAGAAAATGAGAAACAAAAATCTGTATCTTTGAAAACGCTTAAAAAAACTGACAAATCTCTAGCAAGGTGGATAAAACAAAAAAGAAAGAAAACACAAACTGCAGGTGTCATGAACTAAAACAAAGGCCATTACTACATATCTTGAAGATAGCAAAAGACTAAAGGTTACTATGAAGAAATCTACACACATAAATTTGACAGCTTAGATAAAATGAACCACTTCCTCAAAAAAAAAATACAACTTACCACAAACCAATCACCCAGCATAAAGCAGACAATTTTAATGGTTCTATCAAATTTGTAATTTAAAATCTCCCCCAAAGGAAATCTCCTGGCCAATACGGTTTCCTAGGAGAAGTCTACCAAGGAAGAATTAACAATTGTAAACATTCTCTTCCAGCAAAGAAAAGAGGAGCAAACATTTCTCATCTTACCAAGTCAACATCATCTTAATATCAAATCCGAGCAGGGAGAGTATGAACAAGAAAACTAGTTATCAACAGCCTTCATATAAATAGATGCAAAACTCCTTAAAATATTAGCAAATAGCTGTGATGCAGCAGGTTAAGAATCTGACTGCAGCGGCTCGGATTGCCATGGAAGCACGGGTTCAATCCCTAGCCAAGTGCAGTGGGTTAAAGGATCCAGCGTTGCTGTAGCTGTGGTTTAGCAAATAGAATTCAGCAATATATAAGAGAAATTAAACACCATGACCAAGTGGGCCTTATTCTAGAGATGCAAGCTAGTTCAATGTTCAAATTTCAATCAGTGTGATCCACCGTATTAACAGGCTAAAGAAGACAATTACGAGATCCTATCAATTAATGCATAAAAAGTATGTAACAAAATTCAACATCCAGTCATGACAGAAACACTTGGAAAAATAAGAATAGAGAGGAATGTCCTCAACTTGAAAAAAAGCATTTACAAATCATTGTATAGTTAACATACTTCATGGTGAATGACTGCTTTTCTTATAAAATGGAACAAGGCAAGGATGTCTGCTTTCACCACTCCTGTTCAACACAGCACTACAAGTTCTAGCCAGTGCAATAAGGCAAGAAAAAAGAGATCTATAAAGAACAAAAGGTAAAATATACAATTCTCTATTTCTAGATTACATGAGATTACATAGAAAAACCCCAGTAAATCTTAAAACGAAAATGAATAAATAACTACTAGAACTCACAAGGAAGTTTAGCAAGGTCATAGAATACTGGATAAATATAATAAACATACAAAATCAATTTTATATATGCTAGCTATGAGTGTATGAACACCAAATTTAAAATATAACACCATTTACAATTACTAAAAAAAAGAGAGAGAAATACATGTAAATCTAACATATTTGTACAAAACTTGGATGCAAAAAACCACAAAATGCTAATGAAAGAAATCAAAGATCTAAAAAAATGGAGAGACATACTGTGTTTATGGATTTGAAAATTCAACATAGTAAAGATGACAATTCTGCCCAAGTTGATTTAGCTTTAATGCAATTCTTTACAAAATTCCTCTATTTTGTAGATATAGACAACTACTGTACAATTTTTATGTAAAGGCAAAAGTACTAGAATAGCTAAAACAATTTTGAAAAAGAATAAAGAATCACTCTGCCTGATTTCAAGACTTACTATAGAGCTATCATGTGGTATAGACAGAAGGAGAGATACACAGATCAGTGGAAAGAACAGAGAACCCAGAAATAATTGCATATTTCTGCCCACCTGGTTTTTGACAAAAGTGCAAATTTCAGTGGAGAAAGGATGACTTTTTCAGTAAGTGGTGCAGAACAACCGGACAACCATAGTTAAAAAAAAAAAAAAAAAACCCATCTCAACTTAAACCTCACATCTACAAAAATTAACTCGAGGGATGATAGACTTACATATAAAATGGAAAACTAAACCACTTAGAAAAAAATCATAGCAGAAAATCTTTGGGATCTAGGGCTAGGCAAAGAATCCTTAGATATGACATGATACTGTAAAAGAAAAAAAAAGACCACTGGGCTTTTAACAAAATAAAATGCACTATATAGGCTAGGAGGAAATATCTGGAAGCCACATAGTCCACCAAGGATTATTATCTAGAATATATATATGCGCAACTCTGAACTCAATATTAAAATATCAATCCAATTAGTAGGTGGGTGAAAGACAGCAACAGACATTCTACTGAAAAGGACACATGGATGGCATGGATGGCAAATACGCACAGGAAGAAATGTTCAACATAACTTTCCATTAGGGAAATGTAAATAATGAACTATCAGCACACACCCATTAGTACAGATGAAATTAAAAACTGTGACAGCACAAAAATGCCAGAGAGGACTTGGAGACGTCGCTCAGACGTTGCCTATGGGAATGTCAAATGGTACAGCCACTGCGGAAAACAGTTTGGCGGGTGCTTCAAAATACAAACACATACTTGCTGTGTGAACCAGTAATCGCACTCTTGAGCATTTGTCTCAGACAAATGAAAACTTACGTTCACACAAAAACCTGTACGCACAATTGTTCATTAAAGTGTTACCTATAATCATCCCAAACTGGAAACGCCAATGTCGCTACACAGGTAAATGACTGAGCAAACTGGGGCCCATCCACCCATACCATGGAACCCTACTTGACAGTAAAAAGGAGTGAGCTACTTAAAAATTTTTTATTTTTATTCAAAATAATTTTTCTTGGAGTATAGTTGATCTATGATGTTGTGTTAATTTCTGCTATAATGGAAAGTGACTCGGTTATACACACACATTCTTTTCCACTGAATATAGTTTCCTGTGCTATACAGCAGAATCTTGCTGTTTATCCAGCTTACATATAACGGTTTGTCTCTGCTAATTCCAAACTCTCAACCCTTACCGCTCCCACTCCACCCCCCGTCCCCAAAAGAACATGCTATCGATAGCAATTTGTATAGATGTCAAGGGCTTATGTTGAGTGGGGGGAAAAAAAAAGCTAACTGGAAAAGGTCACACACTGTCTGATTCCATTTACACACTGTCCTCAAAATGACACAATTACAGAGGTAGAGAACAGGTTAGTGGTTGCCAGGGTTAGAGAGGGTGAGGGTAAGGTGTGTGTGACTATATAGGGGGAAGCATAAAGAAATCTTTGTGGTGATGAACAGTTTTTCATACCTTTTTTTTTTTTTTTTTGGCTGTGCCTGCAGCAAACCCAAGTTCCCAGACCAGGGACTGAACCCGAGCCACAGCAGTGACTCAAGCCACAGCAGTGACAAGACCAGGTCCTTAACCCGCTGTGCCATTAGGGAACTCCAACAGATTTTCATCTTGATGGTGGTGACGGTTACGCAAATCTACACGTGATTCCCTGTGCTTGGTTTAGATACTGTGTTATGGTGCTGGGGGAAACTGACTACAGGATGCATAACACCCCTCTGTACTACCTTTGCAACTTTCTGTGTATCTGTAATTATTCTAGCGGGGGAAAAAAGGGGGTTTCATTTTTTTAAATTTTTTTTTGTCTTTTTGCCTTATCTAGGGCCGCATCCGCGGCCTATGGAGGTTCCCAGGCTAGGGGTCTAACAGGAGCTGTAGCCGCCGGCCTTCGCCACAGCCACAGCAACGCCACAGCCACAGCAACGCGGGATCCAAGCCGCGTCTGCAACCTACACCACAGCTCACGGCAACGCTGGATCCTTAACCCACTGAGCAAGGCCAGGGACTGAACCCGCAACTTCATCGTTCCTAGTTAGATTCATTAACCACTGAGCCATGACAGGAACTCCAAAAAAGGGGTTTTTAAAAAAGTTACTAAAGGTTCATATGTAAGTTCGGAAACCAGGGTCCCCAACCCTTCTTGGGCATTGTACCTTTAGCACCTAAGCAGTGCCTCGCCTATAGTAGGTGCTCAATTGATATTTGGCAACTGGGTGATTGATGCTCACGTATTAGAGTTCCGTTTGGGGGTTTTTGTTTCTAAAGGCACCTGATATAAATTGCGAATGATGGTCATTCCCAAGGAAGGGACAGAGATGGGGAGAGAAAACTGGGAGGAGATGAGGAGAGGGAGATCTTAAAAACAACAGAGAAATACACGGAGTAGAAGGGTATGTTTTCCATCCATGTCTACCTCCATCATTCTAAAAGATCTTCCTCATCTTGATTTTTTTAAAAACATATGCTTAACCTAAAAAAAGCAAATAAACACATATACAAAAGGAAATGCCTGCCCAACCCCCGTGTCTTCGTTCTCCTGTCCTAAAAGACAGCAAGTGGGGCAGTCCTGTGTCATAAACCAGTGAGTCAGGGCGGCAGCCAGGCCTCTGGGCACTAGAGTGCTTCCCAGGGACGGCACCTCCCTGCTTCCCAGGCTGTCTCTGAATACACGCTGGTCAACCTCAGGGTGGAAAACGCATGCTGCCTACGAAACAAGTCCAGGTGATTTAAGAGATGCATAAATTCATAAAAGCGCAAAATTGTATTATGTAAATAACATCTACCTATTTGAAAATCCTCTCTTCCCAGCGCCGCTTGCCTTTCTGTCTTGAAGCACCCTGCAAGGCATTCTTAAAGCACCGACTTGAATGATAGTGGTCTTTCAACCAATTAATTGCCCTCTGCAGGTGGTGATGTAAATTCCCTTTGCCATCAGGGAAGAGGCACTAAAAACTTCTCCGTTATGGTATTAATTTCCCTTTTAACTTCGGCTCTTCTGCTAGATCATGGCTTCGGTGTGCCTGTTTTAGGGCAGCCTTGTACCCAAGTACAAAAAGGACACAGCGGTGAACCCTTAAATTAATAATGTTTTAATTCTACATTATATCATATAGTGTTTCAGGCTTTGGAGCGTGTATTCACATACATCTCTTTGAAACTACATAATAGCCTCGTGAGGTAGGCAGTGTGAAACAATTTCAAGAAATGAAATATTATACCTAACATTTCACATTCAGACAGCAGATGAGTCAGAACCAGAACCAGAGATTTCTGTCTCCCATTATCCCATGCTTTTATGTGTTGTAGAAGGCGTACTGGTGGGTAAATAAATACATTATTTGTTATAGTCTTATAAAAAAGGAACGTCTAATTGCAATGACGGCTGTTTCACTTTGTTCTTCCTGCTTCACATAATACCTCGACTTTACACCTGTTTTTCTCTCCACAGATTTAAATTTTAAAAATTGGCAGATATTTGTTAAAGTCCTAGTGCAATAATTTAGAGATCCAACAGCCTAATGATGGAAGGTCTTAACTCACTTTTTAAAGAAATACTGCTTGGAGAATTCTAGAGTAAAGAAATCTTCTCCCTCTGCCCCTAAGGCATCCTTAATTAATTTTTCTTTTTTTTTTTTTTCTTCTTGTCTTTCTAGGGCCACACTTGCAGCATACGGTTCCCAGCCTAGGGGTTGAATGGAAGCTGTAGCCACTGGCCTATGCCATAGCCACGAGGGATCCGAGTCGTGCCTGCAACCTATACCATAGCTCACGGCAATGCCGGATCCTTAACCCACGGGGCAAGGCCAGGGATCGAACCCATGTCCTCAGGGATACCAGTTGGGTTCATTACCGCTGAGCCACAATGGGAACTCCCAATTTTAAAAACTTAGAATCTTAAAAAGCAAAGCCAGGAATTCTTTGGTGGCACAGAAGGTTAATGAACAAGTGTTGTTACTGCTGCAGCTTGGGTTGCTGCTGTCGCTTAGGTTCAGACCCTGTCCTGGAAACATACGCATGCCACAGGCGTGGCCAAAAAGAAAAAAAAAAGAAAAAGAGCCAAAAAAAAAACATCTGGTAAAGTACAACAAAATAACTACAATGGAATTGTGAAGTCTCAGTGACTACTGGTAAAAGCCAGCATATTTACTAAGCTGGCAAAGGGTATAAGGTCACCTAGTGCTTAAAACTTTAAACCATCTTCTTGGTGAGAAACATGACCATTAGAGGTTGTATCGGAGCCGTGTTGTATCTGAGGTTCCGTGTATCGGAGCTGCAAAATGAACTGTGTCAAAAAAAAAAAAAAATCAGTAGAAAAGTATAGAAACCCTGGAGATTCTACTAAATAAGTGGGACTAGGAGGCAGGCAGGTGTTATTCTGAATGAAACCTTCCCCCAAGCTGTCTCGGGAGGTGCCCAGATCGAATTTGGCCTCACAGTGGATTGCAGGGGGCTGTGTGAAATTGGTGTGGGGCTAGTTTGGGAAGTGGGTTTCTAAAAGCCCCCACCTCTAGATACTATAGATTGGGGGTCTTCTCCATAGCCCTCCAGCCTGTGCCCGGCCCTGAGGTTACTGAGCTGACCACACAGGAGCTGGACAGGCAGCCTTCCCAGGATGGGCAAAGCGCATCATGCAGCATCTCGGGGAGCCCTGCACGCTCCCTGGGGCTCAGCCCGCCTCTCATACCTCTGGGTTATAGCTCAGCGATCCAGAAGCAAAGTGGAAAGCAGGAAGTGTCCACTATGTCTCGTGGGGGAGCACCTGCAGGACAGGAGATGTGCTAAAAGTGGGATCCTATGTCTCTCTTCAATTTTGAGAGGCTTTTCATTTTCTTAAAAAAATTTTTTTTGGCTGTGGCACGCAGAAGTTCCCAGGCCAGAGATCCAACCCACACTACAGCAGTGACCCCAGCCACTGCAGTGACAACGCTGAATCCTTTACCTGCTGAGCTACCAGGGAACTCCCCTTTTTATTTTCCTTTCCAAGAAAAAAAAAATGATAGTTGACAAAGGTTAGCAATTCATCACTAACCCATTCTCGATTTGGGAAAATGGGCTTTATATTTAATTGGCCAAGAATCACATTTTCCCACATTGACCTGGCGAGAACATTTCCGCCATCATGTCTTAAACATCTCTCCTTTCCTTTTCTTTTTTCTCCTTCCTTCCTTCTTTTAAAGTAAGTAAATTGGGATTAAGGAGGAAATCATTCTTTTCTCCTGCTACCACTGTGAGTGAATTCTGACACTTTGGGATGAAAAAAGAAAAACACTGCACATCCCCCGAAGTAAATGAGGTACAGTTTGCTGAACAGAAAGACACATGGAGGAAGGCAATAACACCATCACGCTGTCCACAAAAAGCTGCTGGAAAAAGCTGCGTCAGAAATGAGGGGAACCTCAAACTTTTTAGGCGTGGCCCCAGGGGAGAGAAGATGAAGCCCGTGAACCCAAGCGAAGCGAGAGCACAGCGAGTCGCCTGAGATCCGCATCTTCTCACTTTAATTATGGAAGAAAGAAAAATGAAGCTTTTGATTAGGACCTTCAAATGCACAGGCAGAAATCACCAATGCTTTCATCTCTCCCATGTTTTTGCCCCTCCCCTCTTCCCGAGCAGTTATTAAGAGACAGACAAGCAGAGGATCGGTGGTGGCAGCCTGCGATCCCGATCGGCACCCTTCCGGCAGGCGACTCCACTCGGGAGCTGCCCTGGCGTCTGTCTGATTGGTGGGAGACCCAGGGAGCCCTCCAGAACTTGCTCTGCATCCAGAAAGTGATGGGAGTGCTTCACCACAGCTGATTTTACCTCTTCCAATTAAGTATTACTGTTGTAGTTCTTTTCCCGATGCATTATTCATTGAGCATTAGTCCCCTTAAAATTGGTCTTTGCAGGGAAACCTGGCTTTTTAAAAATCAGTATGTGTTTAATCAAGGGAGTGGGTCCCGGCTTTGCTGATGGGCAAGCAGCTCCATAAAGGCGAACCGTGGGCTTCCCTGCTTTTCTCCGCTTGTGATGCCAGCCTACCCCCACCCCCAATCCCTGCCACTCCGTGAAATACGTTTCCTGCCTCCCTCGGCTAATAGACTCTCTTCAGAAATGGAAGTTAATCCTTGGGCGAAGCAATGTTAAACCACCCGAGGAAGAATTAAATATTTCAGAAGAGAACATGGTAAAAAATGGCAACTGCTATTTTAGATTCTTTGAAAATTTAAGTAGGAGAGCAAAAAATAGAAAGCAGCTTGTCTGTGGAACAATGGACCTAAGTTCACTTTTGTGAAATTCTTAATAATGCAGAGGGGAGACCAGAAAAACCGCAACGTGCTTAGACACAAAGAGGGGACCTGGCCACACCAGTCAGAGCGCCGCTCCCCCCTCTCCCCCATCACGTTATTAAGAATCACACCGAAGTGAACTTAGATCCACTCGACCAAGTATAAGACTGTTCCAGTCCCTCAGGTGTGAAACGAACATGCAATGTGAAAAATGGAAATTGACCCACTTCCCTTCCCCTGCAGTAATGTAATGAAAAGCAAAACTTTCACCCTTGGGGGGAGTGGGCTCTGTGTCTGATAACTTGGGTTGGGGTCCTGGCTCCGCAGTTTCCAGCTCTTTGGACTGGAACACTGCTTGGCCTCTCAGAGCCTCAGCTGACTCCTCCGAAAAGCAGAAGCGCTGGGCAGGGCCTGTGGGTGCGGTAGGTGTGAGGGTGACACGTAACGGTGCCAAGTGTGTTGTTGAGTGGTGAGCAATCAATATCGGCTGGATTATGACGGTGTAATAATGAAACAGACTTAACCTGGATACAGGTTTTTTTTTTCTATTTTTGCACCGCACAAGTACAAAGAAAAAAGCACTCTTGCCTCTGCAGACCGAGGAAAACCAGGTAATTGTTAAAATGCTGCAATCATTTTTCTATCCTGCACTTTTACAATGCAATTTATTGCTCTGCTCCTCACAGCTGCTTTCCAGAGCCCGCAGACTGCGGTTAAAACATATTAGCTGGAGTCAGAATAGCAGGCTCGAGCATTTTTGTATTTATGGGTGGCTCTAAGCGGCACAAGTGATGTGACTTCAATTGTTTTAATTTGCTAGGCCTTTTCTCCCTCTGCCTCGGGGGCGGGAGGGGGTGGACCTGAAGGTCCAGGAGCTCCCTGGCGCCTGGGGCCCTGCATACTTGTGCAAGCACTTGGCAGGGAAGGAGTGGAGTGGGCTGAGTGTGCCACTGGCCACCCTGTGTCTGTCCTGCCCTAGAGGCTCACACCACCCAGGCAGGGCCCGTGCAGATCCCAAAACACCTCTGCCGTCAACACCACTCAGGTGTGGGTTCAGTGCCTGATGCGGCCTGAAGATGCCTCAGTTCCCACATGGCGAGGGTCTCTCTCACTGCTTTCAGCCTCTGCGGTTTTGTGACCAGTTTCAGGTCTCCAGGAGAGGGACCGACAATGGTGCAGCATGAAGCTCAGGCAGGCAGGGGCTCTCAAGGGTACCTACTGGGCTTTTCACTCTTCACTTGGCCTTGAGCCAGTCCCTTAGCTTCCCTGGGCCTGTTTCTCCACCTGGGAAATGGAGATAATAAAACCTGCCTCCGAGGCTGAGGAGAGGAATTGAGCGAGCACACCTCCAAAGCAACTGGTGGTTTAAGACTCTAGATGTTGGCTCTGACATTAGAGGATTTAGATGTCCGGTCTGCTCCAAGGCCATGTGGCCACACAGCCGCAGGCCCTCAGAGGCCCCTGCCTGACTAAGACTCTTCAAAGTCCTGCAGCGGGACTCCTGCTGCTGCCTGCCATACCCCGCCCCTTGGAGTCTTTGCCTGTCTGAGTGCGGCTGCCTTATTCCAGTCTTATCTCAAATGCCACCTCCTCCCTGAAGCCTCCCCAGCTGCCTGCCGGCCAGTTCTCTCACCCTCTTCCTTCCCTGGCCTCCCAGCACATGTTACAAAGCTGCGTGGTGTGTGTCATGGATTTACACGTGTCATCACGGGCCCTGGAGCAGCGTCTTATTAATTAATCCCTCTGTCCGGTCTTTCCCCTTCACCCCATCCATGGCTTGCATTTAACAGGTATTCCTTGCACGCTTTGGCTCAACTGTTCAGTTTGCTTGCTCACCAGCTTTCCAAGCTCTTTGAAAAGGGTCTGGCGGTTTATTAGGTGCCCAATGCACTCAGACACAAACAAATGCCCCAGATCCAGCCCCTCCCAGAATCTGACAGAAGCCCTGATGCTGAGGGTACCAGGACAGATGCCTGACTGAGGATCCCTCAGGGTCTCTGCAAAGGTGACAGGGACAGGGATGGGACCACCGTAGGCTATGCAACAGAGAAGGACAAACCGGACTCCATACTGAATCTATTCCTTTAGCTCTCACCTTTGTCCTCTGCTGCCTGTGCTTAGTCACGCTGTCTCTGCATCATTTGTTAAAGAATGTTGCCTCTAGCCTGAAAGACACAGGATAGCCCTTTCTCAAGGCTCTGACCTTTAAAGGAACAACACTCTTCCATTCATATAGACAGAAAAGGTTGCAGAAAAGGACATTTATAACAAGGCCCTTCTGTACAGCAAGCAAAAACTACTCATATTCATTAATAACCTATACGGGAACAGGATCTGAAAACGAATGGATATATGTATATGTATATAGACAACTGACTCACTTTGCTATAGACTTGAAAAAAACACAGCATTGTAAGTCAACTATACCCCAATAAAATTAAAAAAGAGAAAATAACATTTATGTCATGGGAGGTTTATAGGACTGTGATGGTCTACACGGACAGCTGTTAGAACAAAGGATGGTAACACCAAGAAGTTTACAGAGACCAACCCCACCCCCCTCCCCTTTTAGTATAAAAGAAGCCTTGGTTCTAACTTGGGCAAGATGCTTCTTTGGGACACGAGTCTACCATCTTCTCAACTGACCAGCTTTCTGGATACAGTCACTATTCCTTGCCCCCCAAAAACTGGTCTCTTGATTTACTGACCTGCCCTATGGGCAGTAGGAGCTTGGTGGGACTCAGTCACAGCTGGACAAAAGCCCTGGATGCAGATGTTTGAGAAACACTCAGGGGAGGGCACACAACCCCTAGTTCCGCCTCAGCACGTGGCAGACATTGTTAGTGTGCAGTGTTCTAATCAAGGGGAAGTTCAAATTTGGGTCCCCTGAACTTCCCAGAGTACCTCCTAACTTCCCCGAGCATATCGGATGAGGGTGAAAGCTGCTCAAGCTGCTTCGGACCCTAGACAACAGGACAGGTTCTGGCGCTGGGCAGGCCTAATACTGCTGCTCCTGACTGAGTGCCCCTGATGAGAGGTCCTGATCCACGTACGCCCTGGGCTCCTTCTCTGTGAAGAGGGGAGAGTGAGGTGCCCCACCTCCCAGATGGGTCGGGCACAGCCATGAGCTGTCGCATGGAATGCCCTGGTACAGTCCCCGGCATACAGTAAGTGCTCGGTAATGCTCACTACTATTGGAATCCTGCTGCGGTGAGGCAGCAATTCCACTTGGGGTGAATTAAGTCTCTATAATCCAGTGGGAACCAGAGATTATGGGTGAACCTGTCTTGCTTGGCGAGTCTGAGCACAGACGATGAAATCAGGAAAGAGAGAAGAAAATGACGACTGGACCCAGGTGTATCTAGACCACGACTGCTGGCAAATGCTGCGATCTGCTTTTAAAATAAAGAACGCTCCAGAAGACGCAGTGGCATGGGGTGGGGTGGGGAAGAGGGCTGGAGGGAGGAATCTGGATGGGTTTTTCCACCTCATGGACCTTAATTTTCAAAATAAAGTCTCGTGACAAGAAGTACAACCTAGTTCTCAGCCCATCACCCAAAATTTAGAACCAAATAATAACAGATAACAAGTGAAAGGTGGGTCCCCAGCTTGTAACTTCTGGGGGCTGAGAAGCCAGAAGGACACTGGTGGTCCCTGGATGGGCTTACTCGCAGCCAGCGAGGGCCCTAAGTGAGGGTCTGAGAAATCTCCATCCTCAAATGGCCCTGTGCTTTTCGACTCCAGTAGAACGAAAACAGCCCTCTTCAGCTAATGAGTCAAACAGACTCTGGGGAGCTGCCTTTTCTGAAGTTTATTGATACAGTCAGAGGGGCAGGAGGCAGCCTCGCAGAGAGCAGCGTTAAAGAGGTGTTTAAAGGAGTTGTGAACTATAGGCCTCCCTCCATGGACTCAAATCATCTAAAGGAGTTGAAGAAAACCACTTTTAGTGTGTGCAGGGGGCCAGGGCGAGACGGGTGATGGTGAAAAGCCATCTAGCATAGGGATTAGAGAACCACTTCAAGGAGGAGGAAATGAGCAAAACCACTCTAGCCAATCTATTTAAGGGGCCACTGCAATTAACAGGTAATTTACAATGTGTCCTAGTGGTCCTGCCTCCAGAAGCATCTACTTTTAGGCAGCACACAGTGGGTACCAGCAGAGGAGAGGCAGGGTTCAGAAAGACAGCAGAGGGCGATGTGCGGGGGTGCAGGTGAGCTCCCTGCTTTGAAATGCACTTTTTTTGGGGGGGGTCTGGATGTTCACCATCTGGTTCTCATAGCTGCTGCTGTTTCCCACCCCACCTCAATCAGGACCTCAGTGCTCACAGCGGCTCCAGAAGCACCTCATTGAGGAGATGGTACAAATGCAGATGCTCGGGCCCACCCCTGACCTGCTGCACCGGAACCTGCACTTAACAAGATGCCAGGGTGAGCACAGGCTTGAGGGCAGACTCTGATGAAGAGGGAATGGGCTGCTTCCTTAACAGACAGTTTGTTCCAGAATATTACTCTTAAGCAACAGTTGGGTCCGACTTTCAGGGAAAGGAAATTAAGGGGAGAGAGCATTTGGAAATTCTGGTTTCTGCTAATTTCATAAAAGCAACTCCTAGGTTAGAAAGGCACATCAGTGGCTGGGAGCTCACTCTGCATCCTTCATTGCCAATACTCAGACTTCATGGGTTACAAATCCATTTCTTCGTTTCCTTTTAATTGTGCTTTTTCTGGCGGAAGGACTAAACGGGACGTATTCCTGTGCCTGGTTACTAGACTCCAACCCACCCCTTTCCCAATCTGGTCATCTTCCACGCCTTCCCGGCTCACGGGCATGCACAGCTGAGCTCCTGACCAACAGCCATCACCAGCTCGGGCTGCCCAGGGCCGGCTCCCTTCGGCTCTCATCACCTCCGCTAACCTGCCTGTGTCTGGGTGTAGCCTCCCGGTCCTCCTCTTCCTGCCACTCGGCGGTAGGCATGCCATGTCTTCGGCTTGCCCCTCTGGAGCCCCTCTCCACACCGCCCTGTGTCACTGTCTGAGAGCAGCTCCCACTCTAGCCCCCGCAGGCTGGCTGCCACTGCTACGAGTCCTGGGTCTGTGCCATCTCTGCCGCTCCCCCACCCATACCTCTGCACATCATCTCTGGATAAAACTCCCCTCAAACTGACCAGCTTGAGCGGGCCATCTATCTCCTCCTGGGCCCCTGACCGACTGATCCACAGCTCTGCTCCCCTACTCGCCTCGCACTCTGGATGGTCCTCGTGTCTTTCAGAAAGATAAAGCCAAGGGCGGTTTCTTTCACTTTCATCTTCTTTCTGCTGCATCTGATAGACAGTTCCCCCTGGTCCACCCCCCCACCCCGACACCCATACATCCCCATTCAGAACGTCTCCCATAACTCATTTTGCTCCCGCCAGCGGCTTCCCTCCACCCCCTTCCGGGCGCATCATCACCTGCCTCACCCAGGTTTCCACCCTGCCGTCGCCCCCACCACCGCTCCCTACCCACCGCTGTCAGAGAGGTTCGGCCTCAGCGAGCTGGGGGAGGCCTGCGACTTCCTGGTCCAACCCACGGGGAATGCCGAAGCTTGGGGAGCAAGCGGCCCAAGGGTTTAAGCTGGATGTTTTAGGATGTGGGTCCTCAGAGGAAAAGCTCAGGCTCTGACCACGTCCCCGCCTCCCCCTTCCTGACACGGGTGCTTCAGAGGGGTGGGCACCGCTGCCCCGTCCATGGCCTCTGCCCATACCCATCTCAAGTTCTTAATTCTCCTGAAACATCCTCCATCAGCTCCTTGACAGTTTCTCCATCTCAGTCTCTCTTGTGCTATTTCATTCCACCCACTGGCACAATTAAGTCATCTGAAAAACACCGTTTTGAACATAGCACCCACCAGCTCCGAACTGCTCCTGGCTTCCTGGTTTGTACAAGCCCCTTGCCCGGGCGCACAACTCGGGGTCCCAGCACCTTGCCTGCACTAGGACTACACGCAGCCTCCTCTCACCTCTGGAAATAAGGCCTCCACCGAGGTCCAGGGCGTGCGCGCTGCCGCCCAGCCCACCGCACCCACCTGATCCCCCGCTTCTGGTCACACCGTTGCCCATGTTGAAGAAACGTCCCAAGCCGGCATCCTTCCGGAGTTCAGATCGGGCTCAGAAAACCCTGGGGTGGGGGGTGGGGGGTTCTCCCTTACTCTCATTTCCTACAGTCCCTCATTTTCTGTCCCATTTATCATTAAACAATTAGTCATGTCCTACTTCTGGCTGCCTTGATCGGCTCTGAGAGATAGGGTTAACCCTTTAGCTGCCCCTGCCTCACTATTCCACCTGGATCCGGACTGCTGTGGAGACGTGGCCACTTACCGTGTGAATCTCTACATCCCTCTCGGCCTCTAGCGGAGCGGGATACCAACAGAAGGGGCCAGAAAGACAGCATATATGACCAACAGATGATACGGGCCTTTGGGAGCCCCCGAGTGCCTGGGGAACCGGAGGGGGAGGTGGAGTGACAGTCATTCCACCTCTGCTGGCCTCCAAACGGCCTAAAATGAGGTCTCCCACTTGCTGCTTTCTGTCTTTTGTCTAAATCTGGCCTCATTACGGCTGATGAAATATATTGCGACTTCTATTTAAATAGAGGTTAATGACATCCAGATGTTTTTCTCCAAAGATGCTCAAAGGTTTCTATATTCTGACCCTCCCGTGAGACCCTCCCGTGAGACCGGAAACACCAGCCCTGCTCAGGTGCAAGCTCCCCCCACCCCCGTCGCCCGCTGCCTCTCCTCACTGTCGCCCAGTCTAACCTGAGATTTTTTGAAAGCAACTGCGTCATTCTCTGTAACTTTGACCCTTCATCTCTTCAAGGCCACTACCACTTCTCAGGATGTCTTCCCTCCCCCCAACCCCTACTCAGCTCCCTTCCACCTAGCAGCCTCATTAACCCACCCTTTTTGGGTTTTGCTTAAGTGCCACTTAGTGTCTGTCTACAAGACCTAAACTAAGGGGCAGAGATTTTGGTGCATTTTTCTCAGCCTCTGGTGGTTCCTGCACAGAGTAGGTCCTCAACCTGTCGGTTTCACCTTCCTCAAGATAAAACTGTGACACGGCAGGATTCAGAGTCATTCGACATGCAGGAAAGTTCATTCTTGTCTCAAATGAATCTGAGCTATAATACAGGAAAACCTGCTCTGTCCCTGCTGTGAAAACCTCAGCTGGCGAGGAGGTGACAGGTTCAGGGAGGGCACCTGGCACCTGCAGTGGCAGCAGATGCCTCTCCTGGGGCTCTTTATTGGCCTCACCAGGGATGGAAACCACTGAGCAGCCCTGGAGAAGTTACCCAGACATTGGGCCTTGGTTTTCCTCCTTCAAAAAACTGTAGTAAAAACACATGTAACGTAAAATTCACCATTTTAATCATTTCTAAATGCACAGTTCTGTGGCTCTACATTGTTGTGCGACCATCGCCAACATGCAACTTTAGAGCTTTTCCATATCCCCAGACTGAAACTCTGTACCCATTAATCCCCAGTTCCCTCTTCTCCCCCCAGTTCCTGGCAAGCACCATTCTATGTTCTGTTTCTACGATTTTGTCTGTTCTAGCACCTCATACAAGAGGAATCGTACAGTATTTGTCCTTCTGTGACAGGCTTATTTTACTTAGCAGAACAACTTCAAGGCTCATCCATGTGTTAAGCATATTCCTTCTTTTTTAGGGCTGAATAGTACTCCATTATACAGATATCTCCCTTTTGCTTATTCATTCATCTGTCCATGGTCACTTGGGTTACTTAAACCTTTTCCCAAGGAAAATGTATCGGGTACTGCTGCTATTCTGCCCATATATCCTTGGCGCTTGTTAGTGCCACCCAAGGCTTCTTGTCCTGGATTCTCTGCCTGAGGCTGCAGAGGGGAGGCCAGATGCGCTGGTACCTCAACAGCCCCCGGAGCAGCCCTGAATGGCCCTGGGAGTTGGTAGGTGAATGTTCCACCAGCTCCCTCGCCCTCGGTGGCTGTACAAATGTTTTCAATGAATGCCCGAGGTCCTGGTTCCCTCCCCTCCCCATCTCCTTTCTCCTCCTTCCTAATTAGGCAGCACTGCCTGGGCTCACCTCCCAGATAATCCAATTGCTTTCGAACCCTCCCCAAGAGTTTGCCTCTGGGGGAATCCTAACTCCAGCCTACACCAGGCTCCCTCACGCAAGGCGGCCACGATGGAGGAGAAGCCGAGACACAACGTGTACGCTGCAGATGGAGAGCCCCGTGTTCACCCACAGGGACAATGATCCCTGCCTGGCTGCCCAGGGACCGTGACCGAGATCATCCCGGAAAGCCTCTTGGGAAACGAGTGAGGGGGACCCTTTCCACCTGCTCCAGGCTCAGGATGAGACCAGTCACCCAACATACCAAGTGGTGTCCCTCTGCCACCAGCCCCCACATGCGCACGGAGGGTCGGGGAGTAGGGGCGTGTGGGGGTGGAGGCAGACTCAGGGACAGCCAGGTCCCAAGCACAGCTCACACCTGTAGTCAGGAGCCCACATTCCTTGGCGGAGGTGGGGGGGCTCGTCACATCCTCTGTGCCGAGGCCAGATGTGTTGAGTCTCACCTTGTCTAGCAGCCGGGGGAGGCCAAAGGTGTGGGTCCACACCAAACACAAGGCCTCCTCCACCGCAGGGGGAGAGGATTGGGTTTGACTTTGGATCATTTAAGTTCCCAGCTGCCGTCCTTTCTTTTCTCAGCAGCCAGGCTCATTCTGCCAGGCTAACCCTTCCCGCGAGCGACACAGGATTCAGTGACAAGGCCACCGGGCTCCGGTAACACCGGAAAGGCAAGAGCTGGGGCCAGGGGCTTTTAAAGCAGGGGCCGTCCCTCCCACGCCCATCTGCAGCTGCCGTTATAATTGTACGTGGGTGTCCTGTCATCACCAAGGTCACGGATCACGTTCCCCTATGTCCCGACTCAGGGTCTGGCACTGGGAGCAGCACTGCTTTCCATGGATTCAGCCAGGGTGGAAACAAGTGGTTGCAGGGCTCTTTCATTTAAAAAACCACCACTGACAACAACACGGAAATGACTAAATTCCCCAAAGCCAAGGTGTCTCTCCTTCGTTATCCACTGACAACTTATTCCAACCTGCCCTCGAGGCCAAGAGTCATCGCCATTTACTCAACAGTATTTATAGAACCCTCCCCCTAATACAGGGTGCTGGTCTGGAAGTGCCCAGAGGAGCCTCAGGGTGGGGGTGGGGGTGGGGTTGCCTCCAGAGCCTCCAGTCCAGTGAGGGGCAGCCCAGCTCCGACCTACAGCAACGAGTCAGACGGCGTGTCACGGCTATTCCAGATGCTGCCCACCTGCTAGCCTGTCCCACCCCCCGGCAGCCCTCCGAGGAAGGACTTAACTGTTCTCTGCACATCACAGAGTGAGGAAGCGACGGGGCTCTGCTGCCTCGGTTCACCCAGGGTCACCCGGCTGTCGAGGGTCAAGCCAGGGTCCCACCACCACACTCTCAACCCCTGGGCCACACGCCTCCCCAGAAGCCCAGACGAGGGGTGATCCTTGTATTTCACACAGTTGCCGTCTGTCTTCCGGAATGGAGCTGTCTCACTGCCGGAGGGAATCCACGTGGGAAAATGGCTGTCTTCTCACCTTCCTGAATGTGCCAGGCTCTTCTGACCCAGCTTTGCATGAAGGATGGCGGACATCAGGGTTTTGATGGAGAAACAAACCACTGACTTCTTACGAAAGGTTAATCAGGATGTCAGGGCTCTGAGTTTTGATGGCGGCCTTCCCGGCTGCTGAGGGCGGCTCTTGGACAAGGCCCTGCCATCTTGCTTTCATGCGTCACCAGCAACAGCCTTCGCCCCATCTCCTCTGCCAAGTTACAAGTGTTTTAAAGTGCAATGATCACGACAGAACACGGCACAAGAGAATATGTGTAGAGAAATACCCATGTGTGTCTGCAAGCGCCACACATGTGCCTTGCCCTTGGGTTGTTTCGGCCCAAAGAATCTACATGTCCCTCACCAATAGCGGAAAAAACTGGGACCGTTTGTACCAGGTACAAGGAAGAACACAGTGGTCTCCGACTTGAGGTTCTCAGAGTCTAATGAGAAAGACCACCAGAGAATTCCCTGTGAGATGCTATGATAAGAGTGTTGGTTACATAAGGAAAGAGGCCACTGATGCTGCCAGGAGCGGGGTGAGGGGCACCGGGGAGTCAGGGTGGGGCCAGAAGAGGGGCCTGATGGCAGGGTCTTGAACACCAAGTGGCAATAATTGAGAGTTAATTAAAAAATAATATGCAAGGCAACGGGTTAAAGACGAAGGGGCATGTCCCAGTCAGGGGCGTGGAGGCGGAAGCTTAGGGTGTGAGCTAAGGGGCTCAGAGGCCTAGAGTGGGAGGCTATGCCCACTTGCGAGGTCTGTGACCTTGAGCATTCTCTCCATGGGTCTCCTCGCCTGTACAAGTGTAACTGCACACACCACCTCGGTCAGGCCTCACAACAAAGAGCTCAGTCCACCCAGCACCTATTCAATCACCTGTTTACGAAAACGGTCCTTAAACAGAGAAGTCACTGTTTACTTTCTACCATGACGATGTCACTTTGGTGTAGCGAAGGTTGGGAAGGGCCCCTTGTCACTGTCTCTGAGTTCAGCAGCATCCTTGGCTCCTGAACTAGGCCTTGAGACATGAATAAAAGATGACTCTTTAGTGTTTATGTACCATGCATCCTGGTGGAATAATATATGAGAAGTCATAATAGCTGACATGCTACCATGAAGAGAGAGGACAATTCAGCGGGCTCCGAGTTTAAATGGTCATATCCTTTGAGGGAGGTATCCTGCGGTGGACTGGGATGGTGAGCTCGGCTTGAGAGAAAGGGAAATTTCCACCAACCTGACAGTTGCTTGCAGCAAACTGCAGAAAACCAGGAAGAGAAGCCCCCATTTCAGAAACAATCCACAAATAAATTGCCAATCAACAGAGCTCCAAGTCCACAGCAAACTCCTCTTCAAAACAGCACAGGAAAGGATGGAGGGAAATTTATAATCTCTTTTCCTGGGCATATATCAGCCTACATTTCTGACAAGCAGTAATGGAAAATAGGCTTCCTGCATGTTTCTATTCTCCTGGCTGTTGGTTCTCTAACTCGCTTTCTGCCTCCCCTAGCCTTGCTAACATTCAATCTATTTTGTGATGCTGACATGTCTAGTGACCCAGACTTGCGTAAGGCTTGCTTAGAATTTTAACTACAGTTCTCTCCTTGACTTTTCATGGCTTATCCATTTCTCCTGTGCTCCTGGCCTCTGACCCTTGACACAAAAGAACCCAGAAGCGGTAACTATGAATGAGTAGCGGCCTTGACTTTGGCGGGACCAGGGACCATACCTGTCTTCAAGATAGGCTTTCACCAAAGGAAATGGGGGGAGAACGACAGAAAAGGAGCAGGAGGATAGCAGTGGTTTCAAAGGGAGCAAATTCGAGGCTTCTGGAAGGTACTTTAGTAAAACATCCAGAAAAACGCTGATGGAAGAGAACACAGCCCCTCTGTCCCCCGAGATGAGATCAACAATCAGATTGCCATGAACAAAAATCAGCTCTGGGGTAGCCCAGAGTTCACTTAAGAAATTTTAGCAACACAGTCACCGAAAACCCTGAGCATAACCGCCACACAAGAAGAGAAGGAAGAGAACTTCATTCTGGCTGTGCCACACTGTCCCCCACACCGCATTTATTCAGCCGCAAGAAGGAATATCCCAGTCGGAAAGAGCACCTTCACTCACCGGGAAAGAGAGCGGAGCAGAGTAAGCAGCTAGCTTCTCCAGCTATGGAGGAGGGGGAGGGGTTACCATGCCAAGGGCCTGCTTCGGTTTCACCTTAGTAGGTACCTTCTAAAACTTTCTAGAACTGTGCTTCTCAAAATTAACTGTGCACATGAATTACCTGCAGATTCTGACCCAGCAGATTTGGAGTGGAGTCTCAAGTTCTGTGCTTCTAACATGCCCCCTGGAGCCCACTTTGCAAGACTCTAGGTAGCCTAGTTCAACCCTCTCGTATTGAGATGACGACACTGAGGGCCAGACTGGGGCAATGACTTGGGGAAAGATGGTTAGACTAAGAAATGAGTTGAGTTTAGAATCTGGGCCTATGATCCCTGCCCCTGTGCCCTTAGAAAATAAATCACTTAGAACAGGCACAGGAACAGCTGGGGTGAGGAGCTCGCTCTCCCCTCGCATTCAGTCTGAGGTAGCATCTTGCTTGGACACATTGCTTGGCTTTTGAATTCTAGTAAGCGAAAGCCTGAAGTGGGAAATAGGAAGGAACCAAAGAGGACTGATTTTTTTTTTTTTTTTTGTCACGTACAGTGCTCCTAAGGGAAGAAAGAGAGCTGTCTCCTGTTCCCTGAGGTCATGCAGTGACAAGAAGTTCTCAGATTCTGCAGAAGTGCCAGCCTCTTTCCTGCTTTAATGAGGAGAAGACATGTGATAACACTCTGCACACCCTTTAATGCCACCTTCCCGACCTGGTCACAGGTAATCAGAGGGTCCGCAGGCATTGGCACCTGGAACGGTTGGAGTGTCAGGGCAGAAGGTGAAGCGACCGAGACTGCTGGTTCCCAAATGAGCCCGCCTCCAGCTCCACCCCAGCCACCCAGGAACCCGAAGGTGCAGGCGACTCCCTCGCTAGGTCTCACGCCCGACCAGTTTGGGGGACCAGATTCGCTGACCCCTCGAACTGCCTTTCAGCCTGGATGGTGCAACCAATACCGAGTCAGGAGCTGGGACCAGGTGGCTTGTGCGTGCGTCGCCTGGTGATGAGGAGGAGATAAGGGCTCGCTGTGGGAGGGGGAAGCCAGGGCTCCTTCCCATTTTAACAAGGGGGTGGCAGGGGCGGCTGGGGCTCCGCCCTCTGCCTGTGTTTGAAAAGGACCAAAGCTGCCCAACACGAGGAAGGACCGCTGACGAGCTGTCATCGTTCTGAGAAGGGCCATTTGGACACTTCCGAATTTATCAGAAAAGAAAGGGAACAGCACCGAGGATGTGATCTCAAAGTGTGCAGGACAGCATTTCTAGGAAAAAAAATAAAAAAGTTCTCTTGGAAAAGCTTTTGAGAATAGAATGAAAAACATTTGACATGAAGACAGATTTTTCTGTGAAACAGGGAGCAGCTTGCTGGGCGAATTCTGTGCTGTGTGAGCGCACAGCCCTGGGGACGGCGTACCGGGGGAGCGGCGGTGCTCCAGGCTCCCCCACTGCCTGCCAGGAGGAGAGCGCGGTGGAAGAAGATTCTACCACATGAGCATCCAGGGAGGGGCAGGGGACATCATGGGCCTGGTTCCGAGCCTCCTTTCCTGCCCTTTGTCAAGCGAATTTGCAATTCCTCCCCATAAAGTGCGGAGGGGAGCACGGCCCTGTAACCTACTCTGGCCAGGAGACCCAGGAGGAGTGACGGCATGCCATCTGGAGCCTTGATCACAAGGGGTCTGCTCTGTTCCTACTTGCTCTCTTGTTCCTCTGCCCTCGCCATGAGCAGAGCCTGCCTGGCCACCCCACAGGTCCACGGAGAACAAGAGACATGTAGAGAACAGCCAATCAACTGCCACATCCCGAAGCACAGGGTGGGTGGGGGTGGGGGGTGAGCAGGGGGTGGGCAGGCGCTGAGTCAACCCCGCCTCGGCTGAAGCCCAGCAGCCGTGCGGACGTGGGACAGCATGAGTGTTGCCGAAGCCGCTGAGTTCTAGGGCGGTTCCTCATGGAGCCCTAGATAACCACGAGACAAGGCAGTGGCATCAGAAATCATCCTGCCAAGTCACCGTTCTGCAGAGCAACTCCTTACTCTAGAGGACAGGACACCAGGTAGCTAACGGGGGGGGCAGGACGACGCACTAACAGTCACTAACGGTCAGCACTGCTAACTCCAATTTCGTGATCCCTTCTGAATTTCAGCCCTTTGCTCACAGCCCTAAACACATACTTAAAAGAGAAACGAGGCTTTTAATCACGGTGGTTGGGCTGGAAAGTGTGGCACTTTTGCTAATAATAAACAGGCGATCATTACCGCTTTGCTGGGTCTCATGCCTCCCACCCAGGTGGCCTGATGCTCAGAAATATTTACTCCTTCAGCATTTGGAGGCCTGAGGCTTCTGCTTGCTCCTGCAGCAAGGAGAGGCAGCTCGCTCCAGGCCTGGGGGAGACGGCTCCCAGGCTCCTGAGTTAATCGGTTTCTCAGAGGAAAGAAGGACCAGGAATTACCCAGGGCCTCGTTGGAGAAGCAAGGCATTGACTGTAAATAATTTCCCATCCATTCAATCGCTTGCCACATCAGAGCCTGGCCCGGTCTTAATCTGTCCTCTCTTCTTTCTGACTATGTTAATTTAGGACAATCAAATTTTCTGAGCGTTGGTTTCCTCAGCATCAAACCTTAAGAGTTGCTGTCAGGGTTCTAGATAACAACTATGTAAGAAAAACACTTCTGGCCCTGTGATTACACAAGTGGGTACCCAAGGGTAGCTATTTTCTTTGTCAGAGCACAGAGTAAGTGGGGTTGACATGTGCGAGTGTGTAGGTTAACTGCACAAAAACTCCAGGCCAAGGAGGGACATGGGGCTGAAATGATCCCGGGCTCTGCAGGCCAAGCCTTGTCTCCTTTGTGGCCTGTAGCTGTCAGGAAGAAAGGGTGTCTGCTTATAATCTGCACAGCCTTGAGGGCAAGCCCCAGTGTACTTGAATTTAAAGACATGCTCAAGCTGAAACTTCTCTGAAAGAAAGAAAAAAAGTGATCACTGAACTGGGTAACAAAACAGCTAGCTTAGCCCTCACCCCGGGGATGCCGATTCAGTGGGTCTGGGAGAGGCCTTGGAATCTGTATTTTTCATCAAGGTCCCAGGTGTTTGCCCACACCAAGATTCGAGAACCACTGGGAGGTTTCTGGTCTCCGGGAGCCAAAAGCAGATCAAACAAACAGGAAAGAACCTCCAGCAGTTAAATCCAAGAGTTAAATATCCAGAAATAACCCCTGTGTCTTGCAAACAAGAGCCTGAGTCAGCCAGGACTCCCAGAGGTGGGTACAGAGAGGCTGGGACACGGAAGGGGACACGCGGTGGAGGGGGAGGCTTGGGAGGTGGCCGGGGTCTGTGACAAGTCACCTCTGATGCACATTAATGATAGGAAAGAGCTCGGCCACCGAAGGCAATTACAGAGGATGCGACATCTCGCAAGCCCACGAGTCAGGGAAGTGCGGGGGGCGGGGTGGAGGGGTGGGGGGATATCTTATTAACTCTCTGTCTTGCTTAATAGGACTTAATAGTTGGAAGGGAATAAAAGAATGGTGTTCGAAGTTTAGTGCCAATACAGTCTAATATGCATGCTATGTTTTTATTTCAAAGAGGATAAAGGCCCAAATTTTATACTGAAAACAAATGTTAAAAATTAATTATAAAGAAGACACCAGAGGGCCTCGAGCATGTTCCCTGGGTGACTGATTAAATGCCTGCCTCATTTAGACTGGTATAAACCCAATCTCTTGGAAGAAGGCCAAAACTATTTGCCAACGTCCACAGAGACTCTCCAAGAAAATGATCCCGGTGCCAGGAAAGAGAAAAACATACTCACCACGGCTGCCCGGAGCCAGCCACCACCACCGGGCGGAATCCAGTCACGGGGAGGAGGGCAGAATGATTCTGCAAGGTCAATGTGGGTCAAGGGCATCCGTCATCACCTGACACTGACCATCGATGAGCCAAACCGATGCTGCTGCTGGGCCCTGTGACAAAGTGGCCTGAAGCATTCCCTCTCTGTGCAGGCTTGGAGGGGATGGGGGGGGGCTTTTTTTAACCCCTAGATTTTGTTTGGTTTCAGGAACTATCTTCCTGAATCCTTCCCAATTCTCGGAAATATGCGAGCTCTAACTGAAAATTTCAGAGCTCGGAAGTAAGCCAAGGACTCTATTATCTTTTGAATTTAAAAATTACATTTTAATGGCAAGATAACTGTTTGCCCATTAAAATAAAACTGAAAGATTACCCAAAATGCTGACATTCCTCTTTGACACTCCCCCACCTCCAAACCCCAGTTCTTTCTTTTTGCCCTAAAGGTGAGCACTGTTAGCCGTGCGATGTGGTCCTCAGACCCACAGAGAAGACCAACACACAGAGTTGTTCTGCGCAGTATTTTTCCACTGCTGACAGTACACTGGGCATATTTTTCCGCAGCTTGCATTTCTTCATTAAACAACAGGTCTTGGAAATCGACTCATGTTGGTACATATGCTAACTGTAGCATAATATTCCAAAATATGGATATGATTATTCCATGTTCAACAGAAAAAAATAATCATGTTTCTTAGGCTGATCTGTAGTGCTGGACATAAGGTCCCAACCTACATTTTCTGCTTTACTTCCCACAAGTCCCTCTGCCACTTCCTGGGAAACTGTACTCAAACCAGAGAAATCTTGTGCAGTTTCCTACAAGGGAGGGGCAGCCTTTCCATGGGTTTTTTTTTTTTTTGCCTTTTGCCTTTTGTCATTTTAGGGCCGCACCCACAGCATATGGAGGTTCCCAGGCTAAGGGTCTAATCAAAGCTGTAGCCACTGGCCTATGCCGCAGCCACAGCAACGTGGGATCCGAGCCACGTCTGCAACCTACACCACAGCTCACGGCAACGCCGGATCCTTAACCCACTGAGCAAGGCCAGGGATTGAACCCACAACCTCATGGTTCCTAGTTGGATTCGTTAACCACTGCGCCACGATGGGAACTCCCTCCATGGGGTATTATCTGCATCATCAGCTCCCGGAGGGCAGTCATCCCACCTTCATTATGTGCCCCTCGCATAGGCCCTTTCTACCTCCACTGGGTATTTGAGTAAACACCGGGTTATTTTCACTATCCTCTTTCAGTAGCGAGCTCTGTGGAAGTATGGGCCAGAGACGTAGCAGGTGCTCAAAAAACTCGTTCTTTCAAAAAGGAAAAAAGTCTATGGATTCTCTATAATGCTATGAGAGGAGGAACAAAAGCTCAGAGGTTGGACTACGGACACATCTTCCTTCCTTCCATCCATCCACCTGGCCATCTACTCATCCATCCATCATCCATCCATCCATCCTTCTTGTTTCCATCTTTCCTTTTATGCCTCGCACTCCCCATGCTTCCTCTCTGATGGCAGATACAAAATATGTGCCTTTCTGATCTCTGGTTACAGTGAGCATGTTGACTAACCTGCATGGTGAAGCTGGGGTGGGTTAATTCGTGCGAAGCACGAGGCAGTGCCTGCCATGTAGGTGTCTGGCATCCCCCGGTCACTTAGGAGATGTGACAGAGTGGTAACAACGGCTAACGTCTGCTGGGGCTCCACTCAGGGCCATGTCCTGAGGATGCACCATTCCTGGAGTCCCCGCCCAGTGGTACAGGGCCTTTTACCCTGACTGCGTTTTATCCTGCTGTGGTTGAGGATCTGCTCATTCCCACTTCAGAGTTAACAGAAGCAACTCACTGCAGAGACCCGCGATTTGCCTGATTTGCCTGAAGGGCCACCGGAATACTCACGTGACCCCAGCCGCTCAGACCTCTGTGAGCTCTTCCAGCCTGAGGCAGGGGAGGACAAATGACTCCTGAAGAGTTAACAGAACAAAACTGGTTTCCTGATTCTCCTCAACTCCATCTGTCTGCCTCTTGTCTGGGAACACAGAGCAAGCCCAGTACATACTGAAAACAATTAGATTTTCTTTTTTTTTTTGCCTTTATCTAGGGCTGCACCCACGGCATATGGAGGTTCCCAGGCTAGGGGTCTAACAGGAGCTGTAGCTGCTGGCCTTTGCCACAGCCACAGCAACGTGGGATCCGAGCCGCGTCTCCAACCTACACCACAGCTCATGGCAACGCCAGATCCTTAACCCACTGAGCGAGGCCAGGGATCAAACCTGCAACCTCATGGTTCCTAGTCGGATTTGTTAAGCACTGCGCCATGACAGAAACTCCAGAT
Source organism: Catagonus wagneri (assembly GCA_004024745.2). NCBI lineage: Eukaryota > Metazoa > Chordata > Mammalia > Artiodactyla > Tayassuidae > Catagonus > Catagonus wagneri. The sequence goes on along the minus strand of PVHT021183699.1, from coordinate 28,051,878 downwards.
GATTTTTTTTTTCTTTTAAACCAGACTAGGCCGCTCAGCAAAGATGGGCCTCTACTCTCCTTAGAATCTTCTAGATTCTGAGAGTCTACAACCTCCTCGGGACAAGCTCTTTCAGTTCTAGACAAGCATTTATAGCCTCATATTCTATCACCCAGTCTAAAAGCTCCCTCTGCAGCTCCTGCTCCCCCTTTCAAAGTATCAGCTTGAACAGAATTTCCCGTCTTGAAGGCTGGGTCCAGGCCTCTGCCTCCCTTTCTGTGGAAGCACCCATCACTGACGCTGACGCAGCCATGGCCTTCCTGACTCCCTGGAGGAAAGTGAGCACCGGGGAAGGGGGCGACGGCAAGGTCACAGAGGGGGCTCAAGACAGTGTGCAGGGTAACCTCTCAGAGGCCGAGCTGCAGGCACTCTGTTCATCAGCCAAGAAAAGCATATCCATTGTATACATGCATACAGTGGACTACTACTCAGCCATAAAAAAGAACAAAATAA
>PVHT021183699.1:28002941-28043170 GCA_004024745.2 Catagonus wagneri | reverse complement strand
CACCCCCTCCACTTATGATGGGGTGACATCCCTACAAAGCCCTGGAAGCTGACAACGCTATGAGGTGAAAATGCACTGAATACACCTAACCCACCAAACATCACAGCTTAGCCCAGCCTCCTTTACCTGCGCTCAGAACACTTCCATCAGCCTACAGTTGGGCAAAATCATCCAACACAACGCCTGTTTTATACTAAAGGGTGGACTATCCCATGTAACTGACTGAGTGCTGTTCTGAACGTGAAAAACAGAATGCTTTGGTACAGAACGGCGGTGAGTGCATCGGTTACTGACTGCCACGACTGCATGGCTGACAGCGGCTCCATGTCCCTGCCCAGCATCAGGAGAGAAGATCGTACCGCCTGTCGGTAGCCCAGGAAAGACTGAAATTCAAAATGTAAAGTTCAAGTACTACCGAAGGCACACTGCTCTCGAACCGTGGAAAGCTGAAAACCTGTAAGTCTAGTCATCGCCATCGAAGCTGGGGACCCCCTGGTATATGAAGGCAGAGAATAAGACAACAGATGGGAGGATGGCGCCTGGAAACATGGTGAACACGGAGCAGGAACTCTGTGTGACAGCAGAACCGGGGAGAGCCTGTGCTGGGCCCTCATGGAGGGGCCGGGCGGGGGGAGGCAGCGTTGGGAGCGGGGGCGGGGGGGGGCACGTCTAGAGATCTCGGACCACCCGGCGGCCCGAGAGAGACAGGCACGGAGCGGTCACACGAGCCTGGGAATGGAGCCAGTGTGCCTCCCCAGACCCCTCGTGGGAGCAGAGAGTCGTCAGATGCTCCCTAGAGTGAGGCGATGGCTCTAGTGTGGGAGGTGACTGCAGGGTGGGGAGTGAGGACAGTGGGGGTGGAAGGGAATGGTCGGGGCTGAGACACATTCTGAAGGCAGATTCACAGAACAGGGGCTTGAGGGGGGAAGGGGACAAAAAGATGCGTCTGCCTGTGAGACGTGGAAGCAGGTGGCTGGGGTTCAGGGTACCAGAGACTGCAGGGGCAGCAGAGGATCCAGGATGGGAAATAAAGAGGAGAATCTTGGTGCAGAACTGTGTCTTCCCGCTTCTGGGTCCCCCGGGAGCCGACGGCTGCCTTCCTCTTTCCCCCACACCTCAAGGTCAATTACAGCGAGGGTTCAATGCCAGCCACTACAAACAACACAGCATCGCCCAGTGCTGAGGGGCGGGAAAGTACAGGCCAGAACGGAGCTTGGAAGAGGGACCTGCATGGGGTGGAAAATGACGTCGGGGCACAAGAGTCCACCGTCGAAGCCAAAGAAAACCCGGAGCCCTGCCAGCTTCCTGACTCAGACGGAAGGACAGTTCAGAGGTGCGGGAAAGCCCGTTTTCTTCTCTGCAGGCAGAAGAACGGCTGTGTTCCTCTGGTCCTAGAAAGACCAGGAAGGATGAAGGAAATGGGGCCTGTCTCCAGGAAGAATCAGGCATTTTACAAGCCTTATTTTTAGATTAATGTGCGGATGCTATTACTAGCACTGATTCCCAGCAGGACGGGGCTGTAGAAGCAGGCATGTTCCCCGTCTGTTCTTTCTCTCACCTCTGCCACCTCCCACAGATGGTCCTCACGCCTCCAGCTTAAAGCCACAGCTCCATTGAGGCATCCCGGGGACTCCAAGCCCAGTGCCCCCACTCCTTGCGCCCCCTCTTAGTCCACAGAACCCCCACACTGCACCCCAAGGCATACAGCCTTCTCAACGGAACCCCACAGACGTGACATTAGGCGATTACAAAAGAAAATGACCAACCTTTGAACCTGGCGCTATAAGTTGTACTTAAAAGGGGGAAAATGCAAGACATATTGCAAACGTGCTCTTCCTGGCAGCGGCTGAGCTCCTGGCTAATTCACTCTGCCTGTCTTCTCTCCCGCAGGGGTGGGGGTGGGCATAGGGAGCAAAGACCACAACTGCACTTCACAAGGAGACATGGTTTTCTGACATAAACACGTACTTCTGAGTGGAATGTTTAGCCCATCTCATCAGTTCCACGACTGCAGGGTATTATTTTATCTTAGGTTACTGCAATTAGGTAAATCCCGCTTGTCTTAAGAAACGAAATGGATCGCTGAAAGAGTGCAGACAGATATTCTATCCCCAAGGTTACAGTACACAGAATCCTGCTGCCTCAAAACAACCCTAAGATGCAGAAAAAATAACCCAAGTATCCTACAGGTCTAAGACCTTTGCTAAAGGTCTATATATTTTGCTTAATCTGGTGACCCATTTGGGACTTTTGTCTATCTTCTTCCGTTACCCAAAACATGACCTTTTTTTTTTTTTAAAGGGGAAAAGGTTTATCTGCTTACCAAACATAAAACAAAACAAACAACACTTATAAAGTGTTCATCAGACAAATATCTACAACAAGGAGCAACTCAAGGCCATGCTTGTTTTATTTTAGGGTGTCTTGTAGTACAATTAGTGGCTACTTGTACTGTAATCAAGTGTATTTCATGTTCTATCTCTGGAATTAGATGGAAAGGGATTTGAAGCTGCGAGTGAGTCTCTTTCAGCAATTCTCCAACATACTGGCCTTGTGGACCAGGGAGTGATTTTTTTGAATGAACAACGCACCACCGAATGAATGGCCGAGTCAGCTCCCTGCAGCTTTGTTAGGACCAGCCATGCTCGCCCTGTTTCACATTAATGAAAATCTTCTCAGGCTGGGCAGGCGGAACAAGATGGGGGGATTTGGAAAAGACTGATCAGGAAAGATGGCAAACTCACGACACTTGAGCCAATCCTCCTCCTCGTGCCCTTGGCAGACATTAATAATCAATTATAGGACTCTCTGCTGAGCGTTGATTAGATCTTATATTTCACCTCAGATGCTAAACCCAATCAATGGCAGTAGCCACCCCAAGTGTTATGGAGAGAAGGATCCATTTGCCTTCTCTTTGTTAGATCCGGATTTTTTTAAAGCAACACTTTACTGGGGAAAAAAAAAAAAAAGCAGGGTTACTTTTCTGGTTTTAATGTTGCCTCTTTTATTTTTAAACCCCTTCTTCCTTCCTGTGCCAATCTTTTTTCTTCGATCGTCTGCCTCATGCTGTTTAAACAACTGTGTGTGACAACCCAGTTGACTTTCCTTGCCATGCTCTTCGCTACTGATCTCCTAGATCAAACGGCCCAACGGCCGGGACGTGGGGGATACGCTGGCCACCTAAGAGCTAAGCCATCTTTACAAGGGGAAGGCTGGAAGATGACAGTCAATGAGGTTGATGGGAGACTCTTGGGTCAAAAGGTTCCTCCTACAGCAATGTGCTATGTGCTGGTGACACTGTCCCATGGAGGGAGAGAGGACAAGGCCCGCCTGGTACAGGTAATTTTGGGGTTTCTTGGAGGAGTCTGTGATTTCCTGCCACCAGAGCCAGGTGCAGGGCGAGGATGAGAAGGGCAGGCAGGCCCTCAGGCTGGGGGAGGCTTGTGGTTCCAGAGATTGGTTTCTGCAGATGGGGAAGAAAGGAATACAGACACCCTCCACCTTTTTGGGAGCAGGATCTTACAGGTGCCCAGTGGGTGGCACCTGTGACAGAAAGGAGCCTGTGGCTATTCGGTGTTCACTGTTTCTTTTCTCAGTTACGAGTCTCTGAACTGCTGACCTGGCTTTAGATGTGGCCGGCTGACCGCAGCTGTGCTCGGGGAAAGGAGTCGGAATGAGAGGAGGAGCAGGGCCACCCAGTGGCAACGACAGTGCCAGGGAGGCCAGTGGTCCTGGCCTTGCAAGGAGCTGGGGACAGACAGGGACCCTCAGAGCAGCAGGGGTCAGTGCAGAGATCAGCCCCAGGCTCAGGCGGAAGGGGTCTGCAAACTCCCACCCAGTGCAGTCCCACTTCTGCCACCAGGGAAGCTGGTTAAGTGGCCTGGGGTGGGTGGTACTAGAAAGGGTGAGGTCGTCATTTTTCCCCCAGGCTGGCAGTTGCTCTGCACACTGTGCATGTCTCCAGAACCCGTGGACGAGGAGAATGCTTCCTTGCTGGACAAATGCTGCCCTGGGCATGGGAAATGTGGTCCAGTGGGTAGAGGGAGGAGGGGCCGCTGCTTGAAGCCCATCCTAAACCAGGAGCTCTACCCGGGCTCCAAGCACCCTGGACCGCAATGCGAATGTTTCTGGCCTGGGAGCATTTAATTGCAGACTAAACTCATCTGGATAAACAGAGGTCTCCAGTTTCTCCCTCTGTGGGTGTCCTGTGGTCACCGTTTCCTCTGCTCTCCTTGGGGGGATTAGGAACCCACTGGTAAATTAACCCCAAGGGTTCCCATCAGTGGAACTGAGAACTAAGTCCTGGGGGAAGGGAGCCCTTACTATTTTCCTGTGTGACCTCCTCTCCAACCCCTGTTCCCCACCCCTGTCTTCACCCCACGAAGCCTCTTCTGACCTGTGCTGGGGGCCCGAGACCCTCAGCTTCCCTGGGCCCCACATGGCCTGATAACCCCCTAGACGATCTCAAGGCTCCCCCACCCTCTCTTATTCCCCAAAGCAAGGAAGAGCCCAATACATGGCTTTAGAATGTGTTATCTAGGAAACTAGGCTGCATTTGCTTGATTTCTTTGAAACTCGGAAAACACAGTCTTTACCCTTTAAAGAAAAATCCAATTTCATTTTGGATCACGCTTCTGTTTGCTTCTCTGTCAAGTAAGATCCAGGCAAGTCTATAAGATGCCCTATAGTCCTAAAATTGATTTCATACCGCACACGCTGCAGAAGCTTATGAAAGACAAAAAATGTATAAAACTGACCCAAAGCTCAAGACTAAAGCAGCTTCCGCAGCCGCAGATGCACAGGCCTCCTTGCATCAGCAGCGCAGTGCAGCAGACACTGGGGGTTTGTTGAGGAAGGTTATATCAGACTCCAACCGGGTCCCATCCCCCCACCCCGGCCCCCAACCCAGCTCTGTCCTTTGTGCCAGGGACCCTGCAGATGCGCTGACTGGCGAGGGGTGGGGAGAGCAGCCGTGTCAGTGCCGGAGACCGTCTGAGGGTGCGCTGAGGGCTGATTCAGAGCCGTCAATGGCTCGATGGAAAGCCCTTTGTGATGGGCCCCTCCCCAGGGGTAGGGATATAAGGACCAGGCATGAAGGACCCGTTTCAATTCAACAAGAATGTATTGAGGTCCCACCAGGTGCAAGGCACTGCGCTTGGCCTGGCCGAGAGGGACAGAAGACAGACAGTGGCATCAGGGCTGCAGTCAGCCGAGCCCCTGGCATCGCGCTGCACCGATTCAACAGTGGGCATCTTTGCTCCCATTGTCCCCCCACGTCAAGCCAGTCACCCGAGCTGGGGCAGCCGTGGACGCTGAAAGCCGCAGAGGAATAAACAGGCACACTTTTGCTTTCTGCTGAGGACTGTCCATTCCGCAGCAGCTCGAGGTGACCAGCTGGCCCTCTGCAGGTGGCTCCCAAAGGGTGCCAAGGACTCCGCCCAACGCTCCCCTCCCGTCACTCCTGAAATCCCCCCCAGCCGGTCCACAGAACACCATGGAACACCCTCGCCACTCACCCTTGTATTTCACACGTGAATCTCAGTGGCTTAACGATATGCTGATTTCTGAGCAGAACTGAAGGTGATTTTTTAAATTGGATTAAGCCTTTCAACCCTTGAGAGTTAACTCATCCTTGAAATGTGAAGACTAAAAAAATAATACCTAATGGGTTTGGAGATCAAATTCCCTCAAAAGTAGGAAAACTCTTTCCGTCACGAGCCAAAGGGCCCTTGGCACAAGGATGCATAAAAACAGCCGTGGCCAGAGAAGTCAATAAAAGTATCTGTCTTGTTACTCGAGTTTTTCAGCATTTAATACAAAGGCACGAGTGGACCAAAATCATAAATAAAATTTTATCCCCCAATCAAATCCTCTTATAAAAACTATCACAAGACCTCCATTGAATAGTGCTAAGCCCCAGTCGATATTTTGATATGTTCTAGCATAAGCAACAAACCTAGACAGTCTCCGCGAGTTTGGAGCTGTGGGGTTTAATCGGTATTAAAAGTTCTTGTCTCTGCTAGACAGATGTGTGGGGGAAGTCCTGATCAAACTAGACAGTTCTGCCTACAGAATAGCCATCAACTCAGATGCCAGTATCTGGAAGAGCCTTCACAGAACCAGAGTCTGCTCCTGCAAAACTTTAAAAAGGCACAATGAAGAGACCATCTGGTAGAAAAGCTACTTTTCCTTTGGGAGAGAAGAGATCCAGCTGTCAGATGTGGCTGACCTCAGAGGCAGACTCCTGGTGTTCTCGGGACACTCCCTCATAAACACGACTGCTCACCTAGGTGCTGTGAAACTCCCAGTGGCTAGCTTCAGGTGTTGGTGGAGGAGGACCTGATTCTCTTGGTGGCTCTGGGGTGACGGACTGACAGCAGGTCATCACCCATGGAAGACACTTCTAGTCAATCTCATACAACCTCATACCTGAACACTGACTCAGGCAGCAAGCAACTTACTTCAGTAAGGTCCCCCTACTGTGACAAGGAAAATACCCCAGTACAAACCCGGAAAGCAATTTCCTCGTCTATAGCTTTCAGACCATAAGCTCAGGGCAGAGCCGCTAAAGGAAGAGATTACAAAAGCTTTATGCTTAAAGAGAGCGTTCAGATGGCTACCAGCAGTCTTGTTTAGGATTCCAAGAACAGACTGGTATAGAGAAGGCTGGCTCCACGAACTTGGTAAAAATACCAACTAAACCCAATACACTGGGCCCTTTGTTCATCTGGGCTGTTCATAGAGAAATGTCCCAATTCAGAAGTATTCACAAAGAGCTGAAATGACCATTCACCAAAGACCTCTTGGGTTGCTCTGAACTGATTAGCAATGGAGCCTGGGCCACTAGACAAGACTGATAAAAAGTAAACTACTTGGAAGTCAGAACCTGTCAAACTACGTTCTGAAGACAACGAAGGAAGTCACACAGGCTGTAAAACCGCTTGTGTTGGCTGGGTCACCTGTTCAAACCCCCATCACAAGCTTCTCCTGGTTCGTAAAGATGGAACCCAGAGATCACTTCAGAGATGGAAGAAAATCCTTCTGCCTCTTTGCTCCTGGGAGGTGGACGCTTAACAGCGCGATAGTAATCCATGGCTTTTCTACAAACGTGTCTACACTACCAACTCGACAATGTGAATGGACCCTGACTAAGTTTCAAAACTCCAATGACAGTTCCTAAGCCCTTCCCTCTGGAGGTGGAGGCAGTTCCCCGGCCGGAGAGAATGAGCAGGGAAGACTGGGGGTCAGAAGCGGATGACCCGCCGCCAAATTTCCAGGCAGGGTCCTATATCAGGCAATGCCTTGAAACCAGTAAGAATTAATAAAGTGTTAAAATGTCAAGATTTAAGACCTGCTTTTAAAGGCAGCATTATCCTTTATCCTTATCCCAGGGGACCTGTTGTGTAGCACAGGGAACTCTATCCAATCACTGGTGGTAGAACACAATGGAAGATAATACGAGAAAAGAGTATGTGTGTGTACATGTATACATGTACGTGGCTGGGTCACTTTGTATAGCAGAAATTGACAGGGCACTGTAAAGCAACTATAATAATAAAAAAATAAAATTTAAAAAAAGGGATAGCATTATCAAGGAGTTCCCTGGTGGCCTATTGGGTTAAAGATCTGGCATTGTCATTGCTGTGGCTCAGGTCACTGCTGTGGTATGGGGTTTGATCTTGGGCCTAGGAACTTCTGTGTGCCTCGGGCCAAAAAAAAAGGGGGGGGGGAATTAGCATTGTCAGGATCTATCCACATAATCACATTTCTTGCATTCCGATGAGGTGCTAGAGTGGGAGAGAGGGGGTGACTTCTGGTGACTGCCAGGAAACTGCTCAGAGCTGGCAGCCTGCTCTGTCTATGCCACTGGCCTCAGTGAGCACCCATGAATCTTGTCCTGTTACTAGTGATGGCAATTACAAAGTACCTTTGTGCTCAACTCCCCTGTTTGAGATGTTACTTCTTAGTGTTGCTGGAATCAAAGGGTGCCCGTGGAAGCAAACCTCATTTGTCAACGTCACAGTGCTCACGATGAGGGTGGGGGGATAGAATTTCCTCTGAAGCAGTCAGAAATATTTTGATGGAGAACTTGGAACTGGACAAAGAAGACTGATGTTCAGAACAGCTGGTTATAACTCAGCCTGGGAGGCTAACGTCCCACCCAGCTGGGAGGGATTCCAGCTTCAGTCAAGTCTATGCATCTTCTAAAGGCTTCTCATCTCTAAGGTGTTTTTAGTGCTGGAAAGAAAAGGCATTCCCTGGTCTATCATGGTGTGTGTGGAGGCTGTTATTTCCCACTGTGAAGGACTAGATGAGCTTTTGGATTTACAAGGAAATTTAAGCATCAAGGGTATAGTTTCCAGGGTCTTGATTCTCAGAACCAAGAAGCCAGACCACCAGAAATGACCTCTGTGATCATTACCCTGTCCCTGTTTTCTCATCCTCACCTTTCTGATGAGGAAAAATACAAATAAGGTGGAAAAATTGGGGATAAGCGTACATTACTCAACATACTGTTAGCTCAGTAAACCTCCAAGATGTATATACTTAAAGAAAAAAATACTGAAACATGCCGTAAAGTATTAATGGTGGGCCCCCTTACCACCCACCTCTGAAGTTTTATATCATATAGAATGACAGCACTGTGCGGTACTCCCTCTAGAAAGTTCTTCATTCTATTACGCACTTTATCCTATAGAGGCTAACAACAGAGTATGTAAAATATGACAGCTTGCACTTTTAGATTTTTGCAGGAAATAACCCAGGCGCTGTTAAGGGCACACCCGCACGCCACACGATGCTGTGAGGGAAGTCACCATACTTGATTCATACATTCAGTGCTTGCTTTGAAGTCTCATCATTTTCATCTGCTCATAGGAAAACTGGCCCTCTGTGCTAGGTTAACAATCGGCTAACAAGGCAGCCTCCCAACTTTTCGGAGTGCACAACCCCATCAGTAAAAGAAAACCTGTGATCATGTCACTGATGTCTGCGTATGTATCTCTAAAGTAGGTGCAAGCACTGCTGGACTAACATATTGGGTCCATGATCAAGCGTACAAGAACACAGCATTTCTAGTCTACTGATCCGCATTCTTCCTGCACCGGAGTAGGTTATGGAGATCTCAAGTTTAGACAACTGAGAAGAAAGCGGTCAGCATGACGTGGCTGATGTTCCCATGCCGCCTGGGAGGCTCCACAAACCCCACCACTCAGCACTCTCAAACGTGGTGCCAGCCACACGCTGGAAACCCCCAGACAGATGAACAGAGTGGCCTTAACCACCTGCACCTGGAAGGTCACCATCAGGAACTCATTTTTTCCCGGCGCTGAAAGTCCCTTCCTACAGCGCCGCTCACAGCGGCTCTGCCCAGGGACCTCAGTGAAGCTGGCCGAGGTCCAAGGAACTTCTGAGAATGAAGCACTTCCCTGTTCCTTCAGACGGCTTGTCTAGAAGATGATGAAATAGAAGAGCTTCAGTGATTCTTTTTCTGCTCAGAAATCTACAAACCTAAATAGACAGCTGTCAGAGTGGTCGTTATCAGAGGTTTCTGAACTTCTTTACAAAAATCTGATGCTAATTAGGACATTAAAGAAAGTCAAAGCACCTTGGCACAACGGTGCACCCAGATCTGTCTTTAAAATAGTCACCAAGAAATGCTGAGAATGTGCGTGGTTCTCTATTTCCTCCAAACAAGGTCTGAGTGACAGGGGAGAGCTCTTTCAAGTTCAAATCTTGCGGGGTGGAGGGGGGTGACTAGAAGTTAAAAAAACAATCAACCGCAGACAAAGTCTCATAAAATGTTTGCTAACCTCAATTCCATCTTTGCAAGGTGGTGGCTCCAAAAAGTATCTAGGATTCGAAGCAACTGGCCTAACATCCAAGAATCAGCAGAAAGCAGGAATGCAATACCTCTGCTGAAAAATGAATGAATAAATAAACCATCAACGGATGAACAACACCCACCCCACCCCCCCGATTCTGAAGTGCATCGCTGAGGTGTAAGTATCAGGCTGCATGCTCCAGTGATTTGTTTTACAAATACTATGGCCTTCCTGACACTAATTTTTTTTTTTTTTTTGAAGACGTACTGGGGACAAAGTGAAGTGAAAGGCTCCTGGCTGCCTCTAAGAGCCCACAGACCAGTGAGGAAGAAAGACCATCAGCACAGAAGCTCAATTTAGGGTGCTCTCATGAGGGTCTGAATAGACAGCAAGAGGTCGTGGGTGAGCAGAAAGGCTTGAGCATGACGGTAGCCCTTGGGTGGGTGGTGCTGGGTGAGCGGGACCTGGTCAGCCTACACAGGAAGCAGCTTTTGAGGATGCAGGGAGGGAGGCTGGGCAGAGGGTATGTGGCTACGGAATGGCGCCAAGTTCAAGATGTTCAGGCCTGGAGGAGGCTGACTGCCTGGAAAGCACCTGGCAGGTGAAGGCATTTTCATTTTCTCCTGCAGGCGACAAGGAAACAAGTTGATTTTAAGTAGGACACAGGCTTCTCCTTCGGTATTTTTTGAAAACATGACTGAATTTGGAAAAAAAAAAAAAGAGAGAGGGAGAGAGAGAGAGGGAGCGCTAACAATATGAAAATAGGAAACATCCAAAAATAATTCATGAGCTCAGATATGTTAAAATATCACTTTTCTTCTTCCTAATTACGATCCCCAATTCCAAATGATGAATAAAGGGCAAAAATCTGATGTTAATCTTTTGACTGATCAGAAGGGGGCCTGCTTCACGGAGCAGAGCAATCTGTATGTTGTGTACACGCCAAGGATGTCTGTTATGTTGAACAATATGAGCAAGCAATGAGGTCCTACCGTACAGCCCAGGGAACTGAAGCCATTCTCTTGGGAGAGAACATGATGGAAGAGAGTATGAGAAAAAGAATGTGTATCTATGACTGGGTCACTGTGCTGTACAGCAGAAACGGACACAACGCTGTAAATAAATTATACCTTAATTTAAAAAAAAACCCATACTTCACCCCCCAAAAATATTCAATAGAACCAAGTTAAAGGGGGCCCACTTTTTTATGTTATAACTGAGCGCTTCCTCGAGAAACGGATTATGCCTGCCTAGCAATGTGTTCTGGACAATGTCTCAGGGGAAACAACTGTATGAAATAATGACTCAGATTTAAGCAGAAAGATACAGACTTAACAGTGACCAGTCTTGCTAATGCTCAAAGCCAGAAAAATAAGAAAGAACCCTATGCACGTCCACAACACACCACCAAACGGCGTCTCCGGCTGCCTTTGTCCTTTACAGTCACCCAGAAAAGGCAGGAAAATCCTTAGGAGAGAGCAGGGTACGCAAACGCTGATGCCTCTTGGTTGGAACAAACTGCCATCAGCCACCGTGAGCAGCAGATCTCAGGACACTAAGAAAGGAGGTTGGTGTGTGGGCTTCGGGGCGGGTGAAGCTTGCGGGGTGGAAGGGACTGGAATTGAGCACACACTCCAGTCTGCAGAAGGTAGGAAGGTAACAGGTAGGAACCCCGAGGAGGTGTTCTCCAGGTTCAGCTCCGGGATGTCACCGCACCATGAGGGGCACAGTACCGAGAGCTTGTGAGGAGGCGAGGAGGTAGGAGCTGCCCTTGGAGGGGGCCACCCCCGACATCTCATATGCTGCGTACGTACGGCCACAGGGTGCAAAGCAGGCAGGGGGCTTGGCTCTCCACTGTCCCTCTGAGAACCCAGAAGCATCGAAATTGGCTTCCAACTGGGCAGTTCCGCTCCTCATCCCTGCCCCCCAACACCCCCTCTGCATGTGTCAGCTGTCCCGATATTAATCAGGAAGAGGCCAAGTGGATTTAAAACTTCTTTTTTCTTTTTACTGCCATATCTGCAGCATATGGAAGTTCTTGGGCCAGAGGTGAAATTGGAGCTGCCGCTGAGGCCTACGCCACAGCCGTGGCAACACTGAATCCGAGTCGCGTCTGCAACCTCAGCTGCAGCTTGCAGCAACACTGGATCCTTAACCCGCTGAGTGAGGCCAGGGATCAAACCCACATCCTCACAGAGACAACATCGGTCCTTAACCCGCTGAGCCACAATGAGAACTTCCCAAGTGGGTTTTTACAGTCCTCACACACTGACAGGCTTCTTCCAAAATTTGGAAGTAAACGTTCCGGGTAAACTGATGAAAGCCTGTGGCTAAAAGAAAACCAGGGCAGGCAAATTAAGTGTCACGGACCCTTGATGAAACCAGCACCATGTGGGGGCTCCCTGACCCCCTCGGCCATGAGAACAGAATTTCCCGCTGATACTACCAAGAAAAAGATGCAGCATGTATGGAGCCAAACACGTCTGTTCTCCATACAGCTGAGAAGCCAATGCAGCAAAGCTAATGATCATCGCACTCTAGGCCACCGCCCCCCCTCCACCCCTGGAGGCACAGCAGCCTTTCTCACTAGAGGAGCACCCCAGCACCATCAGGGGTGGGTGGAAATGACTGCACAGCCCCTCTTTTCCACACGCATCTTGGGACCCGCCCTCCTCCACACCAAAGGTCTGAGGCAGACCTGCCACTACAGAGGACCCTGCTTGCTCGGCGAGGCTTGGCTCATGAACGCCATCGCTGTGACTGCGAGACTGTTTCATTAGGTAAAGGGGCTCTTTGGAGGAGCAATTTTGATCTGAATGAGCACAGACACATGTGACCGGGAACAACCTGCTTAATTCCCTTCTTGGCTGACCTCTCCTGGCCTTCCTCAACCTCTCCCGCCTGCGATCTGTGTAACTGATGCCTTGCTGCTTTGCCATCAAACACTGGCCCGGAGGTCAGGCTTTGCTTTTACAGCACTGCTTTGTAAAGGAATAAAGGTCTGATCTACCTCGAGAACCAGCGCTCCCACCTGTGCCCTGTACGAAGCAACTCAGAGCAGGGAGGGAGGGTTGAAATGGGCAAGGGCTTTCCTTCCGGCTGAGGAATGCAAGATGGGGCAAAGACCCTGCGGAGTGCTACAGGCTCAAATGAGGATCCCGATCTGTCCAGAAAGGTGGGCTCTAGTCCCAGAGATCATCTTAGCCAGTGAAGGACCACCACGAGGTAGGAGGCAAACGGGGGAGACATTCATTTCTGGTGAGTCAAGGGCAGACAGAGGCTCTCCAACCTGTGCAAAGCAGCAAAGTGCCACCACTGGGAAGCCCCTTACAAATAAATAGCAGCCCTTTCATTTTTTGTGTAGATAAGTTGCCTTCTTCACTGGGCTTCCTTTTTCCTAATGTGACACCACAAACGAGCTCTCGGGGCAGAGTAGTAGGGACAAGAATCTTGGCTGTCCTGCCTACTGAGTGATTGTTACCAACCCACCAAGCTGCTTCTACAAATGGATAGGCACTTTTCATCTCCCAGCTCAGAGACTGCCTTAAAACATACTCAAAGTGTATGCAGTCTCAAAGCCTGATGACAAGAACTCTGATTTGGGCAAGTGATGTGAACAGACAGTTCATAGAAGAGCTCAGTTAAATAGCCAATAAACACGGGAAAGATGCTCCACCTTAGGAGTTGCCAGGGAAATGCAAATCACAGCGACGATCAGCTCTCACTGACAACTCTTTAATTTTTACCAATCTGATAGGTGAGAAATCCTAGTGCTGGAGGGTCAGGCAGGGTGCAGTTCAAAAATCACTAGTGGAAACGTAAAGCAATTCAATCTTTTTTAGAAAGCAATTCAATAACATAGATTCCAACTTGAAGAACATATTCCCTTACACTTAAGACTCAGATCTCACTCCTGGCAATCTTTTCTTTGGTAGACACTGTGGGGTTGGTTTCCTATTCGGCATTCACGCCTCCCTTCCTCTTTTTAACAGAATGCCAGGTTTCCTCAGTATCCATCACTGCCCTCCTACACTGTTGGTGGGAATGTAAACCGGTACAACCACTATGAAAAACAGTATGGAAGTTCCTCCAACAATTAAAAATCAGAACTAGCACATAATCTAGCAATTCCATCTCTGGGTATTAACTGAAGAAATAACACAAACTTGAAAAGATACATCCATCTGCATGTTCACTGCAGCATTATTTATAACAGCCAAGACATGGAAAACAACCTAAATATTCACTGACGGATGAATGGAAAAAGAAATTCCAGTGTGTGTACACACATACACACAATGGAATACTAGTCATCCAAAAAAGGAGGAAAATTTGCCACTTGTGACAACATGGATGGACCTTAAGAGCATTATGCTGAGTGAAGTAAGTCAGACAGTGAATGACAAATACCCTGTGATCCCTCTTGTATGTGGAATCTAAAAAACAAAACACCCAAACCCAACACTGAGTCACAGATGCAGAGAACAGGCTGATAGCTGCCAGAGGTGGGGAATGGCTGAAATGAGCGATGGGAGTCAAAAGGTACAAAATTCCAGTTAATAAGTGGGAATGTACCGTACAGCATAGTGAATACAGTCAGTAACACTGTATTATACATTTGAAAGTTGCTAAGAGGGTAGATCTTAAAAAGTCCTCATCAAAAGAAAAAAAAAAGTTGTAGTATGTATGGTGACAGATGCTAACTCGACTTGTTAGGGTGGTCAACTCACAGTATACACAAATATGGAACCATTACACTCTACACACGAAACTAATATAACCCTGTACCTCAGTTATGTCCTAATAATAATGATAAAAGAATGTGAAATGAGCTCACCTCTAGTGTCCCTCCAGCTTTCAAAGTCCAACGGGTCATCCTTTAAGGATACTACTTTGTCACACTGTTACTAGGGCTGGTGCTCAGTGGTTTTGGTTATTGAGGAAATTAAAAAAAAGAAACAGAAAAAGAGAGAAAACCTTCTCTCCTTGCAGTCATAAAGATAATTTGCCTGGTTTTCTTCTAAACTTGAAAAATATTGTCTTTCAGAGTGAGGGCTGAAGCTCCATCTGGAATTTATTTTCGTGTGAGATGAGAGAAGGCAACCTTAGTTTACATTTCCCTCTATGAGAAGTCAGTCACCCGAGTGCAGTATATTGACTTGGCGTCCTTTCCCACTGATTAATAATGCCGCTTCTGAACTGTAACTCTGATCTATACTTAGACCAAAGGGACAGACTGGCGAACGCAAATATAACATCTCTGCATGAAAATACCATGCTGTCTTAATAGCTGCATCTTTCTGAAACAAACAAACAAACTCTCTCCCCTCATGGAAGGATACACCTTCTTTATTCTTTGGGTTCTCTTGGCCCTTTTATTCTTCCACATGAATTTTAGGATTAGCTTGTTAAATTCTGTGCAAAAAAATTTAGTGAAGCTTTTATTGAAATTGTACAGAATTAATATATTAATTTGGGGAAATGGATATTCTAATTAGTTTATTTCTCTATTAAGCTGTTCTTTCTTGTCCTTTAATAAGGTTTTAAAATTGTCTGCATACATATTTCATACTTTCATGATTAGATTTATTTCTGACTCTCAGTTTTTGGTATCTTCTAAATTTCACTCCCTACTTAGAGGTTGCAAATGCTTAGGCATGGTACTGAATTTGTATTCAGAAAACTTTCTGAATTCACGGAATAGTTCTAATTGCACAGATTATCTTGGATTTTCTAAAGTGACCACCATAAGGATTTCCAAAAAACAGTAAATTTCTTCTCATCTCAATCCTTAATAGGCTTTCTCTTTAGTTGCTTCTTAAGCAGCTAGGACTGCTGGTACAGATGTTAAAGATAAGTGGTCGAACTGGGCCTCTTAGCTGTATTTCTACCTGTAATATTTCACCCTTAAGCAGCGTGTTTACTGTGGGTTTTCGGTAGATGCCTTTTATCGGGTCCTGTATTCACTGGGTCAAGAAATTTTCAAACACTGGGAATGAGGGTAGAATTTTTGCTTTTGATAAATTTATTGAGATAACAGAACTCTTCTTCTCTTTGGATTTGCGATTGTGGTCACTTCTCACAGATTTTTGAATGTAAAGCCATCCTTGCATTTTCCTGGTGCTGACGTATTCTTTACTAATGAGTTGTTGGATCCATTTTACTTATATAAGGGATCTGTGCATCACTCTTACTGCCTTTATTAAGATCTTACTTTTTAAGCTGGTTTGAGTCAGGTCTCCTTTTACTTGTGGCAGCAAGGGTTCTAGCTGGCACAAAGGTGCTGAAATTAAAGCAGGTGGGCATTGCTGTAGGCACATGCATGCCTACCAGAGCAGAGGCTGCCTGCGGAAACCTGCTGCCTGCACTGTGGTCCACCCATTTGGTAGAATCTGCTGCCACCCACAAGGATGGGGGGAAGGTGAGCTACTGTAGTTCACTGTCAGGAGCAGCCCGATTTACGAAGTGACAAAGCTAAAGTGCAGAGAAGCACATTAGTATGACTTCACTCGCATCAAACAATGGCCATATTATGTTTTATCTATGCTACACATACATGACTACATGTCCGCAGAGAAAAGAATGGAAGGAAACCACCAGGCTATTAATACTGTTTGGGAAGTGGTGGAGACGGGGAAGGGGAGAAGGGTGGTTTAAAAGAAAAATGTCCATCCAACACGATAAATCAATTATCCTTCAATAAAAATTTTAAAAAACACTTGAAACACAACATCATAAATCCACTACATTCAATAACATTTTTTTAAAAATGTTCACAAGGAAAAATAACACAGCAATATGATATGACCCCCTTGGTGTAACATTTTTTAATATTTTTCTGTAGAGTCAGAGATTTTTACAGTAAATTTTATTTATATAATGAAAAAAAAGTTTCTGCATTATTTTCAAGGTAGATTATTACCAAAGATGCCCTAGAAAGACACATTGGTTTGCTTTTGTCTCCAAATGTCATTTGCATGTCAGAAATTATCCTCACTGAACTCTGAAGCCCCACAGCTCAGCTACCCTAATAGTATCTGCCTGCGGGACAGCTCACACCTGCAGGGCGAGGGGAGGCGCGAGGGCCGGGGGTGGGGGCGGCAGCTGTGAGTGGTTTACTTGGGCATGTTCTACCACCACCCCACAGCACCCTGGGTCTTAGCAGCCAGTTCAACAAATAAGAAATGTTGACATCTGATCCACTTCTCAGAGATGCCATAAACCAAGAGGGGAAAACCCCCGAGTTGGTTTCTCACCACCACCAAGCACCAGGCAAGAAATGCCGAACAGATGTCTTCAGTGGACCCATTTGCTCCTGGCATCTTCTCCCCTTCCTCGCTTTTACAGCAGAAGAACAGAGAAGATGGAAGAACTTCAATTTTTTTTTTCATCTGCTCCAAAGGAAAGTCACTTCCCAGAGGAAAAAAACTTCAGAAGGACAGTGACGCAGGGGTGGCTGCAGGGAGCGAGAACAGGACACCAGCGACAAGTGTCTCTGCAGATGGGGGACGTCCAGCGGCCACCAGTGACCTTGAATCCCTACAGCTTCTCTGTCAGGAAAACGACTGACTCAACACATTCGCTAGCACTTGCTCTGGACAGGAATCTTGGCCAAGTAAGCACTGGGGTTCAGTGGCCCCCGTCTTCCAGGAGCACAGAGTCTACTGAGAGACTCCACAAATTAAGCCAAGGCTTAATGTCCTAGAACAGAAAAATGTAGAGTAGCATGAAAAACTACACAGGCACAAAACGGAAGAGGAATTCATATGGATTCATCCTCGATGAAATGAATCCGTATGAATCTCACAGAGCAGCACGGCTGAAGTCTTCTGTCAAGAATGCTGGCAAAGAAGTCTGATACAGTGGAAGGTGCCAGGGAGAGAGAAGGAAGGGAAAA
The DNA here is from genome assembly GCA_004024745.2 of Catagonus wagneri. Classification (NCBI taxonomy): domain Eukaryota; kingdom Metazoa; phylum Chordata; class Mammalia; order Artiodactyla; family Tayassuidae; genus Catagonus; species Catagonus wagneri. The sequence goes on along the minus strand of PVHT021183699.1, from coordinate 28,025,449 downwards.
ATGCAATGAAACAGAAACAGGGAGAGAAAAAAAAAAAAAACAAAAACCCAGCAATTATCTCCAGTGGGCTGAGCACCACTGCAAATGCTTTGCATCCATTCATTCATCTATTTCTCACAGCCTCCCGGAGGAGGTATTATCAGGATCCCCGTCAGCCCCTCCAAAGAGATGGGAACTGGTTGAGAGGCACAAGGGGTCCAGCAACCCCCTTCAGCTTGGTGGCCTCTTAGCTATTACTGGCCTGAAAAGAACCCTAAAGAAGTGGCACCTTCCCAGAGACGGGCAGGTCCTCGGTTGGAGCAAGGGGGCTGGTCTGGAAGGAGTGTCTGCCCACCCAGCCGCAGACTGAGGCCGGGCAGTGCCCTGGGAGAGCTGACCGACGGCCACCTTTTTATTTATTTTTTTCATTTACCTTTTTTTTTTATTATTAAGGTAGAGTTGATTTACAATGTTATGGCCACATTTTCAAATCGAGGTTTTAAATATTTTTCAGCATTTCTGAGAGGTTACGTTCTCTGCGGAGGATGGTGGTGTCAAAGGTCACCTGACGGGTCCCCAGGACAGCAGCTCGCCGTCATCCTCATCAGATCAGCAGCGAACCCCATACAGACGGAGTGCCCTCACTGTGCCGGGCGCTGCTCTAAGCATCTCATGTTCGTGCTCATCAACCTTAGAGGCGAGTGTGTACCATTCTCGGGCCCATTCTGCTGCTGAGGCCCCTGGGAGGCGAGGCAACTCCCCCAGGTGTACACGGCCGGGGCTCAGACCCAGCCGCTGTCTGAATTACAAGGCACAGGAAGCCTCACTGCTGTGCAGCCCAGGCCCCCAACTTGCACACAGCAAACCAGAGCCCTGGAATGAACTCGCCTCACGCATCCTGGACATCAGTTCATTGGCTATCTGCTGTTAACCCAACCTGTCCTTCGAGGGACTTAGAGGTCCTCACCCCAGCCTATCTCCAATGGCTTGTCCCAAATTCCTTCTCGCTACACGCCCAGAGGAGTTCTGGGAAAGACAGTTTTTTTCCATCTTGTCAAATTTCCCTACAGTGGAAACGCACCTGGGAGGCCCTCCCAACCTGACTGCCCTTGTCTGGCTGTGTCCTCAGGTGGAGGCAGCAACTCTGGCCTCACCTCCAGTCTAAGACGCCCCCCCATGCCTGTGTCCGTGGACCTGATGCGACGGAGTGTGGTCTGGGGGCAGACGTCCTTGGTTCTAGTCCCAGGCCTGCCCTTCACAGGCTGTCTCCCCAGGGAGATGATGCAGGGCTTCGTTCCAGCTTCGTAAATTGGCAGGTTGGATACAATGGCCCAGAAGCATCTCTCATGTCCCCAAGCCAAATCAAGCACCTTAACGGAGGCCTCCTCCCCTCTCCACGCTTTGGCAACCGAGCAACTGAAACAACCTGTTAACTGGTTTTCACAAGCCTGTCTTCAGAATTGCTCCTCTTGTGGGTAACAGAACTGAGAAAAGCCGGAGTGGTGGGGGGGGGGCGCGAGGAGGCAGGATATGGCTTATAGGTGGATGACAGCCTAGAGCAAGCATTCTCCAGCCCTGAGCAAAATGTGGGTGCAAAGCACAATCCCGACTAGAAAGGAGCAATGCCGGTTCTGTGCCAACTTGCAATGTCCGGTAGAACTGGGGGAGCTGGTGTGGTCAGTTACTGACCCCCAACCTTGGTGTATGAAAGGGAGAAACAAAGCCAAACCCGATGGTTTTGTGTTCTTTCAAAGGACACAAAAAAAAAAGTTGGCAACTTTTAATTATCTAAGGGAAAATATCACAGAGCCAAGGCTCTGGGGGCAGGCAAGACTGGGGTCCCGTCCTGACTCCACCCTCATTCACTGGGAGACTGGGCGACCGACTCAGGTGCTTGGAGTCTGAATTTTCTTTTTTTTTAAGGCTGCACCCACAGCATATGGAGGTTCCCAGGCTAGGGGTCGAATCAGAGCTACAGCCACCGGCCCACACCACGGCCACAGCAATGCAGGATCTGAGCCATGTCTGCGACCGACACCACAGCTCAAGGCAATGCCAGATCCTTAAGCCACTGATCAAAGCCAGGGATCAAACCCGCATCCTCATAGGTACTAGTTGGACTCGATGCCACTGCGCCACAACAGGAACTCCTGGAGTCTCAATTTTCTCAGCCAGAAAAATCAGAACAGCAGCATCTCCGTCGTAGGATGCCCACAAGTGTTATAAGAAATCAGATACAAAACGTCCCTGGTAAATGTTTGTTTGTATTTGAATACTCACAAATGAACAACCTAAGGCAAAACCAATTTTGAAAGAACTTTAAAAAGAGCCTTCCAACATGACATGATGCACAGGTATGTCCACATGTAAACACGTACGTTAAAGATTTGCTTGTTCTATTGCATGCACGAAATATACCTCGATCTTAAAAGTTGCAGGAGAAATAGTACCTGGCCAGAGACATGCATGAAGGTTTATTAACAACAATGTGGACGGACCCAGTCTGCATTCTAGTGAAAAACAGAAACAAACAACCAGCAGGAGGTGAACAATGAAATAAATTCAGGTACTTCCACATAGTGGGATACTGTTTGTCTATTAAAATTATGTTTTCAGAGAATGCCTAATGCCATGAGAACATGCTCAAGATGAAAAGTGGGAAGAAAACAGGATATGAAAACTGTGTGTAGAAGAGAATTTCAGTTTATGGCTCATATCCGCACAGACCACGACTAGACAAATCTGATGAAGGTGTCACCAGCTGTCATCCCTGGGGGACGACTGTGGGTGGTATTTATTTTTCCTTTATACTTTTCTGTATTTTCTAAACTGTCTAAAATGAATATATAGTACTCAGAGTCAGAGAAAAATAAAAAAAAAAACACAGTAAGAGATAAATGCCTACCATAGAGCACTTAGAAGAAATGGTGATATTATGGAAATAAGGTTTCCACTGAGGTACCGCACTCCGGAAAGTGCCAGTGTGGGGTTGCTGTGGAAGAGAAAAATTTTGTGCCTCTCATCACCAAAGAAAATAGAGCCTTTGATTCCAACCCCAAGCAGAAGAGCGGGAAACTGGATTTTAGGATGATCAAAATGATTGACTGAAAGCCCAAGGCATCACTTAATTAAGCATTCTGATGGGGAAATTAGGGATAATGGGGAAAGAGAAAAACCTTCGGGATTATTGTGGAATTTCAATCCCATAGACACGAGAGAGGTTTCTCAATAAGAAAAACCTTGCTTCTAAACAGTCGTTTTTATGCGATCCAGAGACTCGGTCAGGGATCACCTGGTTGTTTTATTATCATTACTACCATTATTACATAACTCTGTTAAAGAGCAAATTGTCTCAAATGTGAGGATGGCCTTCCAGTTTTTCATGTAAACGATGAGAAACTGGAGTTTATCTCCCAAGAAAAAGAATATTAAGTCTCCGCAGCCAGGAGTACTTTCACTGTATGGGATTTTTACACTCACATCCTTCCTGTTTAAAAAAAAATCTAAACTAGAAGATCATCTTTGATTTTTGGTCTTCCTCTCGACGTGTCTAACGATCCTGAAAGGATAACATGAAAGGAGGCCAGAACGTGAATCCCCTCTTACCCCAGCGAGCCCGCCCTGTGCTGCTGGGGGGAGGGGCCCCTCAATGATTGAAGGGGAGTAGCTGGCGGGGGGGGGGATTAGGAGAACCACAGCCACTGCCACGGAAGGGACATCTCGGTCTCTGGAACCCACTGAACCCACGGGACAAAGCTTGACACACAGCCCTCAGACACCCCTGTCCACCCGCTCTCCCCCAGGCTGCAGCTGGTGCTCTCACCCACCCTGCCAGCACCGGGACTTCAGGCCAGACTGACACCTGGCCAGGGGCCACCATGGGCTTGAGAGCGGATTGCATACAGCCTTAGGAAAAGGACAGGGGTCTCCAGGTGAGGGTGGGAACACGAACACAACGGGGCAAAAAGGCAAGGGGGACACCTCAAAACTCCAAGGACAGGGCAGAAAAGGGACCCCGGAAAAAAGGGCCAGCTGAGTTTGTAGAGACCACCCGACAGGTGACAATGGAGTATGGGTTCTAGCCAAAGGCTTCTGATCGTTTCACAATTAACAAGCTGGACTGGGTTATTTCTTCCCTTGTCAATAATACCTCAATAAAGCTGGAAAAAAAGAGGAGACCCCATCCCCCAAATAAGTGTCTTTAAAGTTCAGATCTGAAGACTGTGTACAGAAAAGCACGAGGAGGACTTCAAGGTAAGATCTCTAAGTCGGGGCGAGCCTGGCTCATTCAAAGAAACGAGAGAAGGTAGGCAGGGGCCCAGTGGTGCAAGGTTCTAGGAGTAGTGGAAAGGATTTTAGTCTTCCTTTTGAGGGTAAAAAGGAAAGCTCTGAAGAGACTGCTGGCTCTCCCGAGAACATTTCATAAGTCGTACCATCCCAGATGCAGTGGAGAACAGTTAATTCATCATAGATGCCTTTGGGGCTAATACTTTCAAGAAAGTGATTGAGAAAGGCTGATTCAGACTGCTTTTCAGTAAACTCCTTTTGTTATTTTAGTAATCATATCCCTCATTCAGGGCGTAGAAGGCTGAATCTGCCTTATGCAAAGCTCCACGGTTTATACTGGGGGGTGGGGGGGGAGGCAGAATGGCCTAGTGGTCACACAGACATGGGCTGAAAACCCAGCTTTATCACTGTGTTGACCTTGGGCAAGCCACTTAACCTTTATATAAGTCTCAGCTACTGCAATACTTCCATCACTACTTCTGCTAACAAACGCCATGAGATAATTCATAAGGAGTTTGGCGTGTGTCTATCTATTCACAGAACATGTATGATTATTAAGAAGCATCTGAAGAAGGACTTCCTATGTCCTGTGAGCTAGAACTACACTTCTACCTTCCACAGTGGTTAAGAAGCTACTTCATTAAAACGTATCTTCAGTTCTTACCCTTTATCCTAGACTGAGTTACAGTCTCCAGGAAGTGAAAATAATTTGGGATATTTTTTTCCAGGGACTGGTGTGGGTCAAAGTTTTCTGGGCATTCCGGATGAGGGAGGCATGATGCAATCTCCAAGTTGGGGCTCAACTGTGGGCAACACAAGGCAGGAGTCTCTCTTGGGGTTTTCCAGGAGGCAGTCATGCAGTCAGGTGCTATACAACAAGACCAGGGAAAGCCGCTCCTTGCTGGGTTTGATGGGCTCTGAACCACCAGTTATCTCTTAGGAAGTGTTTTCAGGACTAACTGTAGACATTTCTGACCAATACTCTTTTTGTAAAAAATTGAAATATAATTGATTAACAATGTTGTGTTAATTTCTGCTATACAGCAAAGTGATTCAGTTATACATACATATTCTTTTTAAAAATTCTTTTCCATTACGATGTATCACAGGAGACCGAATATAGTTCCCAGTGCTATACAGTCGGACTTTGTTATTTATCCATTCTATACATAGCAGTTTGCATCTGCTAACCCCAGAACTCCCAATCCATCCCACTCCCACCCACTCCATCCTGGCAACCACAAGCCTGTTCTCTATGTCTGTGAATCTGTTTCTGTTTCATAGATAAGTTCATTTGTGTCATATTTTAGATCCCACATATAAGTGAGATCATATGATATTTGTCTCTTTTTGACTGACTTAGTATGATAATCTCTAGTTCTATCCATCTTGCAGCAAATGGCATTATTTTCATTCTTTTTTATGGTTGAGTAATATTCCATTGTCTATATGCACCACATCCTCTTTACCCATTCATCTGTCCATGGATATTTACGTTATTACCATGTCTTGGCTATTGTGAACAGTGCTGCTATGAATATAGGGGTCCAAGTATCTTTTTGAATTATAGTTTTGTCTGGATATATGCCCGGGAGAAGGATTGCTGGATCATATGGAAGAGCTACTTTTAGTTTTTTGAGAAACCTCCATACTGTTTTTCATAGTAGATGCATCAATTTACACTCCAACAGTATAGGAGGGTTCCCTTTTCTCCACACCTGCTCCAGCATTTGTTATTTATAGACTTCTTAATGATGGCCATTCTGACCTGACCAATACTATTTTAAGGGTAACCCGAAAAACAGCACAAATCAGACAGACATTATTCTCTCCACGGACCAAGCCACAATACATCTCTACCCACGTTAGTCAAGAAAGACAGGAAAACCAGCCTCAGATATGTCCCAAGCATCTAGAACAATGGGTACTCCATATATATTTGTTAAAAGAAGGAAGGAAATAGGGGGTTAGAAAGCCTTTCCTGGCATTTTGATGTGGGATGATAAAGACTGAGATTGGAACACAATAATTTTTAGCATCCTGGGATGTGTGGGCAGGACCCACCTCAATCTTCAGACTTTCAGGAGGCTGAGAATTAAAGCCACTAATTCAACATCCTTGTCTCTCTCACTTCATGGTTCCCAGGGCCCTTTCCCACAAGTTCTTTCAGTTCCTGCCAACAACTCTGTGAAATAGACATTATTACCCTCTTTTTAGGGATGTGGAAACTGAAGCTGAGAGAAGTATTCAAACCTGGCTGCTAGTCACAGCCATTAGAGCAGTTGTTAAAATGCAGAATCCCAAGCCCTAGCCTCAGGCCTACAGAATCAGAACCTCAGGTCTGGGGAGGTGGGCAGGACGGGGCTCTGAATTTATAATAATCATACCCCCCCCCCCCCGCCCAGTGTTCTCAATACATCTCCACTCAGGAATCATTAGGTCCCTGGGTGATCCCAGTGCTGGGAGATCCACCTGATATTCTCGTGTCTCCCAATTTACTTCCCAGTGTGCTGTTCCTCAACCCACCATCAACTGTTCTCATCTGGCAACTCCATCTGGGTCAGATTTTAAACAACCGTCTTGGGAACCAAGCCAGCAGACAGATTCCCAAAGCCTGTATGGGGCCACCTAAGCCAGCCTACTTTGTTTCTCCCTGCATAATGCAAATTTGCAAGGTATTTCACTCAATTATACTGATATCAATGTGAATTTGAAAATGGTGACCAAGAGGACCTGACGGACTTTAGAATGGTATCGTGCATGGCCAAGGAACCAAACGGAAGTGGGTCAAGGAAGTCAACAATTTCACAAACAAGGGGCCTCCTGGCAGTGCCTAGGGCCAACCCACCTCCTCCTGTTAAAAGTTGGCACGACACTGTAAATCAGCTATAGTTTAAAAATACAAAATTATACAAAAAAAAAGTGAATGGGAATAACGGAGAATGCATCTGAATAAATTACTCAATGTGGTGGCCCTTCTCTATATTTACACTGATGTGTTATGTTATTCGTAATTTAGCACTTCTGGTTTGATGACCAATTAACAGTTCCACCTTTCCACATCCCTGCTTCTCCTTCTCACTTCTAGGTTTTTAGAAACATGAATACATGGTTCAGAAGACAGACAAAGCAAAAGATGAAAACCCAGAGACATTTCCTCAAATAACATGGAGGATGAAAACACAAACAAACTGGGGCTATAAAATCTAGAAAACATGAAGAGGTGACCTGATCTATAAATGATCTTTAGCCTACTTGCAGATTTTTACTCAAAAGACATCAATGGTTAGTTGTCGGCAGAAACACAGAAAGCACTGTGAGCGATGGACCTGCTGTGGCAGAAGAAAGGGGAAGATCAAAGACCTGCTTTTGCAAAACCTGACTTGATATGTTAATCAGCAAGAGAATAACAGAAGTGCGAGCAAGACATTAAAGATAATATTAAATAAAAACCCCTCAGAATATGGTCAATAGAGTCCAATTCCTCTGCAATACTGAGTAATAGGCTATTTAGATCTACAGGATTAAAGTGGCCCTAGTGGAAAACCAGAACACTATTTTAGAGCACTTTTTTTTTCTGGGCATGGTGGTGTACCCAGATGAAAAATGGCTGTTCTGGTCAGTCATGCTCCATAAAGACACTGGTACCTTCCGAAAGAGTTGAGGACAAAGATGGGGAGATTCGCTTCTCAAAGTGTGATTTTGTTCTCCATTAGAAATCCAAAGTGGCGTTCCCTTCGTGGCTCAGTGATTAACGAATCCGACTAAGAACCTTGAAGTTGCGGGTTCGATCCCTGGCCTTGCTCAGTGGGTTAAGGATCCGGTGTTGCCGTGAGCTGTGGTGTAGTTGCAGACGCAGCTCGGATCCCGCGTTGCTGTGGCTGTGGTGTAGGCCATCGGCTGGAGCTCTGATTAGACCCCTAGCCTGGGAACCTCCGTATGCCGCGAGTGCGGCTCTACATAAAGGCAAAAAGACAAAAAAAAAAAAAAAAAAGAAATCCAAAGTAAGAAGAGATACAGGGTTGCCTGGCCTCTTGGTGAATCGAAGGGCCTACCTTTCCCAAAGGCAGGGCCTGGAAAGAAGAGATGCCCTATTTTCAATTTCAGTTGTTTGACCTGATGTTTTAGTCCTTGGTTTAGTAAACACCATCAACAGCATATAATTTAAAGCCACCTTTGAAGCATTCCAGGCATCTGGGCCCTGCGTGAGGACAGGAAAAGCGTTATGGAGCAAGGTAAGAGTTCTATGCATTGAAGGACACTGGCATCCACACCAGCGCATGCTGAAACAGGAACGCCGAGGTGTGCCAGTCCGTTGTAACCACTGGCCTCTCAGTCACTCCCTGGCTGCACAGAGCAACCAGGCCAGGAGAAGCTACTTCTGCATTTCTCAAAGCTAATATCACCCGCCAGTTTCAACCACTCTGCAGCTATGCAAGGAAGAGGGCTTCAGGAAGAGATGGGCTGGTGCCTTGGGTTCTAGATGCCCAGAACAGAAGGAAACCCACGGCAGGCCTAGGCAGGGCATTGGGGAGTTCAGGGAGAGCTGGCAAGGCAAGACAGTGGGGCCTCCAGCTTCTCTGACCTAACAGAGGCAGGGAGAAAATGGCAATTTCCTCTGCTCAAAGGCGCAGTACAGAGGACAGTCCTTCCCCTGGAGCTGCCCCACCCCAGGTCCTGCCCTCACCTCCTAACAACTGCTATGAAAAGAACAAACACACCGGGTGTCCGCCCAACACTGACTGGGAGCAGGGAGTTCGCAGCACTTGAAAACACTATGCTGTTTAATCCCTAGAATACCCCTGGGAGGTGGGCGCTGTGGGGACAGAGGGAAAACGGGGCCCAGGGGGCAGGAACACTTGCCTAAGCTCACAGGGCCAGATGGGGCTGTGCAGAAGCTCCATCCACAAGCCCTCACTGCGGTCCTGGACCAGGAGCTGGTCTAGATGCTGGGATCAACTTTACAGCGAACATTTTGCCTCAACAGGGCAAAATGAACTAGTGACACTCGATCATGGATGGCCTCCTGGCACACCTGGGCACTCAGGCCACTGTGGGAGAGGCAAGAATTCTGGGAAAGAAAACAAATGAGGGACAGAAGGACCCAGGAGGCACTGAGCCTGCAGGCAAAGGCCTGGGTCAAGAGCCAGGAGACTGTGGTCACAAGAGGAGGTTAAGACAGCTGGTCCTGGATGTGTTCCACGGCCACTCACTGCTGTGACCTTGAGCCAGTTACTCAAAGTCACTGTGCCTACGTTTACTCCTCTGTTCCACGGGTCTGATACCCCATTAGGTTGCTGTGAGGATCAGATGTTCAGACTTTTAAGTTCTTACTTAACTGTTAGCTATTACCAAATCGACCGGGTAGTACGGCGACTTACTAAACAAGATTTTAGTTTAGAAAAAGGTCACAAAACCGATCGTACCTTCATTAGCCTGAGTTTCCCCCAAGAGTGTTGCCTGGGACAGGAGTTCAAAGGAAGACAGTTCAGCAGGAGTGGGGATGGGAGGGTGGGGGGAGAGAGGAGGTCAAGGAAGCACCGATGCCTCACTGGGTTGGCTGGATCTTAGGAGGACAGTCCAGGGAAACTTAACACTGGCAGAGGATGAAGCAGCAAACAGATCCCCACCAGCCCTCACCCCACCCGGGATGAGGCGCTACCCGGGGGACGGGCAGCACAGGGTGGAAGCAGAGGCTCCTCCAGGCAGGGCCTCTCTGGCTGCTCCCGCAGGAAGCCGCCCACAGCTGCCCCGGACCAGGCTCTGCAGTGGCTGTGGGCGAGAGGATTCAGAGTAGGGCACAGGCGTCCAGTGGGGTCACTCAACAAATCCATACTAAGCCCGGCAGGAGGACACGGCAAAGAACAAGACAGGCAAGGGGTGTGTCTGAGCCTCCACTGCCATAAAGGAGATGACAAGAGGCAAGTACAACAAGTAATTTCAGATAGGGAAAAGAGTACTTGGAAGAGGATAAAATGGGCTAATGGGATTAGGAGGAAGGCTTCCTGTAGACATCAGAACCGGGAATGGCCTCTCGGAGCAGGAGAAATTTGATCTGAAGCTCAGATTCAGAGAAGCCAGATGCAAAATGCAAGGGGCAAATGCAAAGATCCTGAGGTGACTTCCAGGAACCTCCGGGGGAGGCCAGCCTCAGGAACAGAGCAAGCTGGGGGACAGCTGGGAGGTGGGGGAAGGGCAAGCAGGGGCCAGGTCCCGCAGGACCTCAGAGGAGGCCAAGGTAAAGAGCCTGGATTTTATTCTGAGCCCACTGAGAAGCCAGCGGGACATTTTGTAGGCAGGGGAATTACGTGATCTGATTGCTGTGGGAAGAAGTAGAGCAAGATGAGAGACGGGGAGGTGCGTACCTGCTGTTTTTGTAGGTCAGAAACGGCTGAACGCCGGCGATGTCATACGGTTCAACCCCATTCTTGTCCTGCTGGACTGTCGTTGAGAACAAGAGCAAGGTCTTAATCGGGCTGTGGTGCCTGCCTGGACTCTTCCATGGGAGGGCCGTGGGCAGCGGCTCTGAACCAGGAGGAACAGCTGACCCTCTCAGGCGGCTGCAGGTGGAAGCACAGGGGAGGGGTCTCCCCACGGCCCTGCAACCGCATGGCACACAGGAAATGAGCCCTCAGTCAGTGCTTCCCTCTGATCAACTTCCTGGGCACTGAGTCAGGCACGCGCTGCCAACACACAGCATGCCCGACGCCCCGTGCTTATCTGCTCAGTCACAGACTCAGACAGTGAAGGATCGGCCTCAGCCGTGGCCTCCCTCCCTGGCTCTTGTTTCTCCAGCCTCCAGCTTCTCTGGAAGAAGGGAACGTCTTCAGGGCTGGGGAGAGATGGTCTGGGTAAAGCAAAGACCACAACCTTTGATCAGCGTTTGTGCCCCGTAGCATGACAAGCCTCTATCTCCATCTCGACAGGTTCCTGTCTTAAGGATTCTGTGGTTAAGCAAAATGCAGACCGGTGAACTGCCAAGCCCGACTGAGTACTCGGACCAGATTAACCATTTTTCTACCCATGCACATTTTACTTTGGTGTGCACGGCACTCGGTCCCACAGTGGTGTGAAGGGGATGCTTTAAAACAAATGAGGATACAGCACCGACTTTTATCTCTGGGCTGCATCACGCATACCTAGTATCCAGCGTTTGCCACGTATTTGAAAAAAATTTCATGAGGCTACTGTTACCATTCCTCATTTCAAAAAGCATCAGCTGTTTGGTAATTAAACAATACATCGATGCTAGCGTACACTGATTTTCCTGTTGTTCTCCTCGAAGCACAGAGGCAAAATGCTTATTTAACCCCTCAGCCGCTCTGAGACTGTTCTGGATAAAACCCACAGGGCAGAGACAATGACACTCCATTGTAAATCCAATCCCACATGAATCATTATTGATTATCAGCCAGTAGGGCACTGTATTTGGGATAAAGTTTGAAGAGAGGGCAAGAGCCTTCTCTTTGAATCTATTAGAAACCGGTTACCGAGGGCCTTTGGGGCTGCCCTGTCATTCTTCGTTTATTCTAAGATCCGTTGGGTTTGTTAACATTGGTCAATCATCTGGAGTAGCAAAATAGGCCACTGACCTGAAATAAGAGCTTAAAATATGTAAATTATATAAAGAGGAAACCACTAAGGTATTTTACTGTCTCCCTGGAACTGAGTCCTGCAAAACTACATCAAAATCAAGTCCTTTTCAAGTATACAGAAGATATAGCATTTTTTGGGGGGGGATCATCCTGACCCCAAAATGATAATGCTAAAGTTAGCCTAGAGACATCTTTGACTCAAAGGTGACCAGAAGTCAAATACTGGCTACCAAAGAAAGCCAACTCTACCAGCACAAGCAGGTTTTTTCATCCCATCTAATTTGTCAGGGGAATTCGACACATCCTGGTGAGGTAACTGGGGTGTCCAAGTTCCCCAGTGCATGGGAGACTGACACCAAAAGCCACTCAAAGGACTCCATCCTATTTGAGCTACTTTTAAAAAGCAAAGAATAGATTTGGGTGGCAGTAAATATCTACACACCACCTCTAATATTCCCCAGGAATTTCATTCCCAACATCAGCCTTGAAAGAGGCGATCAGTGGTATCTGCCAAGTGGAAATGACTTTTTTTCCCTGCTTCTGACTCAACCATGACAGACGGATCCAATATCATTTTCTCCAGGTACAGGATTTTATATCTAACAGTTCCCTTTCACCAAACTCAGGGGAAAAAATACACATGTGAATCCCTGAGTCAATCAAATATGATGTTTGCCCCAAATGTTTCTGATACCCAAGAATATTCCATTTGCTATTCTTTTTTAGGACAGAAGCCTAAACAACCAATCAAAAACAACCCCCAAACAAAGAAACAAACAAAACCCACCACTCTCCTCACTCTCCTTTTATGATAGGGAAAAGGTCACTTTCTAGGTTAAAAAAAAAAATCACAAGTAGTGAACTGATGGTAATGGTTTCTTAATGGAGTTTGAAAAAAATTCCCTGTAGTCTTTTCAATGAATTTAAAGAAGTCTGCCCAAACACATGTTCACATAGGTTACTATCTAATAAATATGTGTTTGCATGTGTGTATCTCGTAGAAGCCCAAGAGGATTCGGACCAGCAGTAAAAAATTATATACACCATAATCCTCCCCAGGGATTGAGTGCCAACTCGACATACAATTAAAAAAAAAAAAAAAGGCCACACAGACAGTGCCACTGAAGGCAGGATGGCAGTGGTGGTGGTGATTTCTGTCTGTGCATTCAAAAATCCATATTTCAAGGTAGAATATCTCTTTGCTCAGTGAGAGTCAACCCAAATCACTTTAATTCCTTCCTTCCTTACATTCTCTGTGGTGAGTTTCCGCTATGCCCAGGACCTCAGAAAGATCTAGGTACTGCCTCTGATCCTAAATGTATTATTGCTATGTTAAGTCGTCACATGTTCATTCTCAGTGCTGGGGCTCACAACGGTAATGTGCTTCCTATAAAGCAAGCACAAAGCCACACCAAACACGCTCTGTGCCTACGTGCCACAGTATCTCCCACAAGCTTAACCATTACATCCCAACTCACCTCTTGAATTACTTCTCAAAATCTATCCTCACGCTATCTTCAGCATATCAAGTCTACGATTACTTTTCAGCAATCAAGGCATGTCAAAAATTCTGTGGAAACTATATAACACAGAAACAATATATTGCCTAGTAAATGTTCCATCTTCTCATTTTTACTCAACCCCTCTAACATAACAATGATGCCACCAGGGAAAGCCTGTTTAAGAACTGAAGCAGAAGAAAAGCGTTTGGGCTCCTTTTCATGCTGGTTACTTATAAGTTATTGATCTGGGGTGGTTTCTCGCTTGCTTTTCTTATAGAGGCAGACGCTTTATTAGTCTCACCCTAATGGCTGTCGTTTCTATTCATGGATTAAATCATATGTGTATATATGCATAGTACGTTCATTTCTTTTATATACAGTATGACTTGGCAGTAGACTGAAAATTCAAATCATTTTTAAAAAGTAAAGGAGGCATATCAAATAGAATATACAATCAGTCTGCGGAAAACATAAACCCAAAACAAATGTTCCTATATTTTATTCACTCTTACAAGACTGCTTCCCAAAATACAAGAAACACATGTTTTTCCTAGAGTTTAAAAGTCAGAATAATATTTCAGGTGGTGAGATTTTTATTGTTAGGTGAGTTATTTCCATAAGGGGAATGTATAATGATTTAATCATTAACAATAGAAACATCTTTTGTTAGAAGCACATTTTGCATTGATTGGAACTGGTTGGGTTGAGCAGGCTTTTAAAGTACTGACTCTAAAAATAGGTCTATCGGGATCTGTACAGACATTTTTGCTAAGTGTTCACTGGCCTAAAAATATCTTTTAAAAACAATTTGGCTAATTTGACTGAGGGGTTCACATGGAGGTATTGACCCATAGGCTGTGATTTCCTGTATGAGAGAACAACCTACCAAAATTAGTAACACAATCCAGGTCAAGTTTATAGGCATAATAGAGTTCCTGAAAAAATATCAGCGAGTCTGTAAAAGACAATTTATTTAAAACGATGGGGTTGTGAATGGATGAGTAGAGGGATGGGAGCACGGAAGGAAGAAAACCGAAGTTGAAGAACAAAATAAGAACACAGAAAGGAGAGCTGAGGTGATGTCTCCCTTAGCACTGCGGTACCCTTTGTAATGAAAGGCAACAGTTCTTTTCCTGTACCTCCATGAGAACGTGCCAGTGACCCTTGGCACAAGTAACATAAAGCCTAGAAATCATCTCCAGACTGAAACCACACACCACCCTGTCATCTTTACCACACACCCTAGAAGAAGTTACTTCTCAAATGTTGGGCTTTTTAAAATAACTGTATGCTTTATTTAAAAACGCCAATAATTAATTCAGTGATTCCTTTTTTTTGGCGGGGGGGGGGGGGATAGGCCATTCCTAACTAGCATTCCCTAAACCGACAGAAGTCAGTGGTCACCAGGTAGAAAATGAAGCGGTATGGAGATGGGCCGAGCACCTTTGTCTTTCATACCTAGCTAGGACCACTGCGTGCAGACGTCTCCAGGAATTCAGGAGTGCCTAATTACTAAAATAAAACACACTTTACACATAAATCAATAAATCAACCTGCAACTGCAAGACGGGCAGCCGGTTACTAGACAAAATGAATATGCATAAGCACCACCTCCTAGGAGAGCTTCTGTGCCTGGCGGATCACAAAATCTAAAAGGAAGGTTCCGGGAAGGCGGCCGCCAGTGCCCCGTGAGAAATGCCACGTAACTGACCCGCCAGAGAAAAACGCCCCACAGAGAAGTCAGGGGAGGGGGCGAGCTCGGCTAGCAGGAGCCCCGGTGAGGACCCCTTGCCTTACCTTGGGCAGGGGAGGAGCGAGAGGGGCCCCGAGGCGCACCAGCCCGAGCTCAGGGGCGGCCGGATGCCCGAGCCCAGCCGAGGACCACGCACCCAGCTGCCGCCCGGGCGCCACTCTGCTACCTACCCCGTCGGCGTTCTTAGTAGATGTTAATGGCTCCGTGAGATCCAGGAGAAACCTCTTTCTTTTTGTCATCTGGAAATTCCAAGTTAAAAAAAAAAAATAATCCCGAAGCAGCGGTGGGCTCCCTGGCGCCGCGGATGCCAGTTCGCACTCCGCCCCCAGCCGCCTCCACCCTGCGAGCCAGCCCCCAACTTGCTGCAGCGGGGGCCAAAAAAATCAATCCGAAGCCAGAGCGATCGGGCGCGCGGGCAGACAAAGACATCACCTCGGGCAGGGCCGGAGTCTGGCTTTGCTTTCAAAGCCATAACCTGCAAGTAGCATTCCAGAGAGGGGTCCTACATGCTGTTTCTCTCCAGAGGATTCTTTTATGGCAGCCGAAAATTCTCGAGCCTGACAGTGGCCCGGACGCTGTCCCATAACGGTGGGACAATCACGTCCCATGATTTTCCAGAAAAACATTCCAACCCCCTTTGTGTGAGACCAAAGAGAACCGGCACTCTCCCGGTCCCGATACTCCTGACACCGTGTTCTTTCCTGACACACCCACCCTCCTTGCATCCAGTCCCCAGGGACCTTCCTGAGTCCTGCCATGGAAGAGCCCCTTGGGTTTGGGGAGGGAGGGAGGAAGGAAGGGGGGGGGGAGGAAGGAACTAGTTTTAATCCATCCAGAGGTGCCATGGTTAATCTCAACCAGCAATTGCTGCTTTCAGTTCCAAGACAAACTGTTTGACTGAATAGGTGAAAAACTGAAACAGAAAAAAGTCTCTGGTGAGGTTTAGTCCAAAGTGACACACACAAACTGCTGCTGTGCCTGCCTCATGGCTGGGCTACTTAACCCCCCGATGGGCCAGACCATCTAGGTGTGTCACACCACCACACACCCACCAAGGCCCACCATGCTGGGGACCGAAGCAACCCATGCTACCAGTGCAGCTCGTGATCTGCCAGAAAAGTATAGAGTTGAACTCAGTAAGAACGCACTAATTTTGAAAGCGGTGATAAATCAATCTGTGGAGGTGGGCTGTGGGCGGGGGAGTAGCTGACTTCCAACTTTTCTGCTGCTCAGGCTCTTCCATGCTTGGAGAAGGAGGCCACCTAAACTAACAGCCTTTGTTTCCTCTGAGTGTCTCTGGTTCTTGGTCCAGGAATTGTTTGTTAGAGGACCTTTATAGTTAACATAGAACCACATTAAAACACGCCTGTTGTGAATTGTAATTTTAATTATATTTTAATGAAGTTACCTTTTTTCTTCCTCTTAGTATTCATACGGATCTTTCTCCAAAGTGATAAAACTCCATTAGCACAATTACTATTTTTCAGTTAAGTCAGATCACCCTTCTCACCATGATTCCCCATCACTGAGAATTAACCGCATAATACCTATAAATGGTGCAACTTAAGACACAAATGAGAGAAAAACTGGGAATTTCACTAGAACCTTAGACTAGTTTTTATCAATTCCTTACTCTCCTGCCCTCTCCATCCATGGCTCTACACAGAAGGACAGGATGAAAGGTGATCCAGTTTAGGAATAATGGATACTTTTAGAGAGCTTCTACCTTATAAGAGCCAATGTTTCTTTTTCTTTTTAATTGGCTTTTAATGAGCAGCTGCAAAAGTTCAACAACAACCTATTAACCACTTCAGGGTCTGCTTTATGAGAAATGTGGTCCGCCTGCACGGCCCAGAGCCCTGCAAATTCCAGTAAACAAGGGGCAGTACAGTTTTAAAAATAAATCAATATGCTGAAGTAACTGTACTGGGTGTGCACGGCCTGGGAGGTGAATGGGGGAGGCATACTGAGAGTCACCTTCTTATGTGCAGATAAAGAGCTGCAGCTATTTTCTTGGTTTCACCCAAAGAATGAAAAAATGTCATTAATTCTTTCAAGAAAATGCAAGCAACTGGCTTTGTTGCTGTTTCTCCCTCCCTCCCCCCTCCCTCCCCCCCACTCTCTCTGCAGCTTTAGAGAAAGGCAGCCAGCGGTTAAGACTGTAGCAGCCACAGAATCACAGGGTCTGGCTATATTAGCAGATCACAGACAGCACTAGGGCGATGTCTTCGCTCTCCAGCTCTCTAATTATTTACCCAGATCAAGCCTGACTGTTGGAAAATCAGCTCTCTCCAGGAGGTAACCGAGCTGAAAGGTTCTTTTCACTAAGAAATGATGGGCTGGTGGCTGGCATCCAGCCTACAGGCCAGTGCGCCCTTGTGGGCAGTGTCACGAAATAAATACCCAGGACCGCAGCATTTTCCTCTTTCGTCCCCAGGAAAGTATCGGTCAGTTTCAGAAAAATCGGGGAAGAAGGTGTCCGTGGTGCAGAAATCACACAACGACTGAGCCCCTAGAAGACCCTGATTTTCAGGACTAATTTGGTGAAATGAGGAACAGAGAGGCATGCTGAGGTTGCTGGTATTTTATAGCTGGAGCGTCCATTCAAAGTCCCTATATGCAGACAAAGCAGATTGCTTCATTGTTCCCACTTACGGGATGCTGTTTTTCTCGAGCAGGTCTCCAGAAAACAGAAATGTGCGGGCAACATTTATATTCTAATTTGCTCGGGCTCTTAGAAAACAGAAAGCCACCAGCCCTCTGTCAGCTCCCATGCTCCTCCAAAGCTTTGGGTCACTCTCTCGACTCCACGGAATAAAAGGTTTAAATAAAAAAGCAATTTAAATCAATCTCATTTATATTTGCCTATTTCTAAAAGCTTTGTTAGGAGCGACCCTTAACTTAAATGCTTTGCACTTTCTTATTTGCTCTCCTTGGACTGCAAAACTACTGTCACAGACATGCAAATTCTTAATTTATCAGACCCACGATGGGACGGATCACCTTCAGATTCCTTTATATTTCACCACGCACAGACGAACATGGCTGCCAGCGAGGCTCTGTCTGAACGTGAATGTGGGGGCCGGGCACACACATCACCCCTGCTCATTTACCTACACACTTCAGAAGGCACAGTGACAGGGTTCACCCACCAAATCTATAATAGGTCTGGGGAAACAATGTATGTATTGTTGATTGGCATTTCAGATTTATGCTGTGTTTATTCTAACATTATAATCAATTTGTATTCTCTGCATATACAGCCACCTTTTAATAGCACATTTGAGGATTCTTTTTTTCCTGCCTCCCGGTCAGGACTAGAATTCCAAATCTGCTGTGGCTGGTGAAGTCTGCCGATTTTTAAAAGCTGATTGCCCTTGTTTAAAAATCCCTCTTTGGGGCAACTGACATTCTAACTCGAGCTTGAGAAGTGGTGGAATTTTATTCCTGCATTCAACATCTAACCAAACTACTGCCTTTGAGTTCAGGTGGGATTTGTAATATATCCATCAAATTTCTACCATCAAACATTTGCATCCATATTATAGCTTCTACGTTCAAGAGAAGGGGCTCAATAAATTCATTATTTAGAAAATAACTAGTACGGGCTTGCTAAAAGTCTCTATCAAGCTTATTAGACCCCCACAGAAACACATCAAGTATTCCACAGAACCAAATACTGATAGAAGAATAGGACTTCGGAGAGGGTATCAATTTAACCAGGCGGGATCATGGGGGTCATCCCTATTTCCAGTACAGAAATGACTGCCCAGTTGTCCTGTGATGTCACTTAAAACAGAAGTTCATCTTGGTAGAGGGAAAAAACCCTCATCCATTTCATGTTAACAAATTATTTTATAGGAAAAAAGAATACTTTCTATTAAACTACTATTCATTGGGAGAATATAATTATAAATAATTTCTTCTGTGGCACTGAAAAAAATTAAGTGGAATGTGTAGGAATTTTGCCCCAGTTCTAAAAGAAAATAAAAACCTCAGTATTCTCACAGCCATCACCCAGAGTAGAGACTACAGAGTCTAAAAATTAGAAATTTTTTATCTTCTTTAGAAAAATGTTTATTGTAGTGACTGGAGTTAAAAAAAAAAACAAAACTCTTAGGATGTTGGGGACATTTCCACTGCTCATAGGCTTTACAGCTGTTTAAATATTTTGAGCTTTTTGTCTCAACTGCATCTGATTCTATTCAGACCAAAATCGATGTTTTGTTCACCTGACTGCAGGGCAAGCTCCATTCTCCTTCCTGGGGCTAGCTAACGGTCCCCCTCTATTTCTACCCAACAGCATCAGAAATAAAATTATTGGAGCTCTGGTCCATACCACTAAAACAAGTGGACTAAGCAGAACCCCCACTCCCACCCCCAGCCCAGAGAAGGGCCACTTGATTCACTTGATGGCCAAATTATTTCAGGATGGGGAGCCAGCACGGTCAGCGGCACTGGGAGAGGCCTGTGACTGCCAAGGGGGCCATCCCCGAGGGAGCGTGGACCACTCGTGACATCGCATCTTACAGCCCAGGCCCTGAGCTTTCCTCCTGGTCCAGATTCCTTTCGATGCTCCTTTCCTTGGCCTTGGCGCTAGTTGTTACCGGCTGCGTGTGATCCTCATGTTTTCACGGGGGTGGTCCAGTTGGACCATGAGTGCTTTTTTAGTTACTCGTGAGGAATCACAAGCCAGTCATTAAAAAAAAGACAACACTACCTTATTGAGTTGCAGGGCCAGAGTGGCTTAAACCATTAAAGTATCATTGTTTGGAAGGAAAATACAGGAGACCCAAATGTGGTTTGTGTTTATATAAGCTTGACAGGGCAGCACTGCAGCATGTGAAGGTAGGTGGCAGTTCTATTTTGCAGGAGAGGCCAAGTGACAGGAATGAAGTGACACAGAAGCAAATGTCCTAGGCCAGGATGATGTCTATTGAATCAGGAGTCTGAAGCTTTGCATGTCCCGCTTATACTAGGATGGGACTGTCCTGTGGTTCCTTTTGGAAAGCAAGGGCCACCTTACTACTCTCCACAGTCCAAAACCCTAATCCCCATTCACTTTCACCCTAAAGGCCACTCCCATTTTCTGCCTGGGCTGGCATCAGCGTGCTACGGTCTGAGACTGAATTTGAGACGCCCTGATTTCCCTCAGAGCGGGTCAAGGGGACCCCCGTGGGACACCACCCCCTGGCTGGAATTCCATCTGTGCTGAGGATACAGCTTGAGTCTGTCTGACCAATACCAGCATCTACAACTGGGGCCTGTTCACGAGCAAGAGTTGAGATGCGAGGATGGGACTAGTCTCAGGCCGAGAACCAGGGCGGACACCACCTCCAATTCTGGTTTCCTGAGTTCTTCCATCTTCCTCCTTTGTGTCTCACCTTCTACCACTATCTTACTTGGCTATTCCAAGTGCTCCAGCCTCCACTGGTAAAACTTCCGCTTTATCCCATTCGTCATCACCTGCAAAGATGCTCTAATAGGGAAGAACAAAGCTGACTCCATATTGGATCCGTTTACTTTAACCTTCGTATTTTACTGCTTTCGCTGCAAGTTCATCACTAAAGGGATGTTGCCTTTAGCTTCAAGGATACACAAGGGCTCAGCTTCGGGAACCCTGCCTCCCATGCCCGAGTGTTAACCTAAAGACCTTTGTTCAGCTCACAGGAAACATTCTGACCAGGCCTACCTGTGACTGATTGTGGGAAGGAAGAATTAACCTATCCCCCTCAGGGGCTGACAGGAACCAGGAAGTGTCTGCAACAACTTCGCGCCTTTTCAATTTCACCTCCTCACCTCTCCCTCTTTGTTCTGTAAAAGAAACTAGCCTGCAAACCCTGGTGGGCAGGATGGGTTCTTTGGGACACTAGTCCACTATCTTCTCAGTCACCTAGCTTTCTGAATCAAGTCGCTATTCCTTATCCCAACAACTTGTCTATTTATTGGCCTGTTGTGTGGCAAGCAGAACGAGCTTGGACCTGGTAACGATCTCACCTCAAACCCCTCAGCTCTGGATACAGATGTGCACAGGTTGAGCCCTGCAGAGAGAGGGTTTTGGTCCCGCTTTTCTTCTCACCTTCCCGCTCTCTGTCTTCCTGACACTGTCTGCAGACCGACTGCACCTGAGCTGCTGTGAGACCTTAAGGGTCATCGCAAACACAGGGATGAAACGGAGCAACCCTTTCCTAGACAGACCCAGACAGCTCCCGGACTCTGCAGGGCGCAAACTGTCCACCTGGCTTCCCAGACCATCGCCGTATCTGAGCCTTTCTCAGTGGGGGAATCACGTCTTGATCCTGACCTGGAGATAAAGCGATCTGATCCCATTATGGCAGATAAGGTCGGTGCACTTGGCTTTTTTCTAGCAGCTTTGTTCGGGCCTGGCAGACAGACCAGGTGTAGAGCGGAGACAGCAGCATCCGGCTTCTCTGAGCCTCGGTTTCCTCATCAGTTAGACAGGAAGCGTACAACCAACCTCACAGCGTTTGGGTAGAGATGAGCCAAGACAATGGGTGAGAAATCTGGCACCAAAGGCAACTCTTTGTTCATTCTCTCTACCCTACCCAGTACTGCCCCCACCAGGAGCTAGTCCATGATCACCATCTTTTTCCTCGTGACAAGAGACCTGTCCTCTAAGCCCCCTAGAAGCATGGGCACCAGCTGGCTCAGAGAGCCCATGGCCGGCTGTCAGAGGGAGAAATAGCTGATGAGTTGGGGGCAGGGGGCTTCTTTCTCCACCTGCCTGCACCAGCCTCCCAACGCCAGGTCCTTCTGGCTTCCTAGCAGATGGATTCCCGGACATTCCCGTCTTTAGACCCTCCGAGGCTTACCTCTCGGTCCACCCCAAGCCCATGGCAGTAAAGCCACTCTAAAGGTGAGCAACGCTGACAGCCCTGCCCCCACGGCCTTTACCAGCTAGTGGGGGCAAGGGGAACAAGGCACAGCATCAAAACTTCAGTGGTATTAGAAACAGCGTTATTAGTAACGGGAAACGTAACGAGATCAGATTCACGTTTCTTGAATCTACCCTGGATGCTGTGTGGCTGGGAACAGAGAGACCAGATGCAAATGGAGGCCGGGGTGGGGGGTCTGAGAAGGGACGTGGTGGCCTCTGCTTGGGTGGCAACTCTAGAGATGCGATGGATGTAGGCATGAAGGGGACAAAGGTGCCAGGGTGACAGCAGGCTTGGGGCCCGTGTGGTTGGCTTGCTAGGGGTTCCTGGCACCTGGAAACTACAGTGGAGATTTCTGGTACCCTCCAATGCACCCACATCTTGGCCATGAGGCTAAGAATGTCGCTTAAGGGAACATCTGAGGCAGGAAGCAGTGGGCAGGGTCCCTGAACCACACCCCTTACTGTACATAACAGTTGAACCCTTGGGCGTCTGC
>PVHT021183699.1:27816908-28001941 GCA_004024745.2 Catagonus wagneri | reverse complement strand
TCTGCTTCATGTGTGGGACTTGGATGTGGCAGAAATGCCTGTGTTGGCCCCCAGCCCCCCAGCAGGCCTACAGGGGACCATGCCGCTTTATGAGGCCTTTAGCTGGGATCAAGAGGCACTTTTTCAAATGGAACAAGAGCCACGTAAGCACTGAAGTTTTGATGCTCTGCCTTTCAAAAATACAGAGATAGGGAGTTCCCGTTGTGGCTCAGCAGAGTACAAACCTGATTAATATCCATGAGGATGTGGGTTCTATCCTTGGCCTTGCTTAGTGGCTTAAGGATCTGCCTTTGCTGTGAGCTGTGGTGCAGGTTGCAGACTCCACTTGGATCCTGTGTTGCTGTGGCTATGGTGTAGGCCGGCAGCTGCAGCTCCAATCTGACCTCTAGGCTGGGAACTTCCACATGCCACCGGTGCTGCCCAAAAAAATAAATAAATAAAAAACAAAAAAAATACAGGGATCCACACAATGGCAGGTGACACTCCCCCTGGCCTTGCCCCTGGCCTAAGGAGACACAGGCAAAAGCAATGAATCAGTGCAGACAAACACACAAGGAATGGCATCACTCTGACAGGACAGCCCCGCTTCCAGAATTGGGGCCAATTCCTGACCTAATCTCATTCACCAAGAAGCAACTGCATATCCAGAGAGAGCCGACGGAAGACAGTCCAGACTGCACATGGAACTCGGTGGGGTATAAATACCTTAAACAAACAACAAATCACATCATGTCCCTGAATGCAGCGATGGGAATCTTCTGATTTTAGGTGGGCGCCTTACCAGAGCTGTCAACGGTCTCTGCCTAAATAAAATGGGAATTACTATTGCTTTTCATTGGAAGGAAAATATCCCCAGCCATTCTGAAGAGCCCTTTCCAGAAGCCGGTCTGTTCTCACTGCGCAACAATGATGAGCACCTAATGCGAGCCGGGCACAGTTCTTGGGGTCCTGCACACACGTGCTAATTGGATCCTTGCATCCTCCCTGGGAGGCAGGACCATTGTTTTACAGATTCACCAAGTGATGCGTAGAGAAGTTAAGGAACTTGCTCGAGGGCACACGGCAGTGACCGGCGACACAGTCAGGATTTGAACCCAGGCCATCTGAATCCAGGGCTGTGCTCCATTGCTCTCACAAACAAGCTCAGCAGCTCAGTCGTGCGTGAGGGTTTCAGCCACTCAACCCACCTCTCTTCTCCCCCAGCCCTAAAGCCTGTGTCCGTCTGTCCTGGTCTCTGGTCTTGCTACCATGGGTATGTGGAGGCATCAGGTGTAACAGGTATTGTGTGCCTGTGAACATGAACCCATTCCACGTGCTTTCAACATTTCTCCAGTTAAGGCTTACGTCGCCCTAAAACAGATGTCTGATTATTATCTGGGATAAAAAAAATTCCAGGTGGAAACTCCACAGAAGCCAACATCCAGAGTTGAGAGCATACGGTTTTAAATTTTGCAGAGCTAGAAATCTAATATTCAAACAGAAAGTAATTCTGCAAGTCTCCGAAACACTTCAAAAACTGATCTGCAGAGGCAGACGTAAATCATTGTGAAGAAAACTTTTCCTCCTAACAGGAAAAAAAAAAAAAACCCTAAAGGAAAAAAAGTTGCGGAAATGACTCATGGATGTATATGGAGGCGAGAGAAAGTGGGCCCCAGGGAGCCACACGGATGGTTTACAGAGGTCTCAAGGCCCAGCTGGGAGGAGGAGGCTGGGAAATGAGGCCCCTGGAGCACATCTGAGCTTCTAACTTGTTCCTTCTTTTTCTTCCTCCACAGCTCATGACTCAGAAACACCTGGGGTAGGTGGTGAGCCAGGGCCTAGGAGCCTGGGCTCAGGCTGCTCAGAGTCCAGGCCTTGGAGAAGCAGGGCAACAACGTGGTTGGCCTCCACCTCTTCTCAGCTGTGTGACCTCCAGCCACTGGCCTGCCTTCTCTGAGTCAATTTCTTCATTTGCAATATGGTGATAGCAGTACCTACTACATGGGGGTGGGAGGGGGCGGTGTGGATATGAAAATAGAAAAAACCCACACCAAGTGCTGAAGAAACACTACAAAGTGATAGCTAACAATGGCAGTAATAATAAGTGGGGGGGGGGGCTGGGGAGGCTGGCAAATCCCTTTATGTCCTGGATCACGGTGCTCAGGGACCAGGTGGCCAGTTCAGGTCCAGCCCTGAGGGACAGAGAGCACACGCCTAGGACACTCCCGATTCAGATGATGTCCCTGGAGCCTGAGCCAAGCGTGGGGAATGATCCTGGACTGAATGGGACCCCAACCCCCGCCACGCCTCTTCCTGCTCACCAGCCCCGCCCCTCTGGGCAGAGCGGGTACTGCAGGCGGG
This sequence comes from Catagonus wagneri, assembly GCA_004024745.2. Classification (NCBI taxonomy): domain Eukaryota; kingdom Metazoa; phylum Chordata; class Mammalia; order Artiodactyla; family Tayassuidae; genus Catagonus; species Catagonus wagneri. Next base: position 27,999,601 of record PVHT021183699.1, on the reverse strand, counting down.
GAGGCCCGGAAGAGGCGGCCCGTCTTGGTCCTGGGGTCCAAAGGGAGGGATAGATGCAGCCGGAGGAAGAGTTCCCGGTGACCTTGGATCTTCCTGCATGTTGGGCTGGCTCCAAAACCACACCAGGTCACGCTCAGGACAACTCCTGCAGGCCAGCGTGGACCCCCTCACCGGCTGGTGGAGCATTCATGCCAACAACCAGGGTTCTGAACCACCACCACCCTTTCCGAGCAGGGCTCTAGTTTCCAATCCTGTGACCTTAAATCATTAACCAGGCCGATTTCTCTCTCATTTGTGGAGTCGGTGAGAACAGCTCCCGGCTGTCCACACGGGCTGCCGCATCATCCTGCAGAGGGACCCCGGGCTGCCTGGGCCTGTCACAGGCCCGTATCCAGGAGGCAGCTCCCCCTTTCCCCAACCCACGGGCTCCATGACAAAGGCTCTGCCAGCGCCACCCACCCACTCGGCAAACTCTGATCAAACCCCGGGCTGTTGGCCCAGGCCACCGGGCTGCCTGGGGACAATGAGCCCTCTCAGTGTGCTTTAAATCCAATGACCAAACACCCTTCTTTACAGCAAAGCCGCTTGACCATTCTCAAGTACAGTAACTCCTATAAAGAAAGCTAGAAATGGTGCAAAAGTGAACGCTGGGGCCATTCTTGTGCATAAAAGGACTTCTCTGTGCTGCCTTGTTGTGAATTGTCCTCTTTCAGTGCCTTGATTGTCAGCCCAGAGATTGACAGCAGAGCTGAGACGGCGCTAGCCACAGTCGGTCGCGGGGAGGTGCTGGCGGGGGGCGGGCACCACCCAGAGTCACTCACATCTTTTCAGGCTGTGGGGTGGCCTGGGAAGGTGGGGCGCCCAAGTGCTCCAGGAACTGGAACACAGTCAGGGTGGGGCTGCAGCAGAGGAAACCTGAGTGGGGTGGGGGAGACAGGTCGCGCTCTTTCCCCGAAAAGTTGCCAGAGAGACTCTTGGCTGAGGAAAGAGTCTGGAATGTGCAGCAGCCTCAGCCACAGGCCACAGTTTCCTGCGGGCTTGGCTGCTGCTTCTCCTCTAGGGGGGAGCCGCGGCGGGCCCCTCGCCTGACAGTGGCATAGCTGGGAGCACAGTGTGGCAGCACCCAGAGGGAAATTCCCTAGAGGCTCCCCCAGTGGGCGCTGGAGGATCGGCAGTGCCCAGGATCAGCTGCCCCTCTCGGGGGGGGGGCCCCGAGGATGGGCGCTAGGACCCGGAGCTCTGTCTCCGCCTGCCCCCCCTAAAATACTTCCAACTTCTACCCCACACGAAAATACTTCACATGTTTGTAGTTCTTCAAATACGCTCAGCCTTTGCACCCTCCCTGAGGCCTCCATATGCATCTTCAGCCTCTGATGCCATCTACCTCCTCCTCCTTCCCCAAGACCGAGGTCTGGAAGCTTCTCCAGGGCTGGATGAGGCCCTCGGCACCCTGGATCAGCCCTCCCAGCATTTCTCCCCGTCCTGATGTGTTGCCTGCCTTTCTCCGCATGGGAAGGGAAGGCAGGACAGTGCCCTTCGCTTCCACGTACTTGTTCTGAGCAGGGGCCTGGCGGTCCTCGCGACCCCTGAAGGAATCTCTCGAGAAAGGGGAATGGCTTTGAGGCTCTAGCTCAGCCAAGAGGCCACCCTTGCAGCAGCTGTGCAAGAGGTGGGCTCAGGGTACAGCCAGGTGGGCTGAGCCAGAGATGGGGGTGCAAGTGGGGTTGGGGACGGATGACACAAGGACGGGGGCCACAGTGGGAGGGTTCCTGGCATCCTTTTTCCTGTACTACAAATAGTTGCCAACTGTGTCTCAAAATTCTCATTCCTTCAAAGACGGGGTGGAGGAAAGTGTTTCCCAGAGGTACCGCTAGGGTCCTGGAGGCTGCTCCGAGGACGCAGGGACCTGTGAGCAGCTCTGATGGGGGAGGCGGCGGCAGCAGAGAGGAAGAGTTCCCAGGGGAAGGATGGTGTTGTGCGCATGTGTCTGGTCAGCAGTCTAGGGGTCCAGCACATCCATGCTGGGAGAAAACCAAAGGCCCGGTCACTGCCAAGAGCATGCAGTCAAAGGCACTTAAAAACAATGCCATGGTTATTTCTGTGGAAGTGTATGATGCCGGCACCTTCTTTGCAAAAGCCCTGTCCTAGGAGCTGAGGGGGAGGTAGGGAGTGACCATGGAGTTGGGGGTGGGAGCGGGGGCCCTGTGACCACCTGCATACGAGCCCAGGCAGATGAAGGAAGAAAGCCATGGACTAGAGGTACAGGACAAGGTGTGGGGCCTTGGGAACAAGCGGTTTGGCCAAAGGCATGGAAGAAAGCTGTAAAGCTGTAAGATGACCTGTGAACTACACCTTGACAGAGATACAGAACTGAAAATGTGGGGGTGGCGGGGGGCAGAAGAACAGGTGAACTACACACCAGAGCCTGGCCTGCAGGGCATGGAGGGCCCAGCAGCCACGGGCGGAGCTGGGCAGGTGAGGGACGTGTGCACTGTCCTTTTTTCATCAAAAAGCCCTAAGGAGATTGCAGTGATGCGAGTTCTGTGTCCCGCAGCTGAGGAAAGATGATGGAAAGAAGAGTGATCTGAGGAGGCAGGGGCCAACTTGGAGCGTTTTTAATCAGCTCGGGCATGAGACAGTGCGGGTCTGAACTAGGTCAGCCTCAGAGCCAGGAGAGAAACAGGGCACTGTTTGTGGGGGACCACACCAGGCTGGGGGAGGAAGAGCAGTTGAGGTTTGTACCCTGATCCTCAGGGAGCAGAGCGGCACCAGACGGGGACTTGGCTCAGTTTCATCTAAGCTGAAGGACACGCCCAGTGGGAGCTGGAAAGCAGGGTCTGGAAAGGTGGCGGCGGTGACCCTGGCCCAGGAGTCATGTGCCCAGTGGGCAGAGCAGAAGTGATGAGACTGCAGAGGAGGCAGGAAAAGGGATGAGCCTGGGAGGCTAAAACCCGGCATCACATCGAGGGGGCTGGATGCCACAGAAGATGCCCAACAAGTAAATACAAGCTAAGGGGGAGGGGCACTCCAGCCCAAACTCCTCCCACCCATCCTGAGCCCTTCGATGGAGCTGGAGGCAGGCGGCACCGGCAGTGCCTGGGGCACCAGAAATTCATCAGTATCCAGGCCCCACCCCAGAGATTTTCACTGAGTCTGGGTGGAACCCCAGCATCAGGACGTCTTGGGGACCCCCTCACCCGGAAGACAGGGCTGAGAGAACTCAAGAGAAATGGTTTAATTCTACAAATGAGGCGGTGAGGCTGGGGAATCTGCTTACTAAAGTTTTTTTCCCCTAAAGAATCCCCTAGGTGGTTCTGAAGCAGCGCTGGACCGGAGGATCCTGAGCCTGGGGAAGGGGAGGTGCAGGCTGGGAGCGCCCTGAGGACAGAGCGCCCTGCCCACCAGTGCCCACCCTGCGAGTGTGCCTCTCCCCACAGCCGGAAGCCTCCCGTGTGTGCCCAGCTGCACGGGGCTGCCCTGGGGGCACAAAGGGGACAGTCATGGCTGCAAGGGACACTTCACCCCCTTTGCCTCCCACCTACTTATCTGTTAAGCCTTAGCTGGGTGGGAGCCAAAGAAACCAAGCTCCACCAGGAGAGGTCTACTCACTCAAGGCCCAGATGGGGCTCTGGAAGTATCACGGTCCATTCCGTCACGAGACCGTCTCCATTTATGGAGAAAGCTCTCGCTTCCTTCAGGAAGAGGCCTGTTCTGTGGGATGACTGAGTTGTCTTAACTTCCTAATTGGTTTCGCCTTGACCCCGGGGGTCCACACTCTTGGCAAAATCCTTTCAGACGCAGAGACTCAAATGTAAACAGATGTCGTAAAGCTCTAAACATGGGCAAGAGGGTTTAGTGACCAAAAAGAAGTGGCGGAAGAATCTTCTAGAAGGACAAATCCAGACTTTTGCCCCTAAATCTCTTATCCTCGAGACAGAATTCTGAGAGTACCTCAGACGTACACTCACAGCCAAAAAAACTAGCTGGGACTCAGAGTGGTTCTGGGGTAACGGAGAGAATACCTATAGTTGGGGACTGGGTCTCAGAACAGCAAAAATAGTCAAATTCATGGAAGCAAATAACAGAGTGGTGTTTGCCAAAGGGAGTGGGGGTGGGTGGGTGGAGAGCTGCTAATCAATAGGTATTAACATATCTTCAGCTACGTCAGAAGAATATGTGCTAGAGAACCACTGTACAGCATGGCGCCTACAGGTGACAATACTGCACTGTACACTTAAAAATCTGTGAAGCGGGTTGATCTCATTTTAAGCGTTCTTACCACAATTAAAAAAAAAAAAAAAAACGAGCAGTAGCAATATCATGCCCTGGGCTCCAAAATGGGAGGATTTCAGCTCTATTTAAAAATGTGAAAATAAGATAGCAACAGCACAGGCCCGATTTGCCCGCAGCAGTGCAGGGCCCGCCACATTGAGAGGACTCTGTGATCGGCGCTGACCTTTTGGGAGTAGCTCACATTGTCCACAAAGGGGACTTTAGATTTAGAGCCAGATAGACTCACTTTCCTGAATGTCTGAGGCAACACTGTCCAATACATACAGCCCCCAGGTCCATGTGGCTTTTTAAATTGCCATTTTAATTAAAATTAAATAAGACTTTCAAAATGCAGCTCTGAGTCACAGCAGCCACCTTCAAGTGCTCAGTAGTTACATGTGGCGTGTGGCTCCATACCGGACAGTGCAGATGGAAAAATGTTTCCGTCACCACAGAAAACTTCATTGGGCATGTCACTCAAAAAGTCAGCTCTATAACAAATCCAGTCTCTATCTCTATAAACGTTCACCTTGTGTCTTTTTTTTTTAATTTAAATATCAATTTAAACCCTCACCTGACAGAGCATCTGTCTGATTTATTTTTATTTATCTATTTTTGTCTTTTTAGGCCCATACCCGCAGCATATAGAGGTTCCCAGGCAAGGGGTTGAATCAGAGCAGCAGCCCCCGGCCTACACCACAGCCACAGCAATGCCAAATCCTTAACCCACTGAGCGAGGCCAGGAATTGAACCAGCATCTTCATGGATACTAGTTGGATTCTTAATCGAGTGAGACACAACAAGAACTCCAGTCTGTCTGCTTTAATCCAGCATCCTAGCTCCACAAATCCCGGCTAAGATACATCTCTCCTAAGGGGCATTCATAAAGGCCTGAGTTCGGAGTTCCCACCATAGCGCAGCAGAAAAGAATCCGACTAGGAACCATGAGGTTGCGGGTTCCATCCCTGGCCTCGCTCAGTGAGTTAAGGACCCGGCGTTGCAGTGAGCTGTGGTGTAGATCACAGACATGGCTCGGATCCCGTGTTGCTGTGGCTGTGGTGTAGGCCGGCAGCTGTAGCCCTGATATGACCCCTAGCCTGGGAACCGCCATATGGCGTGAGTGCAGCCCTAAAATAAATAAATAAATAAATAAATGGCCCAAGTTAGAGCTTTGTCCAGGCTGAAAACTCATGCCCCAGATTACAGATTATTTCTAAAGATTATATGACTGTGAAGGAGCCTGAAAATGTTGGTCTACAGTCGTTTTTGTACTCTTATCTTGAATGCTTATCAAATGATTTTGAAGAACTTGTAGACAGACTGGTGTTTGCAGGAGTAGAGAAAGAGCACGCCAGTGAAAACAGGGATTCTGAAGAGGGAGTGGCCAGCTTGCTGGAGAGTAACATCAATTTCAAATTCTCGGCTTGGGTACAGAATTCACAGGCTGGTCACTCCCACCATTTGGCTGAGACAAAATCAAGTCCGTCAGACGGTGGCTTTGCATGTCCACACTTGTCAGCGTGGCCAAAGCACAGCCTTAAGGGAGGCAAGGCCACAGCAAGATGAAGAAGTTCAAACTCAAAGTGAGATTCATGGGTTTCACGTAAATGTTTTCCTTTTTAAAAATGAGACTCATTCCTTAAAGACATACCCTCAACTCAAAATACACACACCAAAACCAAAACAACCCCAAAAAAACCCCACCACGCATTCCCCTTTCAAAGTCCTACAAAACCATGGTGGATCAGCCCATTCATAAGAAAATGACGTCTGCCACAGCATGTATCTCAAGCAAAACCTAAGCTGGGCAAACAGCCAACCCTCTTTTCTTTACTATTCTAGGACATTTGGTGATGTCTACTTCTCAGTACTGGGTTTCCAATTAAACTGGATTGGCTCAGGTTTGTCTGAAATACTATGTATATATATTTAACTATTAGTAAGTATAGTATAACAATACACTTGTAGAAAGTTCATTATATACTTATACAATATACATAGAATATGTTATTAACTTATCAGTAAGTATAAGAAATCATCAGCTGACTCTGGCCCCAAGTTGTCCCCTCTTAGATGAGAGATATGGATTTTTGGGAGGTGTACGCTACAGCAATTTATAATTTTTAAAGATCATACTCCATTTATAGTTATAAGATATTGGCTATATTTCCTATGATTTACAATACATCCTTGCAGTTTATTTTTGCTTTTTAGGGCCGCACCCACCACATATGGAAGTTCCCAGGCTAGGGGTCAAATGGGAGCTGTAGCTGCCAGCCTTCGCCACAGCCACAGCAACGCAGGATCTGAGCCGTGTCTGCGACCTACACCGCAGCTCATGGCAACACCAGATCCTTAACCCACTGAGTGAGGCCAGGGATTGAACCCGCAACCTCATGGATCCTAGTCGGATTCGTTTCCACTGCACCTCAATGGGAACTCCTATTTTATCCCTAGCAGTTTGTACCTCTTAATCCCCTACCCCTGTTGCCCTGCCCTCCTTCCCTGTCCCTGGTAACCACGAGTTTATTCTCGCTATCTGTGGGCCTCCTCTTTTTTTTCCCTTAATATTCACTCATTTGTTGTATTTTTCAGATGCCACATATAAGTGATATCATAGAGTATTTGTCTTTCTCTGACTTATTTCACTTAGCATAATGCCCTCTAAGTCCATCCATGTCGCTACAAATGGTAGCATTTCCTTCTTAGGAGGCACATGGGGGGTTAATAAAACCTAAGGACAGTAAAGCTCAGCATCTGTTCCATGCCCTAAGCAAGCTGTCTGCTGATTTCTTAGCATGAACAATTAAAAAGCTGAAAATGAACTTTTTATTAAATGTAAAGCTAGTGTTATTAAAAATGGCATATACTGGACTATTACTTTACTGATAACTGAATTAGTACACTGTCATTTTTCTTCACTTTGCCTCAATGTCTTCTTTATTAAAGTGAAAAAAATAACTTTAAAAAACATGTCATCCTTAATCCACTGCATTAGCCTAGTTATTAGTTAAATCATTATTGGAAGGAAAAGTAGTCCCACTGCCGTTTTTCTGTTAAATGAATATACCTTTAAATGAGCTGTAGCTAACGGAAGAGAACTCAGCCTCTGTCTTCTGAAAAAGTAGCAGTTGCAAGAAAACAAAAATACAGAAGTTCCAACGACTTCCTAATGTTTCCCTAACATATATAAAATCTAACCTCAGAAATTATAATGTCCATTTCTGTGAAATGGCTGCAAATCCAACTTGGTTTCAAAATTTTGTGTTGGAGAAAGATTAAAAAAAAAAAAAAACAACTTAAAAGCTTTACCAAGCACCTAGTAGGTCTACTGATTTGTTTTTAGATCTCCTGACAAGCTCAATAAAACACAGATGCTTAGGAGTTCCCATCGTGGCTCATATAAAACATAGGAGTTCCCGTCGTGGCTCAGCGGTTAACGAACCCGACTATGAGGATGCGGGTTTAATCCCTTGCCTCATTCAATGGGTTAAAGATCTGGGGTTGCCGTGATCTGTAGTGTAGGTCACAGAAGCAGCTCAGATCTGGTGTTGCTGTGGCTGTGGCATAGGCTGGCGGCTGTAGCTCCGATTGGACCCCTAGCCTGGGAACCTCCATATTCTGCAGGTGTGGCCCTAAAAAAATAAAAAATAAAAATAAAACATAGGTGCTTAAAGTTGTTTTGTCTGTAAATATTCTCACTATAAGATGGTATAAACTGTTAAAGAAAGTAATCTACTAAAACTAGGTATTTGTATTACCAACCCATAATTCCGAATATCTTTTATTTAGAAAACATCTTGTGTAGCTTCCACTTGGTTCCTTATTCGTTTTCTCCTTTCACTTTATTTAAATAAATCCATAAAACAATCCAAAATTTAAGACAACAGCAAGGCCTGTAAAGCAGGTTTCAGATTCCAATTTCTCTGGGAAATGTTTTCCTTCCACTTCTCTCTGCCCTGGGATTTCAGCTTTTCCCTTTTACTGGTGGCATCCAATAAGTCCAAATTTTAATATTTTCAGACATGTGTTTCTCCGTACATTAAAAGAAAGGAAGTTTATTCAAACAGCTAATTCCCAAGTTTAAAGTTCTCATATAACGTAGTTTTTGCTCCAATCTCAACGACATAATTCCCTAAGCTTAAACTATCAAACACGATCGTCTCTCTTTGTGCAAAAAGCCACATACCACAGTTTCTGTCACAAAACAGTATTCATATATGAGAGTGAATAGATATGATTTACTTATAAAAGATTGCTAAAATATGTAGCTCCTTTATAAATCATATGCTGTTGAACCGTTGCAACCGGCTAGTTCTCAGATAATAGCATTTTCTCAGCCAACTCTGCTTTCTCTCTTCCTGCTAAGCAGAAACCTTAAAAAACAGATCAGAAGCATTTTAATGATGTAGATGAAAACAGCCAAAAGTTCTTGAAGCCCTACAGAAAAACAGCAGATGTGATCAGGCCCTGATATGTCATGTCTTCTGTACTCTCTCTGTCTCACCTGCCCTATTTCACACACTCTAAGTCGATTCCTCTGGTTATTGGATAGGACTCAAGATTTAAAAAGCAAAAACTCTGTCACAATAATACGCTTTTTAAAATTTTGCATGTCTATTAAAGGAAGTGGAAGAGGCATTCACCTACAGTGTGATTTGGTTTTTGCCATAAAAAAGCAAATTGAAACCTGATAAGCAAGGAGCCCATTGACTTCATTCACTTACGGGAGAACAAGAATTCCTGATAGAAGCTCAAATGCAGCCTACCCAGTGGGCTGGGAAACTGTAATACACCCCACACTGTCTTGGGGCGAAGATGGATTACGGCTCTACTACAATACCCCACAGTGGCCACAGGCCACACGTACAGTCAGTAGCAACAGAGTCACTTCTAAGTCACCTACAGAAAGTAATCCAAAATATCACTTCCCCAAAAATACCTGCCACCACTCTATCAGGAAAATCAGATTTTGAAGAATGACCCAAAAAAACATCAGAATTGAGACTCCATTACTTATCATTCAATGGGAAATTTCAAAAAGAAAACCAAAAGGATTTCGCTTTCCTAATGCATGGCTACTCCTCTGCTCGGTTGTTCTTAAAAATAATTTATGTAAAGCAGGATTTTCTCTAAATATACCGTGCTCTCTCATACACATTGCAAATGATATTTGCATACACCGAGTGTATGCACTGATACACACATGGTAAAAAGTTAAAAAATATAGACTGCATAAATCAGAAGCTGATTTTAAACAGACACCAACTTCAACAGATTTGTTTGCAATTTCTGAATTCTTCAGGTAGAAAAGATCTTTCTTGCTGGCTACGATTGTAGAAGATGTTTATGTTCTATAGAGTGTGCAAAAATGTTTCTCCATGTAAACAAAGAAAGAAAGGTTCCAGGATCTTGGTATTCTAACCTTGCCTTTGCTATTAAACATCCACCCAATGACTGTGAGGAGACTGGTGAAATCAGTCGGTCATGCTACAGTAAACATGGTATTTTGTGCGCTGCCCAAGACATTTTTTCTCATGAATATAAGTCACCTGCCATTTATTATGAGATTTTTTTTTCCCGACTGACACCCCATTATGTATATTCAGTCAAGCTCAAACAAGATTTCAAATGATCAATACACTATTGGTGCCGAAAGTCTATTAGCCGCTCTAGCCATAAACTCTGCAGCGAAACAAAGAACGGAGAAATATTTAGTGAACTGAATTACACCGAAGTCCACACTGGGGGGCAAGGGAACAGAAACAGGGAGGCAGAAAAGCAAGGGGAAGACGAGGGAGGGGAGACGTTTTTCCTAATAAAAATCAGCTTTCTGGAGCCTGACCAATGATGAAATGCATTACATTTTTTCAAAAATATCTTAAATTACATGTTGAGGTCTCTAAAGAAACAGGGAGGGGTCTTCCTCTGGGTCCCTTCCTGAGAACAGAGAGTTGTCTTCATAAAGAACCATACATAGAAGTATTTGATATCCCCGAGTAGAGAAGGCAGACCCACGCCTAGGGAAAACTGCAAAATCCTGCACCATCCAGTGTCTCTGTGTCCAAGAGCAACGCCGTGTTTGAACACTTTTCATTTTCTATCTGAAGCGCAGCAGATCTCAACAGGGAGCCGAGCTCAAGAAGTATTTTGGTTCATCTATGCGGTAGGAAAGCTAACTCAATAGCAGCCATACGATTTCACCTGGCACAAAAGAATGCTGCTCCTGCACGTCTACCTACTAGGATCTGTCCCTTACATGTAGGGAGATGTCAATTCAGCGTTACCCAGACACCAAAGGTTCATTTTCTCTTACCAGAAAAATAATGAAAAATAATGGGATGGGGAGCGGTAGAGAAAAATGGCAATGGATGGCTGTCGTGGTGGCCGGATACAGTTCCACTGCTGAACGGTGAATAAACACTGATCTCAGCTGGGCATCCCTCTGCCTACCAAGGAGATGATATCGCCTCCTTCTAGACTCTATGCTTATCAGGCTAGAGTCTTGGGCAAAAGGAATGAAAATGGGAAGAAATTTTCTCCATAGAGCCCTAGAATTATCAACATTTGATTATTTGTTAGTTTGCTGAACTTACATTTTGAACCGCTCCCAGGCAGATCAGCAGAGTCACCATCCACTGTATCAAAGGAACACCTGTAAGACCAACATATTTAGACCATTAGCCGGCTGGACAGTTTCCAAATTCCATGAGTAGCGAAGATGACTTACCAGAATTTGACTGAAGGATATGCACTCTGAGCTACTCTGAACAAAGGCTATTTTCCATGATATTTTTAGTTCTATAACCTAGAGCATGGCTACTTTTAAATTGACCACCTAAAGGAAGACCTATGGTATAAAAAAAAAAAACATACCTTACTCATACTCTGAGGTATTGTCTGTGTTCACTGCCTCTTCTTGAGGCTTCTAAGCGCTAAGATACCCAAGCACAGCATCATCAGACCCCAACATCCAACAGAAAAAAAAAACAACCCTCCCACTACCCCAAGTCTCCTCAAAATAAAGAGCCGAATCATTCCAAACTGCACTTCTAGTTCGTGTAGGATGCGTGTGTATGGGGCAAACTGTGGATACCAAAGTGCATTGTTTAATTTTGCAGTAACAGATGTGTAAGAATTTAATGTCACATAATTTTTAAAGGGCAGCGATCTCCAAATGGTTTTTTACAGTCAACTCCCTACTCATATACAACCCAAGTCAATACTCATATACTCCCGATATGTGAAAATTAAAATTTTAAAGATATTACCATTAATACTTATTTTACAACTCCCTATAAGTGGATTAGTAAAAGGGTGTTTCCTCGATTTTCTTGAAAACTGCACCTAATCTGACATTCTCATTTGGAAAAACGTAGATGCTTAGAGGCCAGCTCTTAAAGAAGTTAGACTTCAGATGCCTCTCTTCATCCTATGAGGCTGTCCAGTGTCTTGAAAAAAGCTCAGGGTACATTAATACTGTCTCCTGGGGTCAAAAATGAGATTTGCTGGCGGGGCCAAACAAGCCTAGGTGTTTATTCAGCCAGCACATTCACTTCACTGGGAGGTGGGTGTTCTGGAATGCTCCTCATACAATGCTGTGTACACATTTACTGTCGGAACTCAAGGAGGTACTGTTCTGGAACCTTCTCGCACTGCAATTAACTGTGCAAGTGGGCAGAGATAACTTCCACAAAATAATCACTGCAAATCTTAGGACAAGTCCCTCTTTGAAATCAGGCTATCAGGGCGCCGACGTCTGAGCAAAGCACCAGAGACATCCTACCAATTTGATTCCTGAAGCTAAAGCTGAAATCTATTTTGATCTTAGAATGACCCGCAATCACAGGCAATTTACCTGATTGTGTGTTCCTGGTGAAATTGCAAAGCCTTCTAAGGTGCTAGGATTTCTAGGTGTGGTTTGGGGACTCAAAGGAGGGGAAAAATTGTATTAAAAAGAAGGAAAAAAAGCAGAGGATGGTTTCAGCAGCTTTGAACTTACGTTAGTTCCAAACAGAACACGCAGTTTTCACCTGGAGCCTCAGGCAGGCTGGAATAACTATTGAGATGCAGTTATTCTGTTACATAAAATGGTCACCACATCCAGATTTAGAAAGGCATTAATTCACTCTAGCCATTGGGGGAAAAGTAGATTTTTCTCTTCTTCAAATGATTTATTTGCCTTAAAGAATGGTAACATCAAGTGGGCGTCCTTTTGACATTTTAAAATTTTTTTTCAAAAAAAGAAAAGGAAAGAACAAAGTCTTGGCATCTGTCTTCCTCGCAGTTGGCCTCGATGTCTGCAGTAGACGATGCGGGTTAGCATGGCTGTGACAATAATGAATTGTGAATTTATAATGAATGCCTCTTCCTTCGAAGCGGCTCAAAACATTTTCTTTCCCATAGATTTGAAATAAGGTTTGAAATCTCCTAGCCTTGTTGCCGAAATGGCCTTCCTCTAATACGACATGACATGACTGGGTTCCGAATGAAGGACCAAATGCAGTCATCTGTTTCCTGTTCCTGTTGTGCATTTCTGTTCTAACTGAGATGCCAGGTCCTTATCTATTTCACAAGCAGGTTTACTGCCTGAAAAAAAAAAAAAATGAAATCCCTCTTTCTGAAACACTTACTTTGATAAAGAAACTCTATTAAAAATACCAGAGCAAAAATAACTCTTTGTGGCTTCACTAGATGCTTTGATATCTGCCCTTCCAAGCATGCCTTTTAATCCCAGGATCTTAAAATTGGGAAGCAGCACCCACTTCAGATCCCTTTTCTATCAAAATCAGCCTCTCAAAGTTAAATGGATATTTGAACAAGCTGCCAGGTGAAACCAAATAACGCTGTGTTTTTTCAAGACCTTCCTATGGATTAAAGCCTACCCTCCAACATTTTAGTAATTACTTAAATAAAACGTTAACATCCAAGCGTAGAAACTGCCTCTCTCTGCACCACTGCAATTGTTGAATTCCTTTCCTGGCCTTTCATGCAGATGCTCAGAAACAGGGTGGGGCTCCCTGGTCTTGCATGCCACGTTAAGGGAGTCTATGCTGCAAAGGAAACTCAGTTAATCATTCATATCCTAGTTTTTCGGTATCCTTCCCAAATACCTTTGGAACAATCATACTGGTAGGATATACCACTATTTCTAATGTGAAGATTTAGATGAAAATCACTGTCTCAAACCAAATGTTCCGTGCACAAGCATGATAACAGGTACCGAAATGAAGGTGATAAGTCAAGGAATCAGGGAAAAAAATCTCCCTAAAGAAAAGCTGTGAGGAGGAGACAAGCTTTTCTGCTTATGGATGCCTCTGTTAAAGCTATTTATTTTCCATAAAAAAAAATGCCCTTTTTTTTTTACAAGTATGTTTCTTTAGAGTTTGCAAGTAAATCCAACCTTCCCAAAGCCATGCTGGTTCCCTTATGAGTCAGCAGGCCATGAGCAGTTCAGACAGTGCAGCTCAGAGTAAATGGACAAGAGCAATCTTTGGACACACCCATTTCACTAACCCTGACTCCGATTTTTTTTTTTTAAATCATCTTTAAGCTACTTGGTGTCTGACTGCAGAACCTTGCATCAAAAAACAGCACCTCTCCACCTCCACCTAAGAGAACTCAGGCTCCCATGTGAAATCACTTCCCTTCAGCTCTTTTACTGAACACAATTGGATTAGGGCTCATTTCTTCCTCAGTGGGCAACTCCTGTTTCTTTCTCTCTCTAGTCTGCATATTATCAGCTTGACATTCCCTTCAGTGGCATATGACAAATCAAATTGGCCATTACTGCACTCATCAAAGAAGGAGTTTTTTTTTTTTTTTTTATCTCCAAGGGCTGTTTCCTCCACTCCTTTTACAATCACGGACACACCAAAACAAAACAAAAAACATGTTTTTTTTTTTTTTTTTGAGAGGGAGGGTGGCAAGAGATAATGAATGGGTACAACTCACTCTATGGACAGAAAAGCAATCGGCAACCAGAAAGCCAAGGGCAGTCTCAAAATATGATTTTAAACACCCAGTGCCCACACCTTAAACATAAAGCATTCATTCAAAAATTATTATTAGCGTCGAAAAACTTTATTTAAAAATGCAGTAAATTATTTTCTATGTCTTTTTGCATGATTCAGCACTTTTAATACAAATTCCTGCCAAGAAGTTAAAATCAAAATGGAATATTTTCTGGATGCCTTAAAGCCTCATACACTCTTTACCTCGCCACCCGCTCTCCTTCTACTACAAGAGCATATCAGAAATACGGGGGTCACTGGTTTGCTGCTCTAACCCCCAGTGCCCACCTCAGAGCAGCGCAATTTCCCTCTCCGACATCTAAGTGGCTTTGGGGGACGGAATGACCCGCCGCAGAGGCTTCGCCCCATCTCGGGCGCATCCTCCTCGCCCGGAAGCCACACACGAGCAGGCAAACTCGAATGCACCTGTCTAACCACCATCAGCTGCAGCTACACGCTCCACCTGATGTGTCTTTTCAACCTTTGTCAAGTATCTCAAGACAAGAATTTCCCAAAGCCCTTCCCCCCAAATTAAGGCTTTCGCTGGAGCCCCCAACCCGCTGGAGCAGCAAGAGGAGGCCGGGATGGAGAGAAATCTCGCACTCACTCTGCAAACTTAACCCGCGCATCTCACGCACGCGCGCGTCCGCATCTGAAGACCCGCAGGTCTCCCCGCACCGTTCCCGCAGCACCCCACGCCCACACTGCACACTCACCTGCGGGTAGGCGAACCGCGGGCCACCGCGGGCCAGCCTCCCTTCGCGACCTCCCCGGGCAAGCCTCTGCGGTGGGTGCCAGGAGTGCCCTCAGGGGTGTCGGGGACCGCTGGCCGGCTCCGGGCAGGGCGGCGGCACACGGGGAGCCACCGCGAGGAGTGCGCCCGGGCGGGTCCGCGCCGAGCCCGAGCGAGCGGGCGAGCGGAGCGGGAGGGGCCATTTGTAACCGAGCAGACGCTACCACCGCCCCTTACTCGCGGGGGGCGGGGGCGGGCGGTCAGGTGACGGCGGCCCACCCTCCGCAGCCGAGCCGGGTGGTTCCTGCCCAGGAGGAGCCCCCTGGCGCGCTCTGATTGGAACTCCCGTCGCAGTGGCGGGGGAGGGGGGCACGTGACACCCGGGCCCGGCGGCCTGGCGCTCCCCACCCCCGCCAGGCACCCCGTCTTCCTCCTGGAAAAGCCGGGGGACACAGGCAAGGCAGGGGGAGCACGTGGGGTACAGGAGAGCCTGCTAGCCCTTTATTTTTTGCTGCAGCTCGGGGTGCTCCCGCCACTGAACCCGGAGAGGAAGGGTTCCCCTGCGGCCAGCCGGCCTTCATAATCCTCCCACTCTGCCCTTGGCCGCAGTACCCTCCCCCACTCCTCCAGGCACCGGCACTCTGTATAGACCATCGCCACTCCATAGATGCCAGTGGCACTTAAGAGTGTGTTTTGTTTTCTCTGTGCGCACTGGCACAATGTGCCAGAGAGAACCTACGACGATGCAGTGCAGACACCGCCCAACTCGGAGGCCCGGGAGACCCCCAGGGATGTCTGATGGCCCCGGGGTTAGGTCCCAGAGGGTCTTGGGCCTGCTCCCACGGGAGGAGGAGGAGGGGGCGCCCGCGGGAGCTGCAAGTCTCTGATCCTTCCCAGGAAGCAGGCGGGGGGGGGGGGCGTCCACGGGGTGCGAATCCAACTTCTGGAAGCAAGTCGCTAATAATAAAGGTCAAATTAAAACAACTAAGGTAGTGGTGCTGGCAAGGACGCGCCGCTCGGTCGTGGGAAGCCCGGCTATTAATCACCCATGACCAGCATTGCTTTTCTTAAGTGGGAGAATGGGTAACGGGGAAAGCCTCCGGAGTTGGCGCGCTGTTCTAAAGCCCCAGTGCTTCTGCAGAACGAATGGATTCTGCAACCTCTTCCCCACCTCCCCTAAGCTCTCTCACCCGGCTGCACCACCCTAGAAGGCAGGGATTCGGAGAAAATGCGGTGTCACGTTCCCTACTGTGCCCGCGGACGAGTCTGCGCCAACTCCAGCAACACGTGGGGACCGCGAATCTGGGCGCCTGCTCCCTGCTTGGGTGGTTATGTGGACTTATATGATTATTTGTTACAACGAGATTGGAAGAAGTCCGTCTCTACACTGGATTCTTTCAAACTTTTGTGCAAGGGAATTTCGTAGTCAGTTAGGGCCGGGAATCTTTTTCTAGCCGAGGTCTCTGCCGCGCTCAGCTGAGTCCAGGAAACCTCAGGGAGTAAGACCGAGGCCCCGGTCCCCGGATGCTGCAGCCTCTGTTCCCCCCTTGGATAAGCCCGGCAACTCGCCTTTCGCCCCTGAGGGGCTTTCCGACAGGAATGTGACAGTAGTTGAAGCCAGGGAACATTGACCCATTGGTACCTGAGTTTCGCTGGCATGGGACAAGTGGTGAGCAGGTTTAACCCCAAAGGAGTTCACCCTTAAAGCTTTTGGCACAAACGCTAGGTAGGGAATCTTTGAGGAAGGTGAGAATCAAACCATTTTAAGTTGGGTAGGGGGAGGGGGGAAATATTCTGAAAAAGAAACGGCTTTCTACCGTTAAGTCTCCCACCGCCCCCCTTCTCCAAACCACAAAAGGTTGGGGAAATCGCACCAATAAAGTGTAAGTCCATTGGGAGGAAAAATGCTCTGTTAAAAATCAAGACCTCTTTAATAGGAAGATGGGTAAATTTTCTATTTCCAGGTGTTAATAATGGCACCATCACATTAAAATTGGAGATTGATTGTGACAAGAGAATCCAAGCCCACAGGACGCAGACAGAATTTCCAGAGTTGAAAATAAACAAGTCTTCCTCCACGCGTCCACCCTCATCCTGCCGACCCCAGTCACCAGAAGGACTGGGGACTGGGAGGCTGTAGCGGGTGGGCGGCGGAGCCACTTGTTGCGGCACCGCTAGAGGAGGTAATTTCCAAACGGAGCTGGATCTGGAAGAGATGCGAAGTTAAAATCCCTTTTGCGGGATGCAGACGCTGCAGAAGCCGAGGCGGGCGGTGAGCACTGACTCAGAGGTGGTTTTGTTTTTCACTTGAACGCTGGACCATCTTTGCTTGAAATGCTTTGTCTTGCACATCTGGGAATTTGTGCGGTTAAATGCCTACTGTGCGCGCGCACGTGCGTACACAAACACACACACACACACAAGCAGGGGGTCACCGGCAAGCAGGGAAGTGAGTGGCACAAGTGCTTCGGACTTTCAAGGGCTCTGCCCTTGGGAAGCAGAGCGAGGGAGACGGCCTCGATGTGAGTCAGGTAACTGGGAAAGGCCCTTCTCCAGCTGCTCTGGGAGTGGGGAGCTGGGAACCGAGGTGCCGGGGAGGTCCAGGTAGTGACACAGCGTCCTCCAGGGCAAAGGGCAGAGGCGTCGGGAGGCAGATCTGACAGGGGCAGGCGAGTTCTTGGGAGTCCTAGTTCCTTGTCTACACGGTCAAGCTGTATGGAGAAAATGCGCGATACCGGAGCGGGGGTGGTGAGGAGAGAGAAACAGTGACAGAGAGACCAAGTCTAGGTGCAGGGCCGGCCCTGTCGCCTGGGAGCGGAAGCAAGGCTCGTCCCCACTCGGCTCGCACGGCAGTCTCACCGGCGCCCTATGGCCACTGCTTCCGCAGTCCTGGCGGCCGCAGAGACATCGCCTCCATTCACCCTCCCGGGTTTGCAGAGCAAAAGCCAAGCACAGGAGCCTCTTATGGGTCTGGCGTGATCTCGTCTTAGGGCGATGGAAAGCTGCCGAGGGTGGGCTGGACTTGGGGACAGATTGGTTAATAGAGTGAAGAATTTGTCCTGAGTTCTCACATAAAGTGAGGCTGGTAAGACCGAGCGCTTAAAAGACTGCTAGGAATTTGGAAGTGTGGGGGTGGAGGTGGGAAGGGGTTAATGACAGGTTTAGGACCACTACGGGAAATGCCCAATTTGAAGATCTCCCCATCGTGGGTCGCGCTATCGGAAGTTCAACCCAGGTGGAGGCGCCGCTGCGCTGGCGGTCACCTCCCCGCATTATGACACCTAGAGGTACCCTGCAACTCCCACGTCCCCGCGGTCAACCTCTCCGCGCCGGTTGCAACCAGCAAAAGTCTTTACCCCACCCACGCCCCTTTAAAAGATCTCTTTTCCTTTTCTTCCGAGGATAGGTTAACGCCGAAAGGCCCGCAGTGCAGCCTGCGGACACCTTACTGCTTTCCGCCGCCTTCTCTGCACTGGGCGCGGACTGCGGGGCTGCTGCTGTAGCCTAGCCAAAGCCTTCCGGTGCCTCCCAACCCCCTCCCCCGCAGCCACACCTCGGTCGCGGACCGCCCCTTCCCCCCCCCCTCCCCGCCGCCCCATGGTCGCCTTCCTCCCCCGCGCGCTCCCGGCGCCTGCCCCTCCACCGGCGGGTGGCAGCCAGAGGCTGTGTGCCCTCCTTCGTGTGCTGGCGTAAGGGAGCGCACAGGACGGCGACCTGAGAACCCACCACTGCCCCTAGCTCGGGGTTCGCCCACGTGGAACTCGCCGGCCATTGCCGGTCCCCGGCACCAGTCTGCGGAACTCGGCTGCAGGTGCAGTTCTGGGAGCCCTCCGGCGCTCCCACCGGCCCTTGTCCATCCCAGTCTTTCCCCCACCCCAGGGTCTGGCAGGTAGTGAAGCCCCTTCGTCTCCCGCCCGCGTCCCCAGATCATCCCTGGACAAAGCCAACGGGCTTCCCGCACTGGTGCGGGAAGGAGGAGCCGCACCGGGGAAGAGACGGGCGCAGAGAGCGCCTACAGGCGCCGGGCCTCGGTGCGGTCCCCGTCCCTGGCCTGCCGTCTGGATGCTGGGCTGGGGCTGCGGAGGCCGCCTGCGCAGGGCAGACACCCCACCGGCGGTTCTTTCAGCGCCGGCAGCCGGCGCTGGCGGCGCTGCAGGAAGGAGGCCCAGTGGCGCCGGTTTCTCCACACCCACGTGCCCCGCGTGTGCGCGCCCCCGGCCTGCAGATGCTATCCGGCCGGTGCCGCCGGGATTTCCGGGCGGCCCCACCCTCCCCGGCCGCCACGCTTTGCTCCCTGCATTTGGAGTCTCCTTGGCATCTTGGCTGCAGCATCCAATACCAGGCGGCCAGCAAGCCTGCGGGCCGCTGCTCAGACGCTGCAGCTCCCTCCCGACTCCCGCACTCACCTTTTCATGTGGACCGTGGGGTTCATTCACTGCACCAGGGGCTGTTCAGCCACCGCCCACGGCCTCCTGGAAAACGCAGCAGGAGGGCGTTCCTGAGGCGCCAGCACCCTCCTTAAACCCTTTCCTGGCTTTCAGCACAGCACCTTCATCAGCTGGCCACCCTCCCTGACAGTCGGAGAGGCAGAGCTCTCTCTGCTTTCTCATTTTCACCCTCACGCCAGTGCCCACCTATAGACACACACACACACACACACACCTGAACACCGCGAGCCCATGGTCAGTTGCGCTCTCCAACTCCTACTTGCTAAACTGGGCGGCACAGGACACGTCGCTGACAGCAAGGTGAGGGAGTGGCACTGAGGAGCTAGGTGGTTTCTTAAAATTTATGAAATAGACTTTTGCCCTGGCCGTTGCGTTTTTAAGAGGATTGTACTTTTAAAAAATAAATAGCCCAAGAGCACTTACACATTTAAAATAATATTCAAGTATTTTCGAGAATATGCAGTTTGTTTAAAAAAAAAAAAACACAGAGACCTACCAGTTTTCCACAAAGGCAACAATTCCCGAAACTATGGTACAACGTCATAATATTGGCATTGATCAAATCCACTAATCTTACTTAGATTTCCCCAGTTTTACTTGTCCTCAGTGTGTGTATGTATTTTTTTTTCTATCCAATTTTATCATATGTTTAGGTACAAATCCATCACCACAGTCAAGGTACAGAACTGTTTCATCACACAGGTTTTTCTTACTCCCTTTTTATAACCACACCTGGGGGAGGGGGGCTGATAGCCATAATCTGTTTTTCTATAATTTTGTCATTTCCAGACTGTCCTATAAACGGTAGTACACAAAAATGTAATCTTTTTGGACTGCCTTTATTCACTCAGCCTAATTCTCTTAAAATTCATCCAAGTCATTGTATCAGTAGGTCCTTCTTTTTATTGCAGGGTGATATTCCATGATGTGAAGCTAACACAAAGGTAAAGGGTTTAACTATTCATCTGTGGAAGGACATCTGGGTTGTTTCCAGATTTGGGCTATTTTAATAAAGCTCCTATGAACATTTGTTCACAGGATTTTGTGTGAAAATAACTTCATTTATCTGGAATAAAAACCAAGAGGGCAATTGCTGGGTCATATGGTAACACCATCTTAGGTTTTGTAAGAAACTGCCACACTTTTTTTCCAAGTATTTGTGCAAACAGCGATGCATGAATGATTCAGATTTTCCTCATCTTCCACAGCATTTGGTAATGTCACTATTTTTTATTTTAGTGATTTGGCTAGGTGCAGTAATATCTCATTGTGGTTTTAATTTACATTTCCTCGATGAATAATGATATTGACTATCTTTTTTATGCTGATTTGTTGTCTTTATTTCTTTTGGGGATGTTTGTTCACATTTTTTGCCCATTTTCTAATTAGAGGGTTTTTGCTTTTACTGTTAAAGAGCTGTTTTCTGAAAGCACTTTATTGAGGTATGGTTGATATACAAAAAGTTGTACATATTTAATGTATACAACTTGGTGAGTTTGGAGATAAGTATACATCTTTGAAACTCTCAACCACAATCTATGCCGTGAACATATCCATCACATCCAAAGGTTTCCTCCCACCTTATTATTATTAGTTTGTGATAATAACACTTGACATTAGAGCTACCCTCTTAGCAAAGTTTGAAGTATACGACACAGTATTATTAACTATAGGCACTATGCTGTGCAATAGATCTCCAGGACTTACTCATCTTCCAAAGCTGAAACTTTATACCCACTAATACCTCCCCATTTCCCTCTCCCCCCAGGCCTTGGCAACCACCATTATACTCTATTTCTACAAGTTGGACTAGTTTAGATTCCCTGTATTAGGTGTGTAATTACATAGTCTTTGTTCCTCTGTATCTGGCTTCTTTTACTTAGGATAATGCCCTTCGGGTTCATCCATGGTCATCAAAAGTGCCAGAGTTTGCTTCTTTTTCAAGGCTGAATAATACTCCATTGTATATATGTTCCACATCTTCTTTATCCATTCATAAATCAGTGGACATTTAGCTTGCTTCCACATGTTGGCTATTGTGAAAAGTACTCCAATGAAAATGGGAGTGCTGAATGTTTCAATTCCTGAATATATACCCAGAAGTGGGATTGTTGGATCATATGGTTGATCTATTTTTGTTTTTTTTAAGGAAACACCATGCTGTTTTCCACAGTGCAGACACCCATTTACATTTCTAACAATGAGTTCCCTTTCCTCCACATCCTGATCAATACCTTTTTTTTTTTTTTAATAACAGCCATCCTAACGTGTGTGAGGTGATAGCTCATTGTGGCTTTGATTAGCATTTCCCTGATGACTAGTGATGTTGAACACCTTTTCGTGTACCTGTTCCTTGTATAGATATCTTCATTTTTTTTTTTTTTCCTATTTTAGGGCTGCGCCTGTGGCAAATGGAGGTTCCCAGGCTAGGGGTTGAATCTGAGCTACAGCTGCTTGCCTACACCACAGCTACAGCAACACGGGATCTGAGCTGCGTCTTTGACCTGCACCACAGCTCACAGCAACACTGGATCCCTGACCCACTGATAGAGGTCAGGGATTGAACCCACATCCTCATGGATCCTAGTCAACTTCCTTAACCACTGAGCCACGAAGGGAATTCCCCATGCCTTCATTTGAGAATGTACATTCAGTTTCTTTGGCCATTATTATTATTATTATTATTATTTTTGGCTTTTGTCATTTTTTAGGGCTGCACCCTGCGGCATGGGGAGGTTCCCAGGCTAGGGGTCTAACAGGAGCTGTAGCTGCCGGCCTTCGCCACAGCCACAGCAACGCAGGATCCAAGCCACATCTGTGACCTACACCACAGCTCATGGCAACGCTGGATTCTTAACCCACTGAGTGAGGCCAGGGATCGAACCCACAACCTCATGTTTCCTAATCAGATTCGGTTCCGCTGAGCCACGACGGGAACTCCTGGCCATCTTTTTCATAGGGTTATTTGGGGTTTTATTTATTTGAGTTTTTTGGCTATTGAGTTGCAGAAATTCCTTATATGCTTTAGATACTAACCCTTTATCAGATTCATGTTTGGCAAATATTTCCTCCCATTTTGTTGAATGTTTACTGTGCAGAAGCTCTTTACTTTGATGCAGTCCCATTTATCTATATTTGCTTTTTTTATCTGTGCTTTTGTTGTCATATCCAAGAAATCATTGCCAAGACCCATGTTAGGAAGCTTTCTCACTGTTTTCTTTTAGGAGTTTTATGGCTTCAGGTCTTCTGTTTCAGTCTTTAATCCTTTTGGATTAATATTTGTTTATTTATTTAATTTTTCCTTTTTAGGGCCACACCTGTGGCATATGGAAGTTCCCAGGCTAGGGGTCGAATTGGAGCTGCAGCTGCTGGCCTGCACCACATCAATGCAAGATCTGAGCCGTATCTGTGACCTACACCACAGTCCAAGGCATCTCCTGATCCTTAACCCACTGAGCAAGGCCAGGGATCAAACCCACATCCTCATGAATACCATTCGGGTTCGTAACCCACTGAGCCACAACAGGAACTCCTTTTTGAGTTAAATTTTGTGTATAGTGTAAGAGTCCAGTTTCATTCTTTGTTTGTGGATATATGCATTTTCCAATACCACTCATTCTTGGCACCTTTGTTGAAAATCAGTTAACCATGTACGTGTGAGCTTATTTCTCGTCTATTCTGTTCCATTGTTCTGTATGTCTGTTTTTTAATAGTACCAATACTATTTTGACTACTGTAGCTTTGTAATATATTTTGAGATAAGGAAGTGTGATGTCCCTGGCTTGCTCAAAATTGCTTTGGCTATCTAATCAGGATTTTTTTGTGGTTCCTTATGAATTTTAGAATTGCTTTTTTTATGTTTTTATAAAGAGTGCCGTTAGGATTTTAATAGGAATTGCACTGATTGTAGATTGGTTTGGATAGTATGAACATTTGAACAATATTAATTCTTCCAATCCATGAATACGTGAAGTTTTTCCATTTAGTTTGTGTCTTCTTTCTTTTCTTTCATTGGTGTTTTATACTTTTCAATGTAAAAAATTTTACTTCTTTGGTTAAGTTTATTCCCAAGTATTTTATTCTTTTCGGTGCTACTGTAAATATGATTATTTTCTTAATTTCCTTTTTGGATAACTTGTGTAGACATAGAGCTGATTTTTCTATGTGGATTTTGTATCCTAAAACTTTACCAAACGTGTTTACTAGTTCTTACTTTTTTGGTGGAGTATTTAGTATTTTTTACATGTAAGATCATGTCATCTGCAAAAAGAGACAATTTTACTTTTTCCTTTCTTTTTTTTTTCTTCCTTGCCTAATTGCTCTGGTTAGGACTTCTGGTACTATGGTGAATAGAAATGGTGGGAATGGGCATCCTTGTGTTGTTCCAGATCTTAGAGGAAAAGTTTTCAGTTTTTTACCATTAAATATAGTGTTATCTATGGGATTTTCATACATGAGCTTTATTGTGTTGAGGTAAGTTCCTTCTATATCTACTTTGTTGAGAGTCTTTTAATCATGAGAGGGTGTTGAATTTTGTAAAATGCTTTTTCTGTATTTATTGAAAGCACTGTGATTTTTATCCTTCATGCTGTTAATGTGGTGTATCACAATGTTTGATTTACATATGTTGAACCATTTTTGCATCCCAGGGTTAAATCCCACTTGATCATGTATCATCTTTTCAGTGTGCTCTTTATTTTGGTTTGATAATATTTTCTGAGGTCTGTTACATTTGTGTTCATCAAGGATATTGTTTCCTTGTCTTGCAGTGTCTTTCACTTCACTGTCATTGTGAACCTGGCCTCATAAAAGAGTTCGAAAGTGTTTCCTCCTCTTCTATTTTTTTGGGAAGAATTTTAAAAGGGTTGGCATGACTTCTTTAAAATTTTGGTAGAGTTGACCTGTGATAGCATCTAGTCCTGCACATTTTTTGTTGGTGGGGGGGTTTGATTATTGATTCTTTCCCTTTATTTCTTATTAGTCTGTCAGGCTTTCTCTTTATTCTTGATTCAGTCTTCATAGGTTGTATGTTTCTAGGAATATATCTATTTCTTCTAGGTTGTCCAATTCGTTGGCACATAATTGTTCATAATGTTCTCTTATGATTTCCGCTCCCCTTGGGTTCAATTGTAATGTCTCTTCTTTCATTTCTGATTTGGAGTCTGTTTTCTTGGTCTAACTAAAGATTTGTCAGTTTTGTTCATCTTTTCAAAAACCCAACTCTTGGTTTTGTCAGTTTTTTCTATTCTCTCCTTATTTCCGCTCTGATCTTTATTATTTACTTCCTTCTGATAACTTTGGGCTTAGTTTGTTCTTTTTCTAGTTCCTTAAAGTATAAAGTTAGACTTATTTGAGAGCTTTCTTTTTTAAGGGGCATTTATTGCTATAAATTTTCTCCTTAGTTCTACTTTTACTGTAACCTATAAGTTTTGGTATGTTTTATTTTCATTTTCATTTGTCTCAAGATATTTTTAAAATTCCCTTTCAATTTCTTTGGCTCAATAGCTTTTCAAGAGTGTGTTGTTTAATTTTCATGTATTCATGACTTTTCCTGTTTTCCTTTTGTTATTGATTTCGTGTTTTATTCCATTGTGGTCAGAAATGACACTTAATCATTTCAGTTTTCTTAAATTTATTAAAACTTGTTTGGTTCCCTACCTGTAATCTATCCTTGATAATGTTCAGGATGCACTTGAGAAAAATGTATATTCTGCTGCTGTTGGATGGAATGTCCTTTATATGAATGTTAGGTTTTATATATTTCAGTGCTCTGATGTTGTGTCTATATATATTTATGCTTGCTATGTATTCCTGTTGAATTTATTCTTTTATTATCATTACACAATGACCATTTTTGTCTCTTATAACAGTTTTTTACTTAAAGCCCATTTTTTGTCTGATATAAGTAGTCACCCTTAATCTCTTTTGGTTACTCTTTGCATGGAAAATATTTTTTTCATCACTTCATTTTCAGCCTCTGTAAATCTAAAGTGAGTCTCAGCATTTGGTTGAATTTTGTGTTTTATCCACTCAGCTACACTGTATCTTTTGATTTGAATTCATTTACATTTAAAATAATTATTGATAGATAAGGAGTTAGTATTGTCATTTTGTTAATTATTTTCTGCCTGTTTTGTAGCCCATTATTCCTCTCTTGCTGTCTTCCTTTGTGATTTGATATGTTTTTGTTTTGTTTTGGTAGTGATATGCTTTGATTTTTTTCTCTGTGTTTTTTTGTAGCTACCATAGATTTTTCTTTGGTAATATTCATGAGAATTGCATAAAGTTTATTATTAAAACCGTCAATTTTAAGCTGATAGCAAGTTCAATTGCATAAGAACTATACTTTTATTTTCCTTTATTGGATTTATGCCAGAATTTTCTTCCTTCTACATTGCATATCCATTAGCAAATATTTGTGGTAATAGTTATTTTTAATGCATTTGTACTAGGATTAAAAGTAATTTACACACCACCATTACTGTATCACATTACTTGTATTTGTGTATATATCAATCTTTACCCATGAGAGAGCAACATGCTTTCATGTTGCTGTTTAGCATTCTTTTATTTCAACTTGAAGAATTCCCTTTAGCACTTCTTGTAAGGTATATCTATTGGTGATAAATTCTTTCAGCTTTGTTCATCTGGAAATTTTTTTATCTCTTCTTTATTTTTAAAGAACAGGTTTCTGCTGGGTATAGCAATCTTGATTAGCGATGTTTTTTTTCTTTCAGCATTTTGAATATATTGTCCCACTCTTTCCTGGTCTGCAAGTTTCTGCTGAGAAATCCACTGATACTCTTATGAGTGTTTCCTTGTGTGTGACAAATCACTTTTTCTCTTGCCACTTTAAAAACTATCTTTGGTTTTTTTTACTTTTGACAATTTAATTTTAGTGTGTCTTCATGTAGATCTCTTTAGATTCAAACTCTTTGGGTTGTTTTGGCTTCATGAATTTGGCTGTCCATTTTCCTCTATTGATTTGGGAAGTTTTTATTCATTATTTCTTTACATAAGCTTTCTGCTCTCCCTTTGTTTACCTTTCTCCTTCTGGGACTCCCGTAATGTGTATATCATTTTGTTCATGATTCACATAAGTCTTGCAGGCTTTCTTCGTTCTTTTAAATTTTTTTTTTCCCTTTTTGCTCTCCTGATTGGATAATTTCAAATTGCTTGACCTTTAGTTTACTGATCCTTCTGCTGTTGAAGCTCTTTATGGAATTTTTCAGTTCAGTCATTGTCTTCAACTCCAGAATTTCTGTTTGTTTTGTTTTGTCTTTTTGCCTTTTCCAGGGCTGTACCTGCAGCATATGGAGGTTTCCAGGCTAGAGGACTTGTAGCTGCCTGTCTATGCCACGGTCATAGCAATGCAGGATCTGAGCCACGTCTGCAACCTACACCACAGCTCACGGCAACGCAGGATCCTTAACCCACTGAGCAAGGCCAGGGATCGAACCCACAACCTCATGGTTCCTAGTTGGATTCATTAACCACTGAGCCATGACAGGAACTCCCAGAATTTCTGTTTGATTCTTTTTTATGGCTTATATCTTGAACCTCTCACTTTGTTTTGTATTTCTTTCTTGACTTCATTTAGTTATCTTGTATTTGCTGAGATTCTTTAAGATGATTATTTTGAATTCTTTGTCAGGCAGTTCATAGATATCCATTTCTTTAGGATCATGTACTGGAGCTTTATTTTATTCCTTCGCCTGTATCATGTTTCCCTAATTCTTCTTGACTCTTGTAGCTTTGCATTGGTTTCTGAGCATGTGAAGAAACAATCTCCTCTTCCAGTCTTTACAGACTGCCTTTGGCAAGGAAATGACTTCATCATTCAGCCCAGCCAGATATCTGGAATGGCCAGTTGGTAGGGACCATTAATGGACCTAGTAGGGTCTATAAGTGGATTTGCTCTTTTTTCCTCCACAGGAGATCTTACAGGCTGGGGGGATCTCTCTCACCACTGCACTGTGCTGGCTTGAAGGAACGATGATGCAGATAAACTGAAACTATTCTCTTTACCCCTTTCAGGGCATCTTTTCTCATTTCTGTGTTCCACTGGTGTACTATAACCACTGATCTGTATTTTGAAGCTTTCATAAACTTTTTCTATCCATGGGCTGTTGTTAAATTGGTATTTCTGTGGGGGAATGAGGACTGGGACCTCCTGTTCTGCTATTTACTGTCATTCTCCTTCTGAAAGATCTTTATGCATTTTATAAAAAATTCTTTTCCAGACGTGGTTTTGCAAATATTTTGCCCCAGTCTTCAGCTTGTCTTTTCATCCTCTTCGTATGAGCTTTTGCAAGCAAAAGTTTCCAGGTTTGATAAGATTCAATTTATCATTATTTCATTTTGCAGATCTCATTTTTGGTATCAAGTCTAAGGACTCTGGCCTAGTATAAATTCAGAATATTTTCCTCCAACTTTTGAATACGTTTTATATTTTAAATTTAAGTCTTTGATTCATTTCAAGTTAACATTTGCATAAGGTGTGAGTTTAGGTTGAGGTGCATTTTTGCCTATGGTACCAGGTTGTTCTAGAATCATTTGTTGAAAAAAGTATTTTTCTTCATTGAATTACTTTTGAACATTTATGAAATGTTGGTTGACATATTTGTGTAGGTCTATTTCTGTGTTTTTATTCAGTTCCATTGATCTATGTGACTAACACTTCACTAATATCATACTGTCTTGATTTTTGTAGCTATGTAGTAAGATTCAATATCAAGTAGAATGATTCCTTTCACTTTATTCTTTATTCATTTTAGCTATTCTAGATCTTGTTCCATTTCATATAAATTTTTAGAATGGACTTTTTATATCTACAAAAAAAACTTCATGTAGAGTTCCTGCTGTGGCACAACAGGGTCAGTTGGGTCTCTGCAGTCCTGGGATGAAGGCTTCATCTCTGGCCTGACACAGTAGGTTAAGGATTTGGTGTTGCTGCAACTGCAGCTTAGATCTGATTCTTTGTCCTGGGAATTCCATATGCCACAGGGCAACAATAAAAGAAAAAACTAAATGAAAAAAACCTTCGTGTGATTTTGGTAGAAATTGATGAAGTCTATAAATCCTTGTGGGGGTGAAGCTGACATCTTTTCTATGTTGTATCTTCTAATCTACGAACATGGTGTACCTGTTCCTTTATTTAGGTCTTCATTGATTTCATCTGCATTTTGCAGTTTTCAGCATATAGATTCTGCTCATGTTTTATTAAGTTTTGTTGTCTTTTTTTTTTTTTTTGGTGTGTTTCTTTTTAGGGCTGCACCCACAGCATATAGAAGATCCCAAGCTAGAAATCTAATCGGAGCTGCAGCTGCTGGCCTACACCACATCCAAAGCAATGCAGGATATCAGACATGTGTGTGACCTACGCCACAGCTCACAGCAATGCCAGATCCTTAACCCGAGTGGGGCCAGAGATTGAACCCACATCCTCATGGATTCTAGTTGGGTTCATTACTGCTAAGCTATAGCAGGAACTCCTAGGTTTCATTGTCTTTGAATCAACTGTGAGTGATGCTGTACTTCTAATTTTGGTTTCTACTTGAGCACTGTTAATGTAGAAATGCAATTAATATTTGTTGTTTGATCTTGTATCCTGCAACCTTGCTAAACTTACTTATCAGTGTTGAGTTTATCCTGCAACCTTGCTAAACTTATCAGTGTTGAGAGTTTTCTATGTGACAATTATGCTATCTACAAAGAGAGCCAGTGTTGTTTTTTTTCTCCTTTCTTTCCAGTCTGCATATCTTTTCTTTATTGGCTTATTTCAGTGTCTAGAACTTCCAGTAGCTACGCTGGATAAATGTAGCAAGAACAAACATCCTTGTCTTCTTCTCGCTCTCTCTCTCTCTCTCTCTCTTTTTTTTTTTTTTTTTTTTTTTGGCCTTTCCAGGGCCTCTCCTGCAGCATTTGGAAGTTCCCAGGCTAGGGGTTGAATCAGAGCTACAGCTGCAGGCCTACACCACAGCCACAGCAATGTGGGATCTGAGCCGTGTCTGCCACCTACACCACACCTCATGGCAATGCCAGATCCTTAACCCACTGAGCAAGGCCAGGGATTGAACCCACAACCCCGTTGTTTCTAGTTGGATTCGTTTCCACTGTGCTATGACTGGAACTCCCCTAGTTTCATTTCTGATATAGGTGATTTTTTTCCTCACTCTTTTTATTTTTGTAAATCTTGGAGGTTATCAATTTTACTGATTTTGTTGAAGAACCAGTTTTTGTTTCATTGATCTTTCTAAATTGTGTTCTTATTTTCATTTATTTTTTTAATTTTTATTTTCCTCTTTCTTCCTCTTACTTTGGGTTTACTTGCTTTACTTTTCCAGTTTTTGAGATAGAGAGTTGCATTACTTATTTGAGATCTCCTCTATTTTCTAATGGAAGCATTTAGTGTTATTAATTTCTCTTTTGGAACTGCTTTAATTGTATCATAAGTTTGACATGCATTTTCATTTTCACTTGGTTATTTCTATCTATCTATCTATCTATCTATCTATCTACCTACCTACCTATTTATTTATTTATTTATTTTTGGCCACACCCACAGCATATGAAAGTTCCTGGGCCAGGGACTGAATCTGAGTTGCAGCTGCAACCTGTGCCAGAGCTGAGGCAACACCAGATCCTTAATCCACTGCACTGGGCTGGGGATTGAACCCACACCTCAGCACTGACCCAAGCTGTTGCAAAAACAGTGACAGATCCTTAACCCAGTGCACCACAGCAGTAACTTGTGGTAACTCCCTGTGTCTATTATATTTAAATTTTCTTTCGGGAATTCCTCTTTGATCCATGATTTTTTTTAAAGTGTGTTAATTTCCAAGTGCTTGGAGATTTTTCTGTTATCTTCTGTTATCAATTTCTAGTTTGATTCTATTATGGTCAGAGAATACACTCTGTATGATTCAGTTCCTTTAAGTTTGTTGAGGTTTGTATTATGAGCCAAGATATGGTGTATATATCATGGACTCTCAAAAAAAGTGTGTATTCTGCTGTTATTGGGTGGAGTTTTTCATTAATTTCAATGATATTTTTCATTAATATCAACCTATAGGATATCCTATAGGTTGATGATATAATTGATTTCTTCTGCATACTTTATGATGTTCTGGTACGGTATACATACATTTAGAATTGTGATGTCTTCCTTATAGAATTGATCCTTTTATCATTACATAATGTCTGTCTTTGCCTCTAGTAATTTTCTTTGCTTTGAAAATTATTTTGTCTGGTATTGGTATTAATATAGCTACTCCTGATTCATAAAATGTTAATATTTGAATGATATATATATTTCATCCTTTTAAATTTCAACCTTCTTATATAATTTGAACATTCATGCATTTTTTTTAAGTTTTTTTTTTTTGACTGGCAATTGGTGAAATTCTAAAAGTCATTTTTGTCCAATAAAAACCTTATGATTTCATGGCATTGGATTTGGCAATGATTTTTTGGTTTTAACACCAGAATCTGAACGGCGGCAAGATGGTGGAGAAGTAAGAGGTTGTGCTCACCCTCTCCCACAAATATATCAAAAAACACATCTAAATATAAAACAACTTGGACAAAACATCATCTGAATACTGATTAATTTAAATCTCCAGAAACTGCAAGAAACTCTTGAAATAACTGGGTAGAACAACAGAAAAAAAAAAAAGAGAGCAAGAAAAGGAATCAGGATGGCATCCAGCACCCCAGGGAGGGCACTATGAAAAAGAAAAGCAACCCACACCCTGGGAAGCCACCTAACTGATGATCAGTGGAGCTAGAGGGACCTCAAAGCCTGAGAAAAATGCAGTAACTGGATTGAGAATAGAAAAGCGGAGTTAGAGACTCACACAGATGACCTGAATACCGGCACAGACACCACAGCCTGAGGCGCCGGGCGGTGCCTGGAAACTGAGACATAGGCCCCCGAGGTCAGTCCCTGGGAGAGGGCTGAGGTCGGTGGTGGTTGCGGTTGAGGAGAAAGGCTAGGGAACAGTGCATGGGAGGGAGGGCGATACTCTATGGACTGTGGAGTGTAAAGCCAGGACAGAGGGAACCAGGGAAGTCTGGTCCTGCAGGGGAGGCAAGCCTTCATTGTCAGGGAGGAGGAGAGGACGAGGGGCTGACCACCATAGGAAGCACCTTGAACTAGCGTGGAGGGCAGGGTGGTGGAGCCTGTGCCACAGAGATAGCAGCGGCAGTGGGGCAGAGCCAGTGGAGGCAGCAGTGGTGGCAGTGGGGGCAGAGACTGTGCCTTGAAGCCCGTGGAGTGAACATTGATGGTGGGGCGGAGCACTGTGCCAGGTCGTGGAGCCAGGAGCCTGTGCCAACCAGCATCAGTGTGTGGGGGGGCTGTGCCAGTCCACGGAGCTAGGAGCCTGCGCAGGCCACAGAATTAGCATCTCTGGTGGGTGGAGCCCTACGCGACCACACAGAGCTAGCATTGGGAGAGGGGTGGAGCCAGTGCCAGCCCTGCAGAGACAGCCTCTGCAGGGGGGTGGAGCACTGTGCCAGACACCGGAGCCAGGAACCCACGCCAACCCACGAGCAAGCATCAGCGGAGGGGCAGAGCCAATGCCAGCCTGCTGAACCAGCCTCTGACAGGTACCCCCTGTGGTTCCAATCAACTCAAAGAGGACTCTGCAATCAAACACTAGCTTTTGTGGCTCTCAATCCCCTGGGAAATCATACTTCCTGCTGCTGCTACTGCCAAATGCTCTGGACACCTGGTAGATCTGCCTAGAGCTCATGACCACTTCCCAGGGCTGGGCAACTAGGAGCAGACAGTGCCACCTTCCTGCAATTGAGAGCCCAGAGACTAGGCACCAACTGTTGACCTTAGCCATTTCTTCATTCTCCCAGAGAACACACAGAGTACCATTGAGATAAGAGCCTGCTCACTCCAAAGGAAAAGACACAAATATTCAAACTCCCACACCAAAAATAAGTAGTAACCCAACCAAAAAAATACAAAGGGGTGCTCCTGCCTAGAAGTAGCCTTACAAGACTACAGTGTGGCTTCCCCAAACTCACAGAAAAAGAAAACCACAAGCAAGATGAAGAAGCTCAAAAACCATTCCCAGTTAAAAGAACAGGACAAGTCATTTAAAGCAGCCAGCAATGAAACACAGCTCTGCAGTATGACAGAAATGGAGTTCATAAGGGAGATAATGAAAACACTTGAAGAATTAAGGCTGAATATCCAGGAATTAAGAGAAGATGCAAACAGCAATGCAGATTCCCTTAGAAAGGAACTAGAAAACATAAGGAGGAGCCAAGAAAAGCTAGAAAACTCATTTGCAGAGATGCAAACTGAGCTAAAGGCAATAAAGAGCAGTTTGAATAATGCAGAGGAAAGAATTAGTGATGTAGAAGGTAGAATAATGGAAATCACGCAATCAGGACAGCAGACAGAAAATCAAATGAAAAAACATGAAAGCAATATAAAAGATCTATGGCCCAATTTACACATAATAGGAATTCCAGAAGGAGTAGAAAAAGAAAAGGGCATTGAAAAAATATTTGAAGAAATTATGTCTGAAAACTTTACAAATCTGAAGGAATCTGACATCAAGATACAGGATACACAGAGGGCCCCAAACAAGCTAAACCCAAACAGACCCACACCAAGGCATATTATATTAAAAATGGCAAGAGTTAAAGATAGAGAGGATCCTAAAGGCAGCAAGAGAAAAGCAAAGCGTTAATTATAAGGGATCCCCCATAAGGCTGTCAGCTGATTTCTCTACAGAAACATTACAGGCTAGAAGGGAATGGCAAGATATATTTAAAGTGCTGAAAGGAAAAGGTCTGCAACCTAGAATACACTACTCAGCAAGAATATCATTTAAAATAGAAGGGGACATAAAGAATTTCCCCAACAAACAAAAGCTAAAAGAGTACAGCAATACTAAACCCTTTCTAAAGTAAATGCTGAAAGGGTTCCTATTAAAAAAAAAAAGAAAAGTAAAAAGTAAGAATTAGAATGAAGGAAACCACAATTAAAAAGCCATCATTCAAATAAGCCAGCACACACATCTAAACATGAAGAGGCTAAAATAAACAAATAAATAAGTTAAAAAATTAAATTACAAAGAAAGAGAGACAACAACCTCATACATTGTGGGGAGGGAAAGTAGGAAAATGTAAACTATTTCTCTTCTGTTTTTTTAACTTAAAAAACTTTTTTTCTTTATTCTTTTTTTATTTTCTTTTCTTAATGATGTGTTTAAGCCTATATGGCTATCAGGCCACAGCAAGCAGATATAAGAAGGTGTTAACATACTTAAAAAACAGAGCAACCATAAACCAAAATGGGGCATCTAATCCACAAATACTGAAAAGAAAAGAAGTATAAAATAATTGGAACCCATCCATCGAAAAAAAGAAGAGAAACATAGAATCAACTGGAAACAAGAAATGGCAATAAATACATATTTATCAATAATCACCTTAAATGTCAATGGTCTGAATGCTCCAATCAAAAGACACAGAGTGGCAAAATGGATAAATAGACAAAATCCTACAATCTGCTGCCTACAAGAGACTCACCTTAGAGCAAAGGACACAGATAGATTGAAAGTGAGGGGATGGGGAAAGACATTTTGTGCCAACGGACAAGAAAGGATAGCAGGAGTGCCAATACACATATCAGACAATATTTAAGGTGAAAACCATAAAGAAAGACAAAGAAGGACATTACTTAATGGTTAAAGGATCCATTCAAGAAAAGGATATTACAATTTTCAATATATATGGCCCTCATATAGGAGCACCCAAGTACCTACAACAAGTACTATCAGACATAAAAGGAGAAATAGATGGAAATACAATAATTGTAGGAGACTTTAACAATCCGCTCACATCAATGGACAGATCCTCTAGGCAGAAAATCAGTAAGGCAACAGAGATCCTAAATGACACAATAGAAAAGTTAGACCTAACTGACATTTTCAGGACATTACATCCAAAAAAATCAGAATGTACATTCTTCTCAAGTGCACACAGAACATTCTCAAGGATAGATCACATACTGGGGCACAGAGCTAACCTCAACAAATTTAAGAGTATAGAAATTATCTCAAGTATCTTCTCTGACCACAAAGGCATGAAACTAGAAATCAACTACAGGAAAGGAAATGAGAAAAAACCTTACTACATGGAGACTAAACAACATGCTACTAAAAAATGAATGGGTCAATGAGGAAATCAAGAAAGACATAAAAAAATACCTTGACACAAATGAGAATGAAGACACAACAACCCCAAATCTAAGGGATGCCGCAAAAGCAGTGCTCAGAAGGAAGTTCATAGCATTACAGGCCTTTCTCAAAAAAGAAGAAAAATCTCAGATCGACAACCTAACCCATCACCTAAATGAATTAGAAAAAGAAGAACAAAAACACCCTAAAGTCAGCAGAAGGAAGGAAATCATAAAGATCAGAGAGGAAATCAATAAAATAGAGATTCAAAAAACAATAGAAAAAAAATCAATAATTCCAAGAGCTGGTTCTTTGAAAAGGTAAACAAGATTGACAAACCTCTGGCAAGACTCACCAAGAAGAGGAGAGAAAAAACCCAAATAAACAAAATAAGAAATGAAAAAGGAGAAGTCACAACGAATATTAACAGAAATACAAAAAACCATGACAGAATACTATGAACAATTGTATGCCAACAAATTTGATAATCTAGAAGAAATGGACAAATTTTTAGAGACTTACACCCTGCCAAAACTGAATCAAGAAGAAATAAATCAACTGAACAGACCAATCACTAGAAATGAAATTGAGTATGTCATCAAAGCACTTCCTACAAATAAAAGTCCAGGACCAGATGGCTTCACAGGTGAATTCTACCAAACATACAAAGAGGAACTCATACCCATCCTCCTTAAGTTTTCCAAATGGTTGAAGAAGAAGGAACACCCCCAAAGACATTCTACGATGCCAACATCACCTTAATTTCAAAATCAAAGACACCACAAAAAAAGAGAAATATAGGCCAATATCTTTGATGAATATAGGTGCAAAAATTTTCAACAAAATTTTAGCCAATCGAATCCAACAGCATATCAAAAAGATCATACACCACGACCAGGTGGGATTCATCCCAGGTGCACAAGGATAGTTCAATGTATGCAAATCAATCAACGTCATATACCACATTAACAAAAGAAAAGTCAGAAACCACATGATCATCTCAATAGATGCAGCAAAAGCATTTGAAAAAGTCCAGCACCCATTCTTGATCAAAACTCTTACCAAAGGGGGAATACAGGGAACATTCCTTAACATAATAAAGGACATATGTGAAAAACCCATGACAAATATAATACTTAATGGAGAAAAGCTGAAAGCCTTCCCACTAAAATCTAGAATAAGACGAGGATGCCCACTCTCACCGCTATTATTCAGCATAGTATTGGAAGTTCTAGCTACAGCAATCAGATAAACAGAAGAAATAAAAGGCATCCAAATAGGAAGAGAAGAGGTAAAACTGTCACTGTATGCAGATGACATGATACTATATATAGAAAACCCCAAAGACTCAACCCCAAAATTACTTGAACTGATCAACAAATTCAGCAAAGTAGCAGGATATAAGGTTAACCTTCAGAAATCAATCGTATTTCTGTATACTATGATGAAATATTAGAAAAAGAACACCAAAACATTTTACCTTTTAAAATAGCACCCCAAAAAATCAAATACCTGGGAATAAACCTGACCAAGGAGGTGAAAGACTTATATGCAGAGAACTACAAAACATTAATCAAGGAAACCAAAGAAGATACAAAGAAATGGAAAGATATTCCATGCTCATGGGCCAGAAAAATTAATATTGTAAAAATGGCCATACTACCCAAAGCAATCTACAGATTCAATGCAATACCTATCAAATTACCCATGACAGTCTTCACAGAACTAGAACAAACAATCCAAAAAAATTATATGGAACCACAAAGACCCAGAATTGCCAAAGCAATCCTGAGGAACAAAAACCAAGCAGGAGGCATAACTCTCCCAGACGTCAGGCAATATTACAGGGCCACAGTTATCAAGACAGGGTGGTACTGGTA
Source organism: Catagonus wagneri (assembly GCA_004024745.2). Classification (NCBI taxonomy): domain Eukaryota; kingdom Metazoa; phylum Chordata; class Mammalia; order Artiodactyla; family Tayassuidae; genus Catagonus; species Catagonus wagneri. Next base: position 27,963,046 of record PVHT021183699.1, on the reverse strand, counting down.
CCAAAACAGACATACGGACCAATGGAACAGAATAGAGACCCCAGAAATAAACCCAGACACCTACAGTCAACTGATCTTTGACAAAGGAGGCGAGAACATAAAATGGGAAAAAGACAGTCTTTTCAGTAAGCATTGCTGGGAAACTTGGACAGCTGCATGCAAATCAATGAAACTAGAACACACTCTCACACCATGCACAAAAATAAACTCTAAATGGCTTAAAGAGTTAAATATAAGACAAGACACCATTAAACTCCTGGAAGAAAACATTGGCAAGACATTCTCTGACATCAGCCTTACAAATGTTTTCTCAGGTCAGTCGCCCAAAGCAACAGAAATAAAAGCAAAGATAAACCAATGGGACCTAATCAAGTTGACAAGCTTTTGCACAGCAAAGGAAACCAAAAAGAAAACTAAAAGACAACTTACAGAATGGGAGAAAATAGTGTCAAATGATGCAACGGACAATGCCTTAATCTCTAAAATATACAAACAACTGATACAGCTCAACAGCAAAAAAGTCAACAACCCCATTGAAAAATGGGCAAATGGAGTTCCCTTCATGGCTCAGTGGTTAATGAATCCGACTAAGAACCATGAGGTTGCGGGTTCGATCCCTGGCCTTGCTCAGTGGGTTAAGGATCTGGCGTTGCCGTGAGCTGTGGTGTAGGCTGCAGATGCGACTCAGATCCCTTGTTGCTGTGGCTGTGGTGTAGGCCGGCGGCTACAGCTCCTGTTAGACCCCTAGCCTGGGAACTTCCATATGCCATGGGTGTGGCTCTACATAAAAAGGCAAAAAGACAAAAAAAAAAGAAAGAAAAATGGGCAAAGGAACTGAATAGACATGTCTTCAAAGATGATATACAGATGGCCAACAAGCACATGAAAAAATGCTCAACATTATTGATGATTAGAGAAATGCAAATCAAAACTACCATGAGATACCACCTCACACAAGTCAGAATGGCCATCATTAACAAGTCCACAAACAACAATTGCTGGAGAGGGTGTGGAGAAAAGGGAACCCTCCTGCACTGTTGGTGGGAATGGAAGCTGGTACAACCACTATGGAAAACAGCATGGAGGTACCTTAGAAGACTATACATAGAACTACTATATGACCCAGCATTCCCACTCTTGGGCATATATATAGACAAAAATTTCCTTGAGAAAGACACTTGCATACGCATGTTCACTGCAGCACTATTCACAGTAGCCAAAATGTGGAAACAATCCAAATGTCCATCGACAGATGATTGGATTAGGAGATGTGGTGTATATACATGATGGAATACTATTCATCCATAATGTCATTTGCAGCAATGTGGATGGAATTAGAGACCCTCATACTGAGTGAAGGAAGTCAGAAGGAGAAAGACAGATTCCATATGTTATCTCTTATAACTAGGGTCGAATATACTGCACAAATGAACCTCTCAACAGAAAAGAAAATTACGAACTTGGGGAACAGACTTGTGGTTGCCAAGGGGGTGGGAGGGAATGGGGTTAACTAGTGCTTTGGTGATGGAAAAGCAAGGAGATCCAGCTGTATAGTACAGGGACCTATATATAATCACATGTGACAAATCCATATATGTACATGTAACTGGGTCACCACACGGTGCAGTTGGAAAATCTGACAGAAATCTGTAAACCAGCTATAATGCAAAAACAAAAAATAAAAAATAAAAACCCACCAAAATCTCATGGAACAAAAAAATAGATAAATTCATCAAAATTTAAAACTTTCATGTATCATAGGACACTATCAAGAGAATGGAAAGACAACCCACGAAACGGGAGAATATATTTGCAAATCACATCTGTGATAAGGAACAACGTAAAGAACTCCTACAATCGAAAAACAAAAACACAAATAACCCTGTTGAAAAATGTGTAAAGGACTTGCATAAACATTTATTTAAAGAGGACAAATAAATGGCCAAAAAGCACATGAAAAGATGTTCAACATCCCAAGTTATTAGGGAAAAGCAAATCAAAATCATAATGAGTTACCACTTCACACACATTAGGATGGCTATTATAAAAAAAAAAAACAGATAATAACAAGTGTCTCTAAGGTTATGGAGAAACTGGACCCTGTACATTGCTAGTGGGAATGCACAGTGGTGCAGCTGCTGTGTAAAACAGTTTGGTGATTCCTAAAAAGTTAAACTTAGAATTGCTATATGATGTACCAATTCCATTTCTAGGTATATACCCAAAAGAATTGAAAGCAGGGACCCATACTGTACATCAATATTCACAGAAGCATTATTCACAATAGTCAAAAGATGGAAACAACTCAAAGGTCTATCAGCAGATTAACTGTCAAACAAAATGTGGTATACACATAAATAGAGTATAACTCAGCCTTAAAAAGGAAGTCTTGACACATGCTACAACATTCATGAACCTTGAAAATATTATGCTAAGTGAAAGATGTCAGATACAGAAAGACAAATATTATGTGAGTTCACTTATATGGGATACCTAGAATAGGCAAATTTATAGAGAGAAAATAGAATAGAAATTATCATGGGCTGGGGAGAGAAGAGTAGGGAGTAACTGTTCAATAGGTAAAGAGGTTCTGTTTGGGATAGTGAAAATGCTCTGGGAATGAATGGTGGTGATGGTTGCCACATCCACCATTGGACATTGTGAATATACTTAATTCCACTGAACTGTACACTTAAATGCCGCTAAAATGGTAAGCCTTACAGTATTTCTATTTTACCACAGTAGAAATTATGCAAAAAAAAAAAAAGAGCCTATGGTTCAATTTGTCAGGGATATTTACCATTCCCTACAAAGGTGTTTCTGTACAACCTGTAATAGCTCACTGACAAGAGTTCCTCCCCACTCTCATCCCCACTCCAAATTTTTTGTTGTATACTTTTGGTGACATGAATCTGTTGCACTCAAATTTCATGCTGTGTCAATTAAGGGCATTTTCTTCCACCCTACAATGACAGGAATGAAAATAGCCAAGGCATATCGATGCTTTTGGTTCAGGAAGTATCTTCTCATCTCCCCACTTATGTGGTCATTGAAGACAGCACTGACCTCGGCAGACAGTCACCTTGCCTGGCCCACTGACTTGCCTCTTCAAAGGCAAATATGAGCACTAAGTGAAAACTGCCTGACCTCTTATTTTTCCTTCAAGTTTTTTTTCTGAACCTTTTAAGCTTTCACTATTATCATGGCTACAGCACTGCAAATATAAAATGCAACTATGAAATGTTTTAATGTCCATGCCTAAAACATCAAAAAGACAAGACACCATATTCTTTGACTTTCTACTTTCTGATACTGAGACCATGATGCAGTGAGAGCAACGTGAGGACCTGGAAGCCCTGGGATCTGTAACTAATCACCTGGGTGGCATGGACTTATTGAGCCACTTCTCAAGGTCAACTCTCTATTCCTTGCAAGCTGGGCTAGAGGACTCCGAATCTTCTTTCACATTTAAAAGGAGAAGATAAAAAAGTCCTGGAATGTTGTGTTGCCTGTGACAAATATTTACCCTCCTCTCTTGCCACAGGCAATATATCATATTTTGTAACAGAGATAGTCTTTATATGACATCGGAAAATCTCACCCATTGAAGTATAGGCACACCCTCAGAGACACTGCAGGTTCAGTTCCAGACCACTGCAGTAAAGCGAGTATCACAATGAAGTGAGTCACACAAATTTTTTTGGCTTCCTAGTACATTTATACTATACTGTAGTATTTTAAGTGTGCAGTAGTATTATGTTTTAAAAAACAATATACATGCATTTATTAAAATACTTTATTGCTAAAAATGCTAACCATCATTTGAGCCTTTAGCAAATAATAATCTTTTTGATCTTTTAGAGTCTTTCCTTGATATTAATGGCTGATGACTGATCCAGGTGGTGGTTGTCAAAGGTTCAGGTTGTTGTGGTAATTTCTTAAGACAAGACAGTAAAGTTTGCTGTATCAATGGACTCTTCCTTTCCAAGTGATTTCTCTGTAGCTTGCAATACTATTTGATAGTGTTTTACCCACAAAACTTTTTTTTTAATTGGAGTCAATCCTTTCAAATCCTGCAGCTGCTTTATCAACTAAGTGTATATAGTATTTGGAATCCTTTGTTTTCATTTCAACAGTCTTCACAGCGTCTTCGCTGGGAGTAGTTTCCATCTCAAGAAACAACTTACTTTGCTCATCCATAAGAAGCAGCTCCTTATCCATTCAAGATTTATCATGAGATTGAAGCAATTCAATACATCTTTAGGCTCCACTTCTAGTTGTCTTGCTATTTCCCCAAATATGCAGTTACTTCTCCCCCTAAAGCCATCCGTGAGGTTGGAATCAACTTCTAAACTCCTGTTCATGTTGATATTTTGACCTCTCCTGAGAGGTGAATCACCAGTATTCCTTTTTTTTTTCTTTCTTTCTTTTCAGGGCTGCTCCTGCAGCATATGGAAGTTTCCAGGCTAGGGGTCGAATTGGAGCTGCAGCTGCTGGCCTATACTATAGCCACAAAAAAGGGGATTCGAGCTGCATCTGCCACCTACACCACAGCTCACAGCAACACTGGATCCTTAACCCACTGAATGAGGCCAGGGATGAAACCCATATCCTCATGAATACTAATTGGGTTGTAATCTACTGAGCCACAAGGCAAACTCCCCACCAATATTCTCAATAGTATCTAGAATGATGAATTCTTTCCAGAGGTTTTCAATTGACTTTGAAAACCTGATCCATCAGTGGACTCACTCTCTATGGCAGCTATAGCTTCACAGAGTATATTTCTTAAATAATAAGACTTGAAAGTTGAAATGACTCTTTGACCTATAGGCTGCCAAATAGACCTTGTGAGAGAAGGCATGAAAACAGCAGTAATCTCATTGTACCTCTCCATCAGAACTCTAGGGTGACCATGTATTGTCAATGAGCAATGGTGTTTTGAAGGGAATCTTTTTTTTTTTTTTTAGCTCAGTTACTGGCTTAAAATAGTCATTAAACCATATAACCATATTGTAAACAGATTGCTATCATCCAGGCTTTGTTGTTCTAAATAGAATAAATAAATATTGAACATGGGCAGAGTAGATGATTTAGCATCTTTTCCTTTTCTTCCTTTTTTTTTTTGGCTGCACCCACAACATATGGAAGTTCTCAGGCCAGGGATTGAATTTGAGCTGCAGCTGCAACCTATGCTGGGCAATGCTGAATACTTAACCCACTGCACTGGGCTGGGGATTCAACCCACACCTCAGCAGCGACCTAATCTACCACAGAGCCAACACCAGATCCTTAACCTGCTGTGCCACAGTGGGAATTCCAATTTAGCATCCTTCTTAAGGGCTCTAGGGTTTTCAGAATGGTAAATGACATTGATGTCAACTTAAAATTAACCCATAATTAATGATGGGCTGAATAGCCCATAACTGGCTTGTCCCCTGAAGCTTTGAAGTCAGTCATTGACTTCTCCACTCTAGCTATGAAAGTCCTAGATGTCGTCTTATTTCCATAGAAGGCTGTTTAACATCATTGAAAAATCCATTGTTTAGTATAGCCACCTTAATGAATTATCTTAGCTAGATCTTGATAACTTGCTGCAGTGTCTACATCAGCTCTTGTTGCTTTGCTTTGCACTTTTATGTTATGGAGACGGCTTCTTTCCTTAAACCCTATGAGCCAACTTCTGCTAGTTTCAAACTTTTCTTCTGCAGCTTCCTCACCTCTTAACCTTTATAGATTTTAAGAGAGTTAGGGTCTGGCTCTATATTAGACTTTTGTTTAAGGGAATGTTGTACTTGATTTGATCTTCTATCTAGACCACTAAACTTTCTTCGTATTAGCAATAAGGCTGTTTTATGTTCCTGTTTGTGTGTTTACTGGAGTAGGACTTTTAATTTCCTTGAAGAATTTTTCGTTTGCATTCACAGTTTAGCTAACTCTTTGGTGCAGGAGGCTTTGCTTTCAGTCTGTTTTGGCTTCTGCTATGCCTTCTTCACTAAGCTTAATCATGATTTAAAGTAAAAGACATGTGACTCCTTCTTTCACTTGAACACTTCGAGGCCCCTGTAAGTTACTAACTGGCCTAATTTCAATATTATTGTATCCCAGGGAATAGGGAGGCCTGAGGAAAGGAGAGAGATGGTAGAAAGGCTGGTTGGTAGAGCAATCAGAACCCATCAACATTTACCAATTAAGTTCGCTGTCTTATATAGTGAGGATGATGGTGCCCCAAAATACAATAGTAACATCAAAGATCACTGATCACAGATGGCCATGACACGTACAACAATAATGAAAAATTCTGAATTGTTGTGGGAATTACCATAATGTGATCCAGAGACATGAAGTGAGCAAATGCTGTTGGAAAAATGGCACCAACGATGGAAGGCTGCCACAAACCTTCAACTTGTAAAAATCACAGTATCTCCAAAGAGCAACAAAGTGAGGTGCAGTAAAATGAGATTATGCCTGTATCACCCCATCGAAAGGCTTAATATTTTAGAGACTGAAAAAAAAATGATTATTCTCTGCCCCCCAGGACTGGCTACATATTTGTAGGGGCCAGTGAAAAATGAAGATGCAGGCACCTTGGTCAAATTTCCAACAGGAGAAAGCAGAGGATTAAGCGAAGAACAAGCCCCTTCTGAGTACTGGTCTCATGCTGCCTGTCCATATGTCAAAAGTCAACCCTATCCCACCCAACTCCTGGGAAAACATTGAAGTTGACTGAGCACACTGAGCACATTGAGAAGTTATTTTTATATACAAATAACACAAAGAGGAGGCAAAGCTTCCAACCTGTCATGTTGTCAGTCCCTCACAAGCAGGATGTACTAATAAGTAGTCCCTGATGAGCTGAGGGGTAGAACAATGAATTGAAAAGTCTACAAAACTGGCAAAAAGACTCAGTTCTTCATTTAACAAATATTTATTGAGCACTAACTGGACAATGAACTTGGCCCTGGGCTAAGTGTTCCATAATAGGAAGATAGTCTGTCACCCTGGGCATTTCAGTCAGTCATTGATACATTGGTTCTTTGGGTTGTTCAATGGAAACAAAGGTATTGCTTTACCTGAAAACTTTTAGGAAGTAAGATGACTCCAGAGATTCAAGTTGAAATAACAGTTTATGCTACAAAATTTAAAGATAATATCTGCTAAAAATGACATTATAGAAAAACAGAGAATGATGCTAGATTATAGGGTCTTAGAGTAGCCTGTGATTTTTCTTTCTTTGCTTTCTTTCATGTGAACAACTCCATGGGAGATTCCATTTCTAGAAACTATAACTGAGTCCTCTAGTATCGTCTTTGAATTTACAGAATTTCATCCTTGAACTTCAAAGACATAACCAATAATGAGGAACTTTCTGACATACCTGGTTTCACACAATTGATGCATTCCTAAAAAAAGAGTCAACTGAATTGTTGGAAACAGAATTATATTTGAAATACACTACATAACTTGGATTTTAAAAGAAAACCTGCATTGAACCCTTTTGTACCACAAAGAATAACTTTTATAAAGTAAAAAATTACCCCTAATTTGCTTGATGTGAAAACTCAGGCATAAGCACAGATTTGTGACTGCACAAATGGGAGCCCATTTAGACTGCACAATGGTTCCTCTTCTTCCTTTTCAGCTCCAAGGATGTGCAGGTGTAGGGGAGAGGTAGAAAGGGTGGGAGGATGTCAGCATCCTTTACCAGTGTTCGTAATCCATTTCCTACCCGAGTGAAAAGTGTTGTCCTAAGCAATGGAAAACAATAGGACCCAGAGCCTTTGATGGGATCAATACTGATGTGACAATGGGAGCATTTTTCAGGAAATACTATGAAGAATTATAATAAATACCAATTGTACTCAGAATTTTAGTCAGCTCGGGGGAGGCGATGCTATGTGGGGGTTCACAAGTCATCAAGCCCTGACTTTCAAACTGGAGCAGCCAGGTAGCTATCAAGACATACACAGATTCTGGAGTGCCCATTGTGGCACAACCGAAATGAACCCTACTAGTATTCATGAGGATGTGGGTTCAATCCCTGGCCTCATTCAGTGGATCAGGGATCCAGCATTGCTGTGAGCTGTAGTGTAGGTTGTAGACCTGGCTAGGATTATTGCTGTGGCTGTGGCATAAACCAGCAGCTGCAGCTTTGATTCTACCCCTAGTCTGGGAACTTCCATATGTTACGTGTGTGGCCCTAAAAAGCAAAAAAAAAAAAAAAAAAAACCCACAGATTTTGAGACCCCACTCTCAATGGTAACTGATTCAACATTCTGTTTCCCTTCCAAAGTTGTTCTGATTGCAATGCACAATCACATGTTAGAACCACTGATTTACAAACCTGAACATAAGCAGGGAGTTGGGACAACAGCAGTGGGCTAGAGGGTCTCTTCTGTCTACCTTCCCTTACCCAGTGCTAAAGCCTGGCTAGTCCATGTGCCTGTGTGCGGGTTATGGGTACCTGTTTGTCTCCTGCTTTGCTCTAAGCCTCTTCTCCTTCTAAGAATCTCCCAGAACATGAGAGGGGTAGGCTTTTCCTGTTCTTTTTCTGTTTGGACATCATATCCTTCCTTATGACTTCATCTAAGCCTTAATGACTGATGGAAATACTTTGTCTATACTAGTAGAGAAATTTATGTGTATTTACTCTCATAACTCAGAGAATGATAACATAAATGAGAACTAAAAGAATTTGGAAAATATAATCTCTCAGGCCGTAGCCAGGTCAGGTCACTGACTCTGAACAAAACTTAATTCTTTACCTTTTTGTGTTCCTTTTGTAATATTTTGTCCTTGTGTGTTTCCTCTGGAAGCAGACCCTGAGTAAGGATTCAAATTCACTTGGTTTATTTGGGGCATGATCCCAGGAAGCACCAGCACAGGAATGAAGAATGGACATGTGTTGGGGAAAGGAAGGAAAGCGTATGTAATCAGAAGTTACTACCATGAGCAACTGGAGCTTAGCCCCTCTGGAAACTCTGAAAGCCAGGGTGGAATACTGCGCATTGAAGAATTAACCTCACCGAAATAGAGATCTGACCTTTGCTATTGGCTACTAAGGGGTGATCATGCCTGATAGGAGTGTCTTTACTTGCCTGGCGGCTTTGACCACCAGTCAGTGTAACAATGTGAATTATGGTGGGGTCTTTGGGCCACATGGTTTCATTCCTGCCTCTGAGGGGACTGGAGACTAAAGGTCAGCCACACAGGCACTATTTGATCAAGCCCCAAGAAAAACTCTGGACACAGAGGCTCTGGTAAGTTTCCCTGATTGGCAATAACTCACATATATTGTTGCATATGGTGGTGGGAAGGGTTAATGCTGTCCATAACTGAGAGAGGATGACTGGAAACTTCATGAGTGGGCCCTTCCTGGACCATACCCTAAGCATCTCTTCACTTGTCTGGTTCAGATCTGTCTCCTTTCTCTGGAGTAAGCTATAACAGTGAGTATAAAAATGTCCAGGATGATCTGTGAATCCTCCCAGTGAATTACTGAAACTGAAAGTGGTTTGGGAAACCCCCAATCTTGCAACTAGAGATAGACATGAAGGTGGTCTTGTGCAGATGTGTTCCCTCAAAATTTGCAGTTGGTTCTAACCCTCGAAAACACACAACTGAAAGTTGTCCCATTCAAGTGGGTGAATGGGGGTATTTATACATTGGCTGAAAGCTGCTCTCAAGGGACATTACTTCCCCGGCATTACATGGATGAGAAAGTGAGGTCCAGGTCAGAGAAAGCCCCCAGGCACAGAAATGCCCATGGAGGCAATTAGAAATTAGCAGCAAGTATGGGGAAAAAAAAAAAAAAAGTTAAGAGGATATAAGTGAGGTACTGACAACATCTGCTAATATTTTTTTTACAGTTGCACCTGTGGCATATAGGAGTTCCCAGGCCAGGGGTCAAATTGGAGAAGCACTTGGGACCTCTACTATAGCCACAGCAACACTAGATCCAAGTTGTATCTGTGACCTATGCCAGATGTTTTTGGTAATGCCAGATCCTTTACCCACTGAGCGAGTCCAGGGATCAAACCCACATCCTCACAAAGACAATGTCAGGTCCTTAACCTGCTGAGTCATGATAGAAACTCCTGCTAATAATTTCTAATCTATTTCCTATGATGTGTCTATCACTGGCTCCCTAGCACAGGGGCCAGTAGACTATGACTCATCAAACAAATCTAATCTACTGTCTGTTTTTGCAAAGTTGTATTGGAACATACGTGTTTCTTCGAAATAAACATTTATTGGAATAAATGAGTATACCCATTTACTTATGTACTATCTGTGGCTGCTTTTGTGCTACAGCGCTAAAGCAGGGATGCAGCAAAGTCTAAAATACTTACTGTTTCATTTTTTACAGTAACAGTTTGCCAATCCTTGCCCCAAAACAAAGTAATGGTTAGCAAGGAAAAAGAAAAGCACATAAATAAATTTTTAACCGGATCCTGTAACACAGTGAAGTAAGTGCCCTGACAAAGATATAAACTAAGGAAAGCACAGGACTCATTTCCCTGAGATGGAAGTCCATGAGTGTATCACTGAGGAGGTAATATTGGTGCTAGGTTTAAAAAATGAATGAGTAGGATATTGGAACATGGAAGGGATAATATTTTAACACAGAAGGATTAGAGGTCCAAAGGCATGAGGGCCTGCAGATATATGGGACAAATGGGGAAAACTAGTGCTTTGGCATGATTCTGGCAGAGAGATTGAGTGATAAGGAAGAAGAGGAGATGGGAAGGTTGACTGGGTCCAAATTTCCTGTAGTATAAAATCCAAACTCAAAACCAATGGATCAAAGAGGAAATTTAAAGAGGAGTAAAAAAAAATCTTGAGATAAATTGAAATGGAAATATACTATAATTTATGGAAGGCAGAAAAAGCACTTCTAAGAAGGACTTTATAGCAATACATGCCTACATCAAGGAACAAGAAAAACCAAACACACAACCTAACTTCACAACTCCAGGAATTGGAAAAAGAAAAACAAATGAAGCCCAAAATTAGTAAAAGAAAGGAAATGACAAATAATCAGAGTGTGAATAATGAAATAGAGACTAAAAGGCCATACAAAAAATTAATAAAACTAAGCTGGTTCTTTGAAAAGATAAGCAAAACTGACAAGGCTTTAGCTAGACTTACCAAGGAAAAAAGAAAGGACTCTCGTAAATAAAATAAAAAATGAAACAAAGGACATTTCAACTGATACCACAGATGCAAAGGATAATAAGAGACCGCTATGAATAATTATATGTCAAAAAATTGGCAACCTAGAAAAAAGTGGATGAATACTCAGAAATATACAATCTTCCAAGACATCCAAGAAAGAGAAAACCTGAACAGACCAATTACTAGTAAGGAGATAGAATTAGTAATCAAAAACTTCCCAACAAAGAAAAGTCAGCTTCACGAGTAAATTCTAACAAACATTTAAAGAAGAATTAAAGCCAATACTTCTCAAACTTTTCCAAAAACTTGAAGAGGAGGAAACATTTCAAAACTAATTTTACGAAGCCAGAATTACTCTGATACCAAAACCAGACAAGGATATCAAAATAGGAGAAAATTACAGGCCAGCATCCCTGATGAACAAAGATCCAAAAATTCTTAACAACCTGTAAGCAAACTGAATTCAACAATGCATTAAAATAACCATACAGTATTATCAAGTGGGATTTATTCCAGGGCTTCAAGGATGATTCGACCTTCACAAATCAGTCAACATGATACACCACATTAACAAAATGACGGATAAAAATAATATGATTATCTCAATAGAGGCAGGAAAAGCATTTGACAAAATTCAACATCCATTTATGATAAAAATTCTCAACAATGTTGATATAGAGAGAATAAGCTTCTATATAATAAGGACCATATATGACAAGTCCACAGCTAACATTATACTCAGTGGTTAAAAGATGAAAGCTCTTCCTCTAAGATCAGGACAAGACAAGACTAGGATTCCCACTCTTAGCACTTTTACTCAAAATAGTATTAGAAATCCTAGCTAGAGCAATTTGGCAAGAAAGAAAAATCTAAATTGGAAAGGAAAAAGTAAAACTGTCACTATCTTCAGGTGACATGATAATATATACAGAAAGCCTAAAGACTACCAAAAACTGTTAGAACTAGTAAATGAATTCAGTAAAGTCGCAGGAGAAAGTCAAATATTAAAAAGCTAGTTGAGTTTTTATACACTAAACTATCAGAAAGAGAAATTAAGAAAACAATCCTGTTTATAGCTGCATCAAAACAAAAAATAAAAACAGAACCCTGGGAGGAATCGCCACTGTGAAGCAGTGGGTTAAGAATCCTACTGTAGGAGTTCCCTTCGTGGCTCAGTGGTTAACGAATCCAACTAAGAACCATGAGGTTGCGGGTTTGATCCCTGACCTTGCTCAGTGGGTTAAGGATCCGGCGTTGCTGTGAGCTGTGGTGTAGGTTGCAGATGTGGCTCGGATCCCATGTTGCTGTGGCTGTGGCAAAGGCCGGCGGCTACAGCTCCTGTTAGACCCCTAGCCTGGGAACCTCCATATGCCGCGGGAGGTGGCTCTAGATAAAGGCAAAAACACCAAAAAAAAAAAAAAAAAAAGAATCCAACTGTAGTGGCTTAGGTTACTGCAGAGGTGTGGGTTCAATCCCTGGCACAGCACAGAGGATTAAAGTATCTGGTGTTGCCTTAGCTGCAGCATAGGTCACAGCTGCAGCTCGGATTCAATCCCTGGCCTGGGAATTTCCATATGTCACAGGTGTCACCATAAAAAAAAAATCTCTAGGAATAAATTTAATGAAGGAGGTGAAAGACCTGTACACTGAAAACCATGACACTGATGAAAAAAAATTGAAGACACAAATAAATGGAAAGATAACCTATGCTCATGGATTGGAAAAAAAATGATAGTGTTAAAATGGCCATAACATCCAAAGCAATCCACAGATTCAGTGCAATTTCTATCAAAATTCCAATGGCATTTTTCATAGAAATATAATGAACAAACCTAAAATTTCCATAAAACCACAAAAGACCTTGACTAGCTTAAGAAGTCTTGAGAGAGAAGAACAAAACTGGATGAGTCATGCTTCCTGATTTTAAACTATATTTCAAAGCTATAGTAATCAAAAGAGTATGTAGCATAAAAACAGACATATCGATCAATGGAAGAGAACAGAGAGCCTAGAAATAAACCCACACATATACAGTCAATTATTTTATAGCAAAGGGGCCAAGAAAGGACATGGGGAAAGAAAGCCTCTTTAATAAGTGGTTTTGGTAAAACTGGACAGACATATATAAAAGATGAAACTGGACCACTACCTTATACCACACACAAAAATTAATTCAAAATGGATTAAACAAAAAATCAAGTACCTTGGAATAAACCTGACCAAGGAGGTGAAAGACTTACATGCAGAGAACTACAAAACATTAATCAAGGAGATCAAAGAAGATACAAAGAAATGGAAAGATATTCCATGCTCATAGGCCGGAAAAATTAATAGTGTAAAAATGGCCATATTACCCAAAGCAATCTACAAATTCAATGCAATCCCTATCAATTTACCCATGACATTCTTCACAGAACTAGAACAAACAATCCAAAAATTTATATGGAACAACAAAAGACCAGAATTGCCAAAGAAATTCTAAAGAACAAAAACCAAGCAGGTGGCATAACTCTCCCAGACTTCAGGCAATATCACAGGGCCACAGAAATCAAGACAGTGTGGTACTGGTACCAAAACAGACATACGGACCAATGGAACAGAATAGAGATCCCAGAAATAAACCCAGACACCTATGGTCAATTAATCTTGACAAAGGAAGCAAGAACTTAAAATGGAAAAAAGACAGTCTTTTCAGTAAGTACTGCTAGGAAACTTGGACAGCTGCATGCAAATCAATGAAACTAGAACACACTCTCACACCATGCACAAAAATAAACTCTAAATGGCTTAAAGACTGGAGTTCCCTTCATCGCTCAGTGGTTAACAAATCCGACTAAGAACCATGAGGTTGCAGGTTCGATCCCTGGCCTTACTCAGTGGGTTAAGGATCCAGTGTTGCCGTGAGCTGTGGTGAAGGTTGCAGACGCGGCTCTGATCCCGTGTTGCTGTGGCTGTGGCATAGGCCGGCAGCTACAGCTCCTGTTAGACCCCTAGCCTGGGAACCTCCATATGCCGTGGGTGTGGCTCTACATAAAAAAAGGCAAAAAGACAAAAAAAAAATAAATGGCTTAAAGACTTAAATATAAGACAAGACACCATTAAACTCCTGGAAGAAAGCATTGGCAAGACACTCTCTGACATCAACCTTACAAATGTTTTCTCAGGTCAGTCTCCCAAAGCAACAGAAATAAAAGCAAAGATAAACCAATGGGACCTAATCAAGTTGACAAGTTTTTGCACAGCAAAGGAAACAAACAAACAAGCAAAAAAAAACCTAAAAGACAACTCACAGAAAGGGAGAAAATTGTTTCAAATGATGCAACAGACAAGGGCTTAATCTCTAAAATATACAAACAACTTATACAACTCAACAGCAAAAAGCCAACAACCCCATTGAAAAGTGGGCAAAGGACCTGAATAGGCATTTCTCCAAAGAAGATATGCAGTTGGTGAACAAGCACATGAAAAAATGCTCAATATCTCTGATGATTAGAGAAATGCAAATTAAAACTGCCACACGATACCACCTCACACCAGTCAGAATGGCCATCATTAACAAGTCCACAAATAACAATTGCTGGAGGGGGTGTGGAGAAAAGGGAACCCTCCTGCACTGTTGGTGGGAATATAAGCTGGTACAACCACTATGGAGAACAGTATGGAGGTACCTTAGAAAACTATACATAGAACTGCCATATGACCCAGCAATCCCACTCTTGGGCATATATCCAGACAAAAATTTCCTTGAAAAAGACACTCGCACATGCATGTTCATTGCAGCACTATTCACAGTAGCCAAAACGTGGAAACAACCCAAATGTCCATCGAAAGATGATTGGATTAGGAAGATGTGGTATATATACAGGATGGAATACTACTCAGCCATAAAAAAGAATGAAATAATGCCATTTGCAGCAATATGGATGGACTTAGACACCCTCGTACTGAGTGAAGTAAGACAGAAGGAGAAAGACAAATACTGTATGATATCACTTATATCTGGAACCTAACATATTGCACAAATGTACATTTCTACAAAAAAGAAAATCACAAATTTGGAGAACAGACTTGTGGTTGCCAAGAGGGTGGGGGAGGGAGTGGGATGGTATGGGATTCTGGGGTTAAGAGTTGCAGACTATTGCCTTTGGGATGGAAAACCAAAGAGATCTTGCTGTATAGCACCGGGAACTATATCTAATCACTTGTGACAAATCTGTGTAACTGGGTCACCATGCTCTGCAGTTGGAAAATTGACAGAAATCTGTAAACCAGCTATAATGGGAAATAATGGATTAAAGACTTGAAAGACAGACCTGAGAGTATAAAATTTCTAGAAGAAAACATAGATATTAGATATTAAGCCTCTTGAGATTGATCTTGGCAGTGATTTTTTGGGTTTGATGCAAAGCAAGGACAACAAAAGCAGAAATAGACAAGGGGGAAATAGAAATACAAAATAGACAATGGGGAAATAGAAATAGAAATAGAACATAGATAAGGGGAAAATAGAAATAGCCATACTAAAAAGCTTCTGCACAGCAAAGAAAAACCATCAACAAAATGAAAAGGCAACCTACTGAGTGAGAGAAAATATTTGCAAATCATATATCTGATAAAGGGTTATTATACAAAATACGCAAAGAACTCACACAACCCAGTAGCAAAAAAAACAATCTGGTTTAAAAATGGGCAGAGGATCTGAACAGACATTTTTCTAAAGAAGACATACAGATGGCCAATGGGTACATAAAAAGATGCTCAACATCTTTAGTCATCAGGGAAGTGGAAATCAAAACTACAAAAACTACAGGTATCCTTACACCTGTTAGGATAGCTATTATCAAAAAGACAAGAAATAAATAGTGTTGGCATGGATGTGGAGAAAAGAGAACCCTGTGCAGTGTTGGTAGGAATGTAAATTGGTTTAGCCATGATGAAAAACAGTTTGGAGGTTCCTCAAAAATTTTAAAATAGAAATATAAAGTGATCCAGCACTGGGTTTTTATACAAAGGAACTGAAAACATTAACTGGAAAAGATATGTATGCCCCTATGTTCATTGCAGCATTATTTACAGTAGCCAACATATGGACAAAACCTGTGTCCATTGATGGATGAATGGGTAAAGAAAAGCAAGGACAACATGTATACACACACACACATATATATATACACATAACTTATATATATGTAAATTATCATATATAGAGATATTAATTATTATTCTGCAACCACCAAAAGAATGAAATCTTGCCATTTACAACAACATGGATGGACCTTGAGGGTGAACTATTAGACAAAAATGACCAATTTTGTATGAGCTCTCATATCTAGAATCTAAAAAAAGCTAAAAAACAAAACAGAGGTCATAGTTACAAAAAACAAATTGGTGGTTGCCTGAAGTGGGGAGTGGATTGGGAAAAATGGGTAAAGAGGGACAAAACATACAAACTTCCAGTTTAAAAATCAATAAGTCATGGGGGTGTAATGTACAGCACGGTGCCTACAGTTAATAATACTGTGTTACATACTCGAAAGTTACTATAAGGAAAAAATTTTAATTATATATGGTGATAGATAACTAGATATATTGTGGTGATCCTCTTTAATATACTATACAAATGTGAATCATTATGGTGTATACCTGAAACTAATATAATGTTATATGCTATGATACTTCAATAAAAAAATTCAAACTCTTTAGCATTTCTTGTGTACTGAACTCCCATTATAATCTCTTCTTCATGCCCCCAAATAATGAAAGAAAATTAAGGGGAAAACCAATAAATCCATAACTACGTTGGATAATAACAACAAACATTCTTAGTGAATCAGAAACCACAAGGAATCTCCAAAACATAAAAATCAGGTAAGAACAAAGAAGGAATGATACCCTAAAAGTTCAATGAATTAAAAGTATTATACCCAAGAAAATGGAGCTAACAGAGCAAAGTAAAATTTTAAAGTTCATTACATCCATAACACAGAAACAAGTAAAATCTTGGAAATAAAATATATCAATTGTTAAAATATTTTAAAAGCAAGAAAGAAAGTCAGTAGCTAGCCTGAACAACAGAATGGACATAGTCAATGAATTGAGTTGAAAGAAGGAATTGAGGAATTGTCCCTGAACAAAACATAAAAGGACAAAGAAACTGAAAGTATGGGGGAAAAAAAGAGGTAAGATATGGAAGATACATGCCAAATTTCAACATTCATCTAATAGGATTTCTAGAAAGGAAAAGTAAATAGAACACATAGAGCAATAAAACAAAAACAGTTCTATGGGAGTTCCCGTCGTGGCGCAGTGGTTAACGAATCCGACTAGGAACCATGAGGTTGCGGGTTCGATCCCTGCCCTTGCTCAGTGGGTTAACGGTCCGGCGTTGCCGTGAGCTGTGGTGTAGGTTGCAGACGCGGCTCAGATCCTGCGTTGCTGTGGCTGCGGCGCAGGCCAGTGGCCACAGCTCCAATTAGACCCCTAGCCTGGGAACCTCCACATGCCGCGGGTGCGGCCATAAACCCGCGGCCATAAAATGACAAAAAGGCAAAAAAAAAAAAAACAGTTCTAGAACTACAAAAAAGGTAGTATTCCTATATATATTTTTAAAAAGGCTCAAAAAGTATAGAACAGAATGAAACATACACACTCACACAAATCCAGACAAATTGCAGTAAGTTTTCTGAGCACAAAGGAGAAAGTAAATCTTAAAACTTTCAGAGGTACTACCTACAAAGGGATAAAGATCACGTTGACACCAGACTTCTTACGGGGCAACAGAGAGTGGAACAACATCTTTGAAGTTCTAAGCACAATATGCCAAACTCCAGCTAGTGTGTGATTAAAATGTATTTTTAGAAGTGCAAGAACTCTGTTTATCAGCTTCAGATGCTCTGTGAAAGAAACACAGAGAGTTATATTCTTGCATGAAAAAAAAAATGAGTTCAATGGAAAGAAGTAGAATCTAAAAAACAGTGGTGAATAAATACCTCTACTAAAATTTCTTATTAGGAATGCTTGATTTAAAAAGATCAATAGAGGAGATGAACTAGAAGATGAGAATGCAGGTCAGAAAAAAAACTATGCCAAGATTTTTATCTTCTTAGGGCAAGGATGTAGATAGCGAATCTTTCTAAATATTAATAGACAAACAAGTTTAAAAGTTAAGAATAATAATTAGAAAAACAGAGTATGCTATATCTACCAGATTAAGAGAAAAGATGGAACAAAGAAAATGAAATTGTTATTAAAATAATAGGGAAACAGAAAAAAACAAAAACATCATAAGGTGAAAACATAAGAAGAAATGAATCCAAACATATCAATAATCAAAAATCCCACCCCATTCCAGAAGGAATAGGAACAAAAGCTGTATTTCCTTAGTCAAAGTGATGCTAACTAGGTATAATAAGGTCAAGTGACCTTTGGCCAGAAGCTTTAGAAGGAATGGAAGAAGAAGCCAGACTGAGGGCCCAAGGAAAGAGAGAGAATAGGCAGAGAAAATAGAGTCCCTTGCAATACACACCCTACATAGTCCTCTCTTTTTGACTGGATTTATGAACATGATGGGATACCACTCCCATGACTGGTTACTGCTATATAGTAAAGACGTAATTAAGGTCCCTAATCAGTTGACTGTGAGTTAACCAAAAGGGAGAGTCTCTTGGGAAGATTCATCTAGTCATGTAAACCCCTTAACTCGGGGCTAGAGTCAGAGACAGAAATCAGAAAGATGGGACCTATAGCAGATAACTAGCTTTCTGTTGACCTTGAAGGAGATGGAATGGAAACACTCTGAATTCTACCACTGCAAGGAAATGAATTCTACCAACAAGTTCAGTGATCCTGAAAGATGAGTCCCAAGCTCCAGATGGTATTTCAGCCCTGGCCAACTTCTTAATTGCACACCTAGAGCAAAGGATCCAGCAGAACTGTATCTGAACTCCTGAGCCACAGGACGTGTTAAATTTATATTGCTTAAGCCACTGTATTTGTGGTAATTTGTTATATAGCAAAGGAAAACTAATACACTAAGACAGTTCTATTTAGAATAAAGGAAATTTAGAAGAAAGAGAGGGAGTTCCCATTGTGGATCAGTGGTAACGAATTTGACTAGTATCCATGAGGACATGGGTTCAATCCCTGGCCCCTGTCAGTGGGTTAAGGATCCGGCACTGCCATGATCTGCAGTGTAGGTCACAGATGAGGCTCATGGCTCAGATCTGGCATGCTGTGGTATAGGCTGGCAGCTGCAGCACCAATTCGACCCCTAGCCTGGGGACTTCCATATGTTTCAGGTGCTGCCCTAAAAACACCAAAAAAAAAAAAAAAGAAGAAGAAAAAAAAGAAGAAAGAAAGATGAGGGTTATTCAAATTACAGAGAGCACCAAGCTTGTAGTGTTTGTGAGCACTGATTTTTAGGTGACCAGCTACCCAAAACACATCAACCAATATTTCCCTTTAAGCAGAGAGTTTAGGCACTCCTGGGGCTGCCTCTAGAAGAAATTATTCTACTTCTTTTGGAGCACATGGGTGTTATAGTCTAGTGCGTCAGAATTAAAGGCAAGTGATGTCCAAAGGCAAATTTACTCCACCATCTTCAGGAATTTCAGGAAGAATTATATTTATTTCAGCATCATTATTCAGTTAGTCAGAAGAGAGACATGCTTAGAACAAAAATGATCTGATTACTTGTTCTGATTACCTTTTATTTACCGTGCTGGTGAAGGAGAGATTTCTTGCCCTAAACAGTACAAAATCGCTGAATACCAACATCTAACACTGATACATGAAACAGGCCGTAGTTTTTTAGTCACATAAACTCAGCTCAGGGGAAGAGGACACACACCATGAAGGGCACACACGGGGGCTCCATGGGAGAGCAAGTGAACCAGGAGGGGCGGTAGAGACAGGCTTCGTAGTAACCAGAGGTTGAGTTTGCCACCTGGTTCCTGCAGACGGATGTAGCTGGTTTGTTTGAATAATTCTACATGCTGACAGGTAGTGGAAGCCCATAAGCTTGAGGTGCAGTTGGTCTGGGTGAGAGGGAAACTGGAACAGAGGGAAACCTTTCCTGCTGGGTGGGATTACATACCTAGAGAGAAGAGGGGAGCTCACAGAACTCTGTGAAGCTCAGAGATGTCAGACAGCACTTGAAGTTTTAGGTCTTACAATATATTACTGAAAAGTCCTAATCCTAAATTTAATTTAAAATGAGATCAGGAAAAATTAACTCCAAAACTATGGGTAAGTGTGCAAATTTTTGTACTTTAATCTTCTGAACATGGAGGTCATTTCCAAGGAAGTGAGATTAAATTGTTGATTGTGTTTCTATTTTTGCCACAATTACAATTATATGTAGACATTAGAAGTTAGCTTTTCAGTTATCTTACTCACAGTGTCCACTTTCAGAATATATTCAAATTAATGGAGTTCTCATTGTGGTTCAGCAGGTTACGAAACTGACTAGTATCCATGAGGATGCATGTTCGATCCCTGACCTCGCTCAGTGGGTTAAGGATCCAGCATTGCCATGAGCTGTGGTGTAAACTGCAGAAGTAGCCTGGATCCTGATTTGCTATGACTGTGGCATAGGCTGGCAGTTGCAGCTCCAGTTCAGCCCCCAGCCTGGGAACTTCCATATGCCACAGGTGCAGACCTTAAAAAAAATAAAAAGGCAAAACAAAATTTATTCAAATTAACAAGAGGGTACAGCAAATTTTCCAGATAGGATAGGAGCAAAAATTATCAGTAGCTTTGCTTTACACCGACAAAAACAAATTAAAAAGTGAACAGAAAAAATCCCAGTTATTAATTATAATATAAAAAATAGAATGTTTTGAAATAAATCCAACAGATGTATAAAACCAATATGCAGAAGATCATAAAACTTCACTGAAATATTTAAAGGCTGTGAATTAATGTAGAGATATACTATGTCCTTGTATAGTATGCCTTAGTATAATGAAGATGTTTGTTTCAATCAATCTGTCTTACATAAACAAACAAAATCCTAATAGGATTTGTCCTCAAATTTGACAAACTGATTTTAAGACTAATTTAGAGTGGAAAATGAATAAAATAGTCAAGACATATCTTTGAAAAAGAAAATAATCCCAAATACCAAAATATACAGTAAAACGTTAGTAATTAAAAGTGTGGTATATCCAGAAATAAACTAATAAATAGAACAGAAAAGAGTTCTGATATGAACTGATGTATACAAGAATTTGGGAAGTTCCTGCTGTGGCTTAGCAGGTTAAGCACCTGTCGTTGTTTCTGTGAGGATGTGGGTTTGATCCCTGGCCTCCATCAGTGGGTTAAGGATCCGGCATTGCTGCAAGCTGTGGTGTAGGTCACAGATGTGGCTTGGATCCAGTGTTGCTGTGGATGTGGCGTAGGCCACAGCTGCAGCTCTGATTTGACCCCTGGCCTGAGAACTTCCATATGTCACAGGTATAGCCATAAAAAGAAAAAAATTGTATTATAAAAATATATTAAAAATATATATGTAAAAGAATTATATACATAAAAGAATTTTACATAAGAGAAATCCAACATGTTTAATTCAATAAGGAAAGTATTGAGTATTTGTGGTTAACATAATTTCTTATCATTTGGAGAGAAATACATTTAGATTTTATCTCTTGTTATAACCAAAATATCTCAGATGAATTACAGAGCAATTCTTAGGTAAATATAGAGCTACAAATGAGAATGTTTACAGCTTTGGGACTAAATTTAGTATTGTTAAATAAGATAAAAAGTATAAAATATTGAAAATTTGTCCACATAAGAAACTATACTGTGATTAAAGATATTACAAAAAAAATTAAATTGCATGCCATTGACCTGAAAAAAATTGCAATGTATATAACAAAGAACTGATTTAGAGGTATATAAAAATTACCAATTTGAGAAAAAAAAATCAACACAGACCAACTAAAAATGGGAGAAATATAAATAGCTCATAAAAAAGGAAAGGCAAATGGCCAATAAACATGTGATAATACTCAATCTCAACAGTAATTGGGAAAATAAAAATTAAAACAATGAATTATCAGTTCTAACCCATTCGATTATTTAAATGTTTTATGTTGATAAATACCCTGAACTGAAGAGGGTAAGGGGGAATTGTTTCTCTTGTACACTGTTTTTGGGGGTAAATATTGACAGCTTTTTTTTGAAGTCTATTAGATATTCTGTTTTAAAATTTAAAAGAGCAGAAATCAAGGAATTAGAGGCTGGCAAAGAACAGAATAAAGTAATGCAACTAAAAGCGGGTTATTTGAAGGGATCAATCAAACAGCTAGACAGATCGATAAAAAAATAAGAGAGAACACAAGTTATCAATATTAGGAATGAAAGAGAGGATATTGCCACAGGACCTAGAGGTATTAATAGGATAACTAAAAAGTAAAAGCAATTTTATGTCAATATATTTGATAAAGTAATAAAATGGATAAATTCCTTGAAAAATAAAGTTACCAAAATGTACACAAGATGACAGAGAAAATCTAAATAACCATATAACTATAAAGAAATCAAATTCATCATATAAAAACCTTCTAACACATAAAATTCTAGGCCCAGATGAATTCACTGGTGAAACATGCAAGAAATAACACCAATTTATACAAACTCTTTCAAAAAATGGAGGTGGTAATACTTTTCAACGTATTTTTTCTAATAGAATCCTAATGCAAAAATCTCATATAGTTTTCACACAAAAAATTACAGAACAATACCCCTCATGAATATAGCTACAGATGTCTTTAATAACATATTAGAGAATTGGGCCCAACATTATATTAAAAAAATAACGTATCACGATCAAGTAATGTTTAGCTGAGGAAAACAAAGATGGTATAAAATTTAAGAAAATCAATGTAATTCTCCATATTAACAAAGGAGAAAGCCCATATGATGACCTGAATACATACAGATGAAGCATTTGACAACAGTCAACATCCATCCATAATAACAAGTCACAGCAGACCAGGAATAGAAAGGCATCCTCCCACCTGATAAAACAAATCTTCTGAAAACACATAGTTAACATCACGTGTCACAGTAAAACTTTGAACATTTTCCCCCTAAGACTGGGAATGAAACAAGGATGTTCACCTTCACCACTCCTATTCAACGTTATACTGGAGATGCTAGCCATTGCAATAAGTAAAAAGAAATAAAACACACCAAGATTGGAAAGGAACAATTAAAACTCTCTATTTGCCGATGACATGGTTTTTCAGTGGAAAACTCTATGGATTCTATGAAATAACTATCAAACTCAGAAGTTAATGTAGTAAGGTCACAGAATAAAAGGTTAACATACTAACCTAAACTGTATTTTTATGGATCAGCGACAAAAAACTAGAAATGAAATGTTGAGCAATTATTTCCATTGTTTTAAAAAATAATAAAGTAAAATATTTAGGATGAATTTTGACAAAGCTATACAAGAACTTTATACTAAAAACTATAAAACATGCTGAGATAAAGATCTAAATAAATGGAAAAATTATATTGATTGGAAAGCCCACAATTGTTAAAATGGTAATTATTCCTAAGTTAAGCTAGAAATTTCTTTCCATTTCAAACTTAATCCCAGCAGACTTTTTTTTTTTTTGTCTTTTTAGGACTGCACCCATGGCATATGGAGGTTCCCAGACAGAGGTCGAATTGGAGCTGTAGCCGCTGGCCTAAGCCACAGCCACAGCAATGCCAGATCTGAGCTGCATCTGTGACCTACACCACAGCTCGTGGCAATTCCAGATCCTTAATCCACTGAGCAAGGCCAAGGATCAAACCTGCGTCCTCCTGGATACTAGTCAGATTCATTTCCGCTGAGTCATGAGGGGAGGTCCCCCAGCAGACTTTTTTTTAAAAAAAGAAATTGAGAACTAGATTTTAGTATGTATACGATAATGCAAATGACATTGAGTATCTAAAGTAATCCTGAAAAGGAATAACAAAGTCAGAGACGTAAGACATATTATCATGTAGACTGATACTTTTAGGTCAGCAAATAGATCAAAAGCACAGAATGTGAGCCCAGAAATATCTTCTAGCTTATGCAATAATTTGATTTTTAACGGAGGTGTTAAGGAATCTAATATAGAAAGGAAAAAAATTTTCTCAATGAATGAAGCAAGAATATTGGTATCCATATGGACAAAAATTAAATTCTATTTCTATCTTACTCTATACTCCAAGTTAATTCAAGTTGGCTCTTAGACCTAAATATAAAAGCTAAAACCATCAACTGTCTAGAAGAAAGCATTGAAGAATATCTTTGTGAACTGGGGTGAAGAAGTTTTCTAAGGTCACAGAAAACGATAACTATAAATTAACAAATTAGATTTCGTCAAAATTGAAAACATCTGCTTATCAAAAGACATCATTCAGGAAATAGATAGGCAAGCCACAGACTGGGAGAAAGTATTTGCAAAACATAAAACTGACAAAGGCCTGGTATTCAGCACATATAAAGAATTTTGACAACAATTAAGAGAAAAGTACTTGAGAAAAATGGGCAAAAGTTTTGAACAATCACATTATAAAAGAAAACACTGTATGACTCTCCAATAAGGACTTAAAAATGCTTGACGGCAACAGTCATCAGAAGTTTACAATTTAAAACCACAATATGATACTACCTCTGGATGGCTCAAAATAAAAAGTAACAATACTAAATGTTGGTGAGGATGTAGAACAATGAAAATTCTTACAAGAAGAATATATACTGTATGATTCCGTTTGAATGAAGTTCTAGAACAGGCAAAAGGATGGAAAACCATCAGCAAAGTAGTTGCTTCTGTGTGTAGGTGTAAGAATTGATCATGTAACGGCATGAGGAAACTTGGGTCATGTTCATGTTCTATACTTTGATGGAGTTCAATGAGACACCGGCAGATAATTTGTCAAAACTATGAATGTTCATTTAAGATCTGAACATGTTCTTGTACTTTAACTCTACATCAGGAGAAATTAAAACTCTCAAAAGTATTTGACCCTGGTCAACTATATGCAAATTGAAGTATTTAGGGGGAAGTGCACTGATTTCTCAAATTTACTTGTACATGCATCAGAAAATTGGATTAATGGATCAATAGAGGAATGGATAGATATATAATAAAACTAGTGTACAAAAATGTTAACAGTAGGTAGTGACATACTGGTACTCAAATTTATTTAATCTTTGCTGTTTAAAAGTTTCATACTGAAGTGTGGGGGAAAAATTAGGCACACACTTTCACCTACTCCATTTATGTCTAGGAATTTATTCTAGAGGAATACACTTTGGATGTGCACTGAGAGGCATATATAAGGTTAGTCTTTGCAATGTTGCTTGTAACAGAAGAAAATACAAAAAAAATATGTGAGTAGAGTGAGGCATAAGAATGCCATGGTTAAATATACTATGGTATGTCAATAAAACAGAAAATTATGTAGAAGTTTTTAAAAAGAATGAAGTAAATCTATATTACTGATAAAGATCCCCAAGGTATATTTTAAAGTCGAAAAATAAACTATAGAATAATATGTATGATATATTCACTTTTATGTAAAAATTTTTAAAATCAACAGTTAACATGGCATATGTATGAATATACATGTATATAAATGATTAGAAAATGATCTAGAACAAGAGCTGATATATTTTTCTGTAAAGGGCCAGGTAGTGAATATTTTAGGGACTATCACTTTGTTGCAACTCTGCTATTGCAGTGTGAAGGTGGCCATCGACAGAACATGAATGAATGAGTGCGGCTGTGTTCCAATAAAACTTACTTTACAAAATCAGGTGGCGGGTTGGACTCAGCCTGTGGATCACAACTTGCCAACTCCTGACCTAATAGTGTGACCAATGGCAAGGATGTTGCCAATTCTTCACCCCTTCCTCTACCTATACCCTTTCTGTGTATATTTGTTTCACCCTTTCCTCATGACTCTGAGCTCAGCCATGTGATTTGCTTTGGATCAGTGGGATGCTGCACGTGTGACACAAGTCAAAGCTTGAGAGACACTGGTCCACATGGGGCGTGCCGCTCTTGTGTCTCTTCTGTTACTTAGAGAAGGTGCTTAGGCTGTCCTGCTGGAGGAGGAGAGACACATGGAGGAGAGCCCAGTCTCCGTGCTTGTCCCAGTTGAGGCCACTCCAGATTGCCTGAAAGTCAGCTGACCCTCAGACTTACGGGCAAGCCCAGTCGAAGTGAGTAGAACTGCCAACCAAGCACACTAGACACAAGCAATAAATGCCTATTACTGTGCGCCACCAAAATGTGGTCGTGTCGCATGAGCAACCTGATAGAGAAACACAACACGCACAACTGGTAACAATGACTCTCCCTGAGAAAGGGACCAGAATAGGTGTGGGTTGTGCAACTGAAAAAAAATTAACAAAGGAAATTTGTGTCGTGATATTTCAGAATCCAGAAAATCTAAGTTCCGGTGAAGGTTCTTTGGAAGGTCAAGCTGAGGCACAGACACAAGTAAAGGACCAAGGCGTATTTGCCATTTCTTTTCTTCTATCTTTAATGTCTTTCTATTTTCCTTCATTCTCAGCCTAAAAGATGTCCAAGTTTTTGTGGGCTAAAAAAACCCTCTACTGCCCCTGTAACCCTGGTTAGATTTAATCTAGTTCTCGTCTTTCTTTTTAAAACTTAAGTTTATAAATAATAAAGGAATGGATGCATGCCATGCCAATAACAATCCAGGCAGCATAGAAAGCCCAACATAAAAATACAAGCCTTCTGTCCTGCCTACCACCGCTGCACTAGTACTGCTCCCTGGTATCAGTAGCTTTCAAGTGATTCTGCTGCTTTTTTCTTTGGTAGTTATCCACATTTTTCTGAAAAACACATTTCTACCTCTGTTTCTTTGACTTGTATGAAAGGTATGGCATTTAGCTGATGTATTCTACCCCTCTGCCCTCACTCTGCCTTCATACAAATTGTGTCTTTTGAAATTTTTAGTTCTTCTGTTTTTATATATGTCATGGGATTAAAGAATATTCTAAAACATCTAGTTCCTTTATTCATAGTAGCTTTTACATTTTTATCAAAGTACTATGACCACCCAGTTGAAAGCAATAGCCCATTTCTTTCCACTTTTCCCAGTTCCAACTTTAATTCTTCCAAAAGGCAACTACTTCTAAGCTGTAGTAGAAAACTACTTCGGATGTCTACACAAAGCACCTAGGGATCCAATGAAATGCAAACCCTAATTATAGGTCTATAGGTGGGATCAAAACTTCATTTTTAACAAGTTCACAGGCTGTGCTGATGCTGAGAGACCATGGACCACACTTTGAGTAAAGATATATAGAGGCTGGCAAAAGATCTTCTTAGTTATATGGGCTTGGGTTCAGAGGCAGAAATTTTTTTTTTTTTTAGGGCCCCACCCGTGACATATGGACGTTCCCAGGCTAGGGGTTGAATGGGAGGTGTAGCTGCTGGCCTACACCACAGCCACAGCAACGCGGGATCCGAGCCACATCTGCAACCTACACCACAGCTCACGGTAGCACTGGACCCTTAACCCACTGAGCAAGTCCAGGGATCGAACTCAAGTGCTCAGGGATGCTAGTCGGGTTCATTAACTGCTGAGCCACGATGGGAACTCCCTGAGGCAGAATTTTAGTTCCATTGGGGATTGAGTTTCAGAGAAGAAATGGGAGACCAAAATCCTGCTTTCAGGGCTGGGCCAGCAAGACAGAGAAGGTGAGGGCAGCCTATGTGCTTCCCAAACCTGGTTCTTTATCTGGACCAGCCATCCCAAAGTCTTCATTCTACTCAACTCCTGGCAAAAGTATCATGACACAGACACCTTCCTGGTGGCCTGCTTTGACCAACTAGAATTCCCTTGGTGCAGAATAAGTAACAAGTTACAAGGCAACCCCTGTAACCCAAGGCAAACATAGAAATGCTGTTTAGAAGCAGGTACTGTTCTCCTCCTGAATCAGTTAAATCTCTTCCTCAGCATAATCTAATTCCCAGCCTCCACCATTAGCTCATGGTATACAATTATATCCAAAATTCAAATACCTGGCCTTCTCCCTTATGGCCTTCTTCTATAAAATATAAGGAGTTCCCGCTGTGGTGCAATGGGGTGGGCAGTATCTCTGGAGTGCTGGGATGCAGGTTTGATCCCTGGCCCTGCACGGTGGGTTAAAGATCCAGCATTACGGCAGCTGCAGTGTAGGCTGCAACTGTGCCTTAGATCTGATCCCTGGCCCAGGGAACTCCATATGCATATAGTGGCCAAAAAAAGGAGGAGAAAAAAGGAAGGTAAAGAAGAATTCGGAATAGCTGTAGTAGAAGTCATACGCTGGTCTTAGTTTGGTTTCCTCCAGGCAGACTCTAAAATAAGGACTCAAGCACAAGCAGTTTATTTGGGAAGGGATCCCAGGAACCTCCAGGACGGGATGGTGAAGTGAGACAGGGAAGGGAAGGCAGTCATTAAAGGGTGTGGAATAAGCAGCTTATCCCCATGAGGACTCCGAACTGCATCCCTTTGAGAAACTCCAGGAATACATGTAAAACACGTGCCTGGATCTGTCACACCCACGGGCAAGGGGCTGTATTCATGCAACAACTCCTTGGGTGATCCTTGCTCCCGGGGGGAGTGGATCCCCTGGCACTCGGGGCCAGCTGGGTAGGCAGTAGGGTGGGCTCTCGCAGCAAGAAAGCCTCCCAGGCAAAGCACTATGGGTGCTGGTAGCTGGAAATCTGGCCACAATCTCCAACCGTCTCAAACGGCTCCTTCAAGAGGGGGAACCCCTTAGAGCAGCACCCGAAGCCTCTTTTCTCTGCCTTGACCCGCTCCGCACCTACGATGATAACACATTAATGGGCTGTGCGAATCCCTGGCCTGGGATCCCTGGGGCTTTTACACTGAGGAACAACCAAGTCTGTTCCTCCCTCTGTACAATCTGTCCTGCACCCTGATCATCGGCTTCGTTTCCCCAGGAATATATGTCAAGGAGATAGATCTGTGGAGAAAAGCCATCTGGAGGGGCTATTTTCAAAGGAGCTATTTTAAGGCTGTCCTTCCCGTCCACCACATCCTGACATTTGGTATATTTAGCATCATCCATAGACAGGGCTAATGGATTTTTAGTTGCAAATCATTATGATTCAAACCACTGCAGCCTTTATTCTTTTTTAATTGCAACTAAGTCACGCACACATACACACCACACACACACACATTAATAGCTATCTTATATTTACACACACACAAAATGCTTCCAATAAAAGCAACTCTAGTTCAACTTTACAAGGCTTTGCTCTTGAACCCTTTATACTGGGTGGGGGGAGGGGGCGAGGGCTAACACTGCCAGTTGGCGGGTATTGCCTTCACACTGTGCGTGAAACGCACATGTATTTGGTCAAAGAAAAGAATGCACAAAAGGTGTTTAAAATTGACAGCCCAAGACAGGAGTAACTGAACATGCCATTCTTTGCCTCCTGCTCTTGGAGGGGCAGAGCACTGCTGATTTGCCTCACTGAATACCAATTTATATCATCTCTCCTATTAATATGGTTTCTTTTCATCTCATGAATTAATATCCTTTTGCCAGCATAACAAAGGCCGTGGAAGAACAAGTTCCAATGTCAGGACTCAAAACTGCAGTAGACTCGGGCTTTCTGATGCAGCCCCATGGGCTGTGTTAATTAACTGCGGATAAAATAGAAATCACACAGTCAAAGGCAGCGTCCACAGTTCCTCTCTGCCCTTGGGCCACCATGCTGAGGCTTGACGTTCCTCTTCCTCTGATGACTGATTTGGTGAGTTTCTGAGATATTCATGCAGGCATCAAACTCTTCACTATTTAAAATCAGCTGTCCGGTATCACGGTTTGGGCCTGTCTTGAATGTTCCACCCTAGGCTGGACCCACATTCTCCAAGAGTAGACATTTGGTCTTACAGGTTTCTATCCCTGCAGCCTCCCCTTTGCAGGTGATACTCAGAAAATACAGGCTGGAGTGCTCTCCAGTATGCATGAGTATTACATACTCGAGTTAGGAGGATATGAGAACAAGCCACAGAGCAGAGTAGCCACACCGGACTCCAGCCCCTGGAGCAGGCAACGTGCAGAGGGACAGGCCTACCATTTTGGCAAGATGGATCCATTGGACAAACATCTTCAACAACACGATGACAGGCACTCTCAGTTCTGAGCACTGACTAAGCACTACAGCTGAGGTTCTCATTGGTGGTGCTTGGACCAGCCACAACTTTACAGGAAACCGGCTAGAGATGCAAATTCTAGAGCCTTGTCCAGACCCTAGAAACTCAGAGGGGTGGGGGCCAACAATCTGAGCGTTAATCGCCCTCTGGGTAATTCCAGTGAATGCCCAATTTTGAGAACACCTGCACTCAGATTAAGAACTCAGGCACTGATGTGAGCTAACAACCCCACTCCTGGGCATATATCCAGACGAAACCATGATTTGAAAAGATACGTGCACCCCTGTGTTCCTAGGAGCACTATTTCCAATAACTAAGATGTGGAAACAATCTAAATATCCAGCAACAGACGAATGGATAAAGAAGGTGCGGTGTATGTAAACATCTTGGATTGAACGTACACTATTCAACCATGAGGAAGAATGGAATAAGGCCATTTGCAGCAACATGGAGGCCACTAGATATTATCATACTAAGTGAAGTCAGAAAGAGAAAGAAAATACCATGTGATCTCACTTATACGTAAAATCTAAAATGTGACACAAACGAACCTCTCCACCAAACAGAAACAGACTCACAGAACTGGAGAACAGACTTGTGGTTGATGAGGAGGAGGGCAATGGGGGAGGGAAGGAGCGGGCGTTTGGGGTTAGCAGAGGCAAACTTTTACATAGAGAATCGATAAACAAAAAGGTCCTACAGCATAACACAGGGAACTATATTCAGTATCCTGTGATACACCTAATGGGAAAGAACATAAAAAAGACTGTGTGCATCTGTGTCACTGAGTCACTCTGCTGTACAGCAGAAATTCACGCAATCTTGTAAATTGACGCTACTTCAATTAAAAAAAAAAAAAAAAACTCACGCTCTGGAGCCAGAATGCCTGGGCTACGGTCACAGCTGTTCCACCTCAAAGCCTCCGTGCCTCCGTTTCCTCATCTGAAAAAAGGAGAGGTCCTAGTTTGTATTTTTCCCAAAGCAGACCAAAAGACAAAGACTTGTTCAAAAGTGGTCTCTTTGGGAGGCGATCCCAGGAAGAGGGAGTAGGGAGAGTGAGAAAGGAAAAGAGGCCAAGACAGACCATAAGTGGCAACGGGGGTCGATTCCACCAGGAGTCCATGAAGGAGCCAGGGGATCAAGAGCCTAGTATTTATCACTACAACCAGCCTCTCCGTAAAGTGACCCTGAGTTGTGCTCTATGAACTCCCCCTCCTTCACTGGTTAAGGGTCACTCCTGGGGTGTTATCACTCTAGCATCTACAGAAGCAGTAGGGCCTGGGTACGATGGGGAGTCACGGGGTTTAGCAGCCCACGCACCAGCTAAGTGATCTGCTTCTGCCTAGCCTGCTGTGCAACAAGCCACTTGGCAAAATGGCAAATGCACAGGCGTGGTTCAGAGCTGGGTTCCCTCAGAGGCTGACTTTGAGACAAGAATTCAAATGCAAGTGGTTGATTTGGGGAGGAGATCTCGGGAAGCCGCCCCGACGGGAATGGGGAAGTGAGTCAGGAAAGGGAAGGGGACCCCGTGCTGGATGCTTTTTCCAGCAGGTCTCCCCAAGGAGGGCAACTGGGGCCAGTCCCACTGGGGTCTCTGAGAGACTGTGCAGCACAGACCTCAAAGCTGTCCCACCCTCAGTGACAAGGAAGTGGGGACAGTTTTCCATCAGCCCCCACTGTATTCCATTAAGCACGGGGCTGCTTCCAGCCCCGGGGACTGTTCAGCTTTTCCAGCCTTCCCTGTATGTGCACAGAACAATATCCCGTGACCGTAAAATGAGCTCAGAGTTGCCAGCGTTTACCCAGCAAGGTGCACGTGGGGGTGCGCCCCAGGCCAAGTGGGTTGGCACCAGTCACATCCGGTACTACGGGACATTTGGAGCTGCATGCAAATAGGAAAAGCTGCAGGTGTTGCCAGGATCCTGGTACCACTGTTTGGTTCTGTGAGAATAAACGGGAAGGGAGACCGCGCTCTGGCCGGGGGGACTGTTCCCTTTCCTCTGCGCTCAGAATGGAGAAGGCGGGAAGTGTATTCTGTCTGTTGTCCCTGCCTCCCTCACATGGCATGTACCCCCTTACCCCCCACCAGTCCCTCAAGAAACTGGAAGTTTTAATCACAAAAAGAGAAAGGAAAAATGTACCTTTTGTGGCGGGAGGTGTGGAGAGGTGAGAAGCTGGGATATCCTTTCGAGAAAGAACAAGCCATTCAGCTTGAGAGGACTTCAGAGAGCCAATGACCTCCAGCTGCTGCTGCCTTCATGGGATGGGGGGTGGGCTTTCATCTTAAAGTCCCCACGCATTCCAGGCAGCCCTCAGCTGGGAATCGAATTCAGTGAGGCCTGACCATTTTTTGCCCTACGTAGCATTTTTCTAGAATTTGCTCTAGAACACTCCTTTGGGTTGGCCCAAACTTTGGAACATTTGTCAGGCAAGCGCATGTTTTCCTGGCTCCCTCCTGGCTCCCTGCTTGATTATTGTTCACAGGTGTTACCTCTCAATAAGCCTCCTGCACACACACACATGTGGGCGTGGGGAAGGGACACAGAAAGTGATAAGATGTTCAAAATTGGTGGGAAGTTCCCTGGTGGCCTAGTGGTTAAGGATCTGCCATTGTCACTGCTGTGGCTCAGGTTGAAGCTGTGGTGTAGGTTCGATCCTTAGCCTGGGGACTTCTGCATGTCACGGGTGCAGCCAAAAAACAAAAAAAAATGGTGAGCCTGAGTAAGAAGTAGATGGGTGGTTCTTCTCCTAACCTTGCAACTTTTCTCTATATTTGAAATTTTTTAAAAAAAGAAAACATGTAGGAAGAGAAACATACAAGAAACTGGAGACTTCTCTGGGAAGCACTGTCTCTGTCCTAGGGCAGAAGATTATGCTCTGGGACACCTTGCTTTCCTGCAGGGGGCCTTAGCAGGGTGCCCCGGGCTCCTGGGGAGCAGTGGATATAAGATGATGAAGCATTTGCCTTCTGTGGAAGACGAGGTGCTTCACGCTGGAGCACAACCCAGCTGGGATGGAGCTCAGTCTAGAAGGTGCAAAGGGCACGGGAACATTCCAAAGGCAAGCAGCAGAGCCCAGGGCTTGAGAGCTGGTGCATGGGCTGGGTGAGGGCCCACACAGACACCAGACTTCCCCATGGGCACAAAGCCCTCTGTCGTGAGTGGCTGGTGCAGAATGCAGGAATTGACCTTGAAGGGGCCACCCCAGAGAAGAACCTGAAAAAAGAGGTGTACTGAATAGCTTCTCAGGACCCCCTAGGTAATGTAAAAATGTAAAAGCCAATCTACTGGGAGGAGCGAGAATGCAGTCAGTGCAGACCCCCCAAGACTGACCAGGGTGGGTCCTCGTTAACCCTTCATGTCCAGTCCCAGTCCTGTCCTGGTTTGGATGTTCAGCCACGTGGCCACCCTGCTTCTCTCCCTTCTGATCCTTGCCACTCACTGGCCAAATATTGGCTGTGGGTCTGCTGGGCCGAGGCTGCCAGCTGATTTGTAGCCTAGACTAAGAGAAAACACCGCCCTGCCTTCCATCTCTGGTGGCAGCATAGCAGAAAGAGTGGGGGGTTTGCAGTCAGAGAATTCTGTCCCTGAACTTAGGTCCCTAGAACTGAGTAAGTTACAGAAGCCTTCCACGACTCATTTCCCATCTATAAAATGGGGTCATTGCACAGTGCCTATCTTTTTTTTGGGGGGGGTCTTTTTGTCTTTTTAGGGCTGCACTTGTGGCATATGGAGGTTCCCAAGCTAGGGGTCTAATCGGAGCTGTAGCTGCCGGCTGACACCACAGCCACAGCAACACAGAATCTGAGCCACGTCTGCAACCTACAACACAGTTCACGGTAACGCCGGATCCTTAACCCACTGAGCAAGGCCAGGGATTGAACCCATGTCCTCATGGATGCTAGTTGCGTTCGCTAACTGCTGAGCCACGACGGGAACTCCCTGTACAGTGCCTATCTTTTAGAATGCTATTAAGGATGAGCTGCAGTGAATGAAAAGTGCCTGGCACAAGAAATGGTTCCAATAAATGCTATGAGTTATCATCAGTAGGGAAAGTCCTTAAGAGTTCTGCAGCTCAGAGCCCCTCCCTCCGTGGAGTGGGCCACCGGTGTGCAACCTGGACACCCACATCTTCCCCATCACAGCTCTTTTCAGCCCTGTCCACACGGTACAGGGAACCAGTAGTGACAGGCTCCTGCTCTGTCCCCACCCCGTGCCAACCCTTCGCCCACTCACAGTCACAGCTAAACCCTGTAAGTATCCTTCACAATAATATTACCATTTTATAGATGAGGAGACTGAGGCTGGGAGAGATGGGTGGGGAGAGGGATCACTGTTATCCACTAAGATTCCCCGTAGGGTACCGTGTGGTTTGAAGAAGTATAGCCAGGACTGGCTACATAATGGGGGGGATGCAAAGAAAACGTGGGTCCCCTTCTTCAGAAATTATAAAGAATTTCAAGGAGTTCCCACTGTGGCACAATGGGATTGGCTGTATTTCTGCAGTGGCAGGATGCAGGTTCTATCCTGGGCTCACACGGTATGTTAAAAATCTGGCATTGCCGCAGCTGCAGCATAGGTGACAACTGCAGCTCAGATCTGATCCCTGGCCCGGGAACTCCCGATGCCACAGGGCGGCCAAAAAAGAAAAAAGAATTTCAAGATGGTGACCACAGAGCATTAAATCAAGCGTGTGACCCTTTTGCACACTGGGTCCTGCACCCGTCCAGACCCAGTCCCATGAGGTCCGCCCTTGGAGAAGTAGCTGCAGGGAGCAGGTGAGGGCCCCAGAGCGGCCGGGAGGACCCAAGCACCCGAAGGTGCCTGCTACGTTGCTCTGCTCACCATATGGAGAGGAATTTGCTTTTGCTCTGACAGCAGAGGAAGAGGGAGGACACCTGGGACGCGGAGGAAGGTGTCAACCAGGCTTGTGTCTTCAGTGGAGTCCATTAAAACACGCAGCGACTGCCAGAGATGGAGCAGCTGGGAGGCAGCCCCAGGGGCATGGGGAAAGTGGAACTCGGGAATCCATAGAAACCGCGGGGGAGGGCTGCGGGCTGAGGGGCTGGGGAGCGGAGGCAATCTGCTAGCTCTCTGCGTGATGGCTGAGGTTCAGGAGCCCGTGTCTGCGGGGCAGTCGGAGGGGCCCCGCTCCTCCTCTTCTCCTTTAACCCATGAGCTTGGCATGCATCCGTCTGATAGGGGGTTCCACAGGGAATCCACTGGCCAGGGGCTTCCACTGCTCGGCTTCTCGAGCACCCTCTGGGCAGAGGGTGGCTGTGGGCGGAGGACTGTCCGCTGTGCCCCTTCCATAGGCGTGGAGCAGTCGCCTGAGTGAGAGGAGAGCCAGCGGTGTCGCGGCTCAGCCAAAGCAGGCTTCCCAGTCACCCCAGCCTGATGGAGAAACACGGCCTCCGATGCCGGTCTCGCTTCCTTCGGTCCCGGTGAGACCTGCCTTATCCCTGGAGAAGCCCAAGGGGCGGGTAAAGTAAACACGACTCCCAGCAACTCTCTGCTCTGGTGTGGACCACTGCGCTGAGGGTCTGCGACGGTCATGAACAGCAGCACTTGGTGACGCTCTTATTCGTTTATGGGAATTGTCTCAAAGGCTTCAGGCAAGGTCAGACTCAAAACTGATGTGTTATTCCGCCTAATCGGTGTTTTATTTTTATTTTTTTTATTAGAGTTCCTGTCGTGACTCAGCAGTAATATCCATGAGGATGTGGGTTAGATCCCTGGCCTCGTTCAGTAGGTTAAGGATCCAGCATTGCCACGAGCTGTGGTGTAGGCTGAAGACACAGCTCGGATCCCTCGTTGCTGTGGTGTGGTGTAGGCCGGCGGCTAGAGCTCCGATTCGACCCCTAGCCTGGGAACCTCCATATGCCACGGGTGCGGCTCTAAACAGGAAAAATACAAAAATTAAAAAAAAATTTAGACAAGGTATTTAAAAATCAATGATTTCAAATAAAATGTGTAATTTCTGGTTCTTGAAAAAAGAACTTTTAGCAGCCCTGGCTGCGTTTCCACATGCAGCTAAGCTTACCTGGAGCAGTGCGGCCAGTGCCTTCTTCATCTGACCCAGATTCTCCACCCATCACAGCCCCTACCCAGCCCAGGTCACTCACTTTATCATGTACCTGGACCCTGTGAATGTTTGCACTCACACCGGTGACGTGTTGTGAACACACCTGGTGTCCCCAAATGTCTCTCATTGAGTTGTTGGACCGCAGATGTCATTTAGGACATAGCTCTGAGCACAGGTCTCTGGCCAGGGCTTAGTACTCTCTGAGTTTACAAAATTGTAAGGTCAAATATTTAACTTTTTTTTTTGTTTTTGTTTTTGGCCTAGGAGAGATTTTGGCGCCATAAATGTGTGCTGTGAAGTGTGGGTGCTTCAGTCTGGAGTCCTGCTGGATCAAGGGGCTTATACTTCGCTCACACTTTTCACCAACCCTCCCAAGGGTCTCTGAGCCCATTCCTGAGGCTTTGACTCTTTGGGCCCCATCCTCTCTCCTTCTGGCTCTGCCTCTTTCTCACTGTCTCTCTCTTTGCAAAATGAATGCAGCACGAATCCGGGTGGCGGATTATCTCATTAGCAGAGCCCTCGCCGGAGAAGAGTGGATGGAGGCTAACGCATGTTGATAATTACGCCCTTGGTTCGAGGCCAGGGCCCCCTCAGCCTCCTTGGCTGCTTGCCAGCTCCAGGAAGAGACCACAGGCTTCCGCGGCCCCACCCGGAGAGCCTGGAGCCTGCCGCTCTGGAGAAGCGAAGCTATTTCTGTGTGTGTCTGTGGGAAGGGTGGGAAGACGGAAAGAAAAGTGAGAAAATGTATGTAAGCAAATATTTCGAAGACGGGGGGTGGGGGTGGGTGGGCAGCTCATCTTTAAACAGCCTCGTAAAAGAACTGACAGGCTCCAAATGAACAGCAGGCCCCGCGTCCCTGTGCAGCCCTGGGGAGACTCTAATGAGGGCCAGTCGCAGTCGGAGCGCAGCCCGGAAGTCCTCGGGAAAATGAAGCCAGGCCCGGGTGCCTTGTCACCTGCCTGGAAATGATCAGCGGGCCCTGAACCCAGTGGCAGAAGATGACTGTGCTCTATTTTACGTACGGCCTTCCTGGATGATGCTAGAATGACTTCACTATGATTTACTTCTGGGAACCAAGGATGAGGAGAGGAGAGGCAGGCAGGGAAAGCGCACAGCTGAGTAAATTTTGTTCTTCACTCTGCAGGAAAAAGAACCAGGAAAGTTGGCAGCTATGTGAGAGCCATTTCTTCCTGCGGACTCTTGCTGCCCTCGCCCTCAGCAGATTCTAAACCTAGCCCCCTCCTCGCCCTTCCTCCTTCACCTGTGAGGACATCAAGACAGAACCAGGTGAGCTGCTCACGGGGGACAAATGTCCACGAGTGACTCAAACTAAATGAAATTGCTCCAAAAGTCACTTTCGGTTTCCAGGCGATGTTGACATTCAGGCTTTTCTTTTTGTTTCAAGAGTTTCAGAAAGTTATATACCTTTGCCCCTGGTTTCCATTTCCAGTTCACGTTCCAGTGAAAAGAGTCTGGATTTGGTACCATTTGGGTTTAGAAAGTTAGCATTTTTTTTTTCTGGGTTTGGTTCTCGGTGTGTTAAGTTTAAGACCCAGGCACACCTATGCATGGGCTCAGAAACATACATTTCAGCATGGAAAACTCAATGGAGCCCAATAGTCTAGTTATTGATTAGAATAATTAAAATATCATAATCTGCGGGGTAGAAAGTATCTAGAAGAGCTCATGTGTACCCACAGGGAACTGAGATAAGGCAGCAGAGAAATTCATCTTTCACGACAAGCCGAGAACCAGGAAGGTTAATGCCAAGGACCACATAAGCCATCCTAGGTCATGGTGATTTTAGACATGTTTATTGGTGTCAGCTATTCATGTGGATGAAGACAGGCTGAGGTTTGGGTGGTGGATGCTCTGGTGCCCCATTTAGATCTCTTTACGGCACAAAGCCCCTGTCCTCCAGCTGCTGTGAGTGTTGACTGTGAATGGCACACAGCTGCCCACCCCCAGCCGACTGGCCTCAGCTTGAGGAATAGGAGCCATTCCACACCTTCCATCCCCCGCCCCAGGTTACAAGTCCCCCGACTCCCCCAAACCTGAGCAATGACTCAATGACAAACGTGCCCCTTTGCCTCACGTTGGAACAGTTCTGGTGCAATTCATGCTCCAGAGCTCCCTGTGAGATCAGGCTGAGATGGACAAAACCACATCCTTACTTGGCTTACATCCCCCCCAAGAGCAGACCCAAAAGAGGACGCCCATCCCAGGCTCTCTTTCTTCCAGGTACTTTTTAGTTCAGGTTGTCTGTTGTCTTCTGAAGTATGACTGCAGTTCACATGTGCCCTGCTGAACTCCTGTCGAATGTCTTAAGATTATGTTCCAGGAGTTCCTGTCGTGGCTCACCGGTAAAGAACCCGACTAGTATCCATGAGGATGGGGGTTCGATCCCTGGCCTTGTGCAGCAGGTTAAGGATCCAGCATTGCCATGAGCTGTGGTGTAGGTTGTAGATGCGGCTCCGATTCGACCCCTAGCCTGGGATCTTTCATATACTGCAGGTTCGGCCCTAAAAAGACAAAAAAAAAGCAAAATTCTGTTCCAGTGACCTGAGGATTATTTTGGGCTTAGAGAAGGGATCTTGCTTTCTGGGCTTGGTTCCTGTGAACCAAAGGGCAGATCCCCCCGTCTAGGGGACCCCAGGTGAATATGTGCCTGCAGTTATTAACAGGAACAATATAGTCAGAGCAACACTGGGTTTCTTTCTGAGCTAAAAGAATTCCTTTTCCAGAATCGCTTCCAACCCCCCTCTCTTGTATCCTAAAATGCGAAAGAAAGCCAAAACAATAGAAAATGCCTCAAGCCAGCATTTCTACCATCAGCTCTCAGCTCTTTCTCCCTCCCTCTCCCCCTCCCCCAACTGCTCTTCATCTCCCCCTTAGATATCTTCTGTGCAGCTGGAAAGACCACTGAATCTAGGAAGAAAATCAGCAAAACCATCCCATCCAGCTCTGTTGCGGCAAAATGGCACTTCCTTCCTGGACACCCACGTTTAAGCTCTTTCGCTGTTTGTATGAGGGTGTCCCTGCTGGACACTCCACCCTGTTCTTGGAGGTTTTATGTGGGTGGGAAGGACCTTGAGACCATAGTGAGCATTCTTTCAATTGGCTCAGTAGAGCTGAACCTATAATAATACAGAAGCATGGAGCTACACCAGGAAAATATCAATGGCTTGGACCACCTGGGTAAGAGACACACACTGGCCCCTCGGGGGAAGGGGAGCATGGCTCCACGCCCACCCACTCTAACCTCACCTCGGGCAGAGGGTATCACTTCACATAGCAAATAAGCAAGGAACTATTGACCGTCTCAGTGAAAGCAGCGTGCCTGGGTTGGAATGGGCTTGGTAAAATCTTTTCACTCTGGAGCCCAAGATTACTGATGGCTCCCTCTTAGTCTTCTGATGCATTTACATTTGTAGCAGATGCTTTGATGCCCTGCCTGAGGGCTTCTCCCCACAGCACAGGAAGTCGTGCAGCTGCACGCAGGGGAAACCGGAAATGCAGGGCGGTGGGGGGGGGCAGTTACACCAACCCATGGGGGCTGGGAAGAGATAAATAAGGGCCTTTAGCCTGCTGTGAGACCCCCTCTGAGCCATGCTCAATTAAGTTCCTCCTCAGGGAGCTCCCAGTGGGGGGGATTAAGCCCTCAGGCTCCCCTCAAGGCAACTTGCTTACTTATGCACCCTTTATTGACTT
The DNA here is from genome assembly GCA_004024745.2 of Catagonus wagneri. Classification (NCBI taxonomy): domain Eukaryota; kingdom Metazoa; phylum Chordata; class Mammalia; order Artiodactyla; family Tayassuidae; genus Catagonus; species Catagonus wagneri. Next base: position 27,922,873 of record PVHT021183699.1, on the reverse strand, counting down.
TTCTCCCCTCCCTCTTTTACTTTCTCAGATTGTTCCTGCTTCCTGAGATCATCTCTAGAAAAACTGCCAGCACGCAAGTCCTCATGTTGGGTCTACTTTGAGGAGAACCCAAATGAATGTTCTATCCATTTACTCATCCGTTCTCCCACCCATCCCCCACCCATCCCCCCATCCTACTACTGTGCTGGCACGGGCTGGGGAGGGGACATCAAGCAAGTACAAAGCTGAATAGGATATCCTTCCTCTTCCCGAGAATTCCTCAGTGTCCCTGAAATAGAAAAGCGTCGTACGATGGGGCAGTGCTGGAACCGAGGGAGGCACAAATGACTATAAGAACATAGGACAGAGAACAACTAATTCCGCCTGGGGCATCCAGGGAGTCACAGTGGGGAGACAGTGTCTGCTGGTCTTGAAGGACGGGCAGTGCACCGGAAAGATGGCTCACTGGAAGAGGGAGGTTCCAGGGTCAGCGTAAAAGGTAAAAACTTACAGACAGGGGAAAGTGAGCCTGGGATACTAGAATCTCTCTCAGCTTGGCATCCCTGACAATGTCTAAAATGTTCTCTCTTTCAGCAAGACAATTTTTGTCAGTTAGATTCTTACATGATACGAGTCCCCTGGTATTTAGCAAATGAACAAAGGCGCCACGACTTCCAGGTGGAGAGAGAAGGTGAAAGGCATGGAGGCACAGACGAGTGGAAAAATTAGTTAGGTTTCCGGGTGTAGAGTAAGTGGTGCCGATTAGGCATGTGGAGGCCAGATTGTGAGACCCACTAAATGCCATTCTAGGGAGTCTGGACCTTGACCTTGGGCTTATGGCGGCTGCGGAGCTTGCTGAGCATAGGCGTGATGACTCTAGAGCAGTTTTTCTAAACACTTAAATTGGGCTTCTTGCAGACAACATATATAATTGGGTCTTAATTTTTTTAATCTACTCTGTCAGTGGGTAAAACTCTTGTTTTCATCGATGTATAGACAACTCACATTTCAAGTGATTATTGACATTAGTTGGATTAATGACAATCATATTTATAACTATTTTGTTATTCTTTTTTTTTTTTGACTTTTTGCCTTATCTAGGGCCGCACCCACGGCATATGGAGGTTCCCAGGCTAGGGGTCGAATCAGAGCTACAGCTGCCGGCCTACACCACAGTCACAGCAACGCAGGATCTGGGCCGCGGCTGCAACCCACACCACAGCTCACGGCAACGCCAGATCCTTAACCCACTGAGCGAGGCCAGTGATCGAACCCGCAACCTCATGGCTCCTAGTCGGATTCATTAACCACTGGGCCACGACGGGAACTCCTATTTTCTGTTATTCTTAATCTCTTGTGCTTTAAAAAACAACAACAACAACATTCCCCTCTTTTTCCGCTATCTCTGATTTTACTTTATTTTCTTTTTTGGCTGTGCCTGCAGCATGAGGAAGTTCCTGGGCCAGCGATTAAACCCACGCCACACCAGGGACCTGAGCCACAACAGTAACAAAGCCAGGTCCTTAACGACTAGGCCACAAGGGAACTCTTGCTGTCTCTGACTTTAATTCAGCATTTTGTATGATTCCATTTTATCTCTTCTCTTAGCAAGTCAGTTACATATCTTTAAAAAAATGGTGGGTGCCCTAGAGTTTACAATATGTGTTTACAACTAATTCAAGAAAGCCCATTCTCCCACCAGGCAACTCAAATTAACGCTATGCCGCTTCGTGGGCAGGACAGGTACTTCATAACAGAGCATTCCCGATTCCTCCCTCCCACCCCCTTGGAACACTGTTGCCATTCATTTCACTTAGAGGGATCTTTCAAACTGTGAGACTGAACCCATGTGGATGATGAACTGGAGTGAGACAAAAATAATCTGGCAGGACATTAAATCTTGGAGGTAAGAGCTGGCATGCAGCAGATGGTTTGCAAAAATGGCTAAAATGACTCTACCCATCCCTGTACTTTAACCCTTTGCAACGTGATTTTGCCAGTCCCCATCAAGAAAGAGGCGGCATTTATTTCTCCACTCTTTTTTTTTTTTTTTAAAAGGCTGTACCTGTGGCATATGGAAGTTCCCAGGCGAGGGGCTGAGTTGGAGCTGCAGCTGCCAGCCTATATCACAGCCACAGCAACACGAGATCTGAGCCACATCTGTGACCTGTGCTGCAGCTAGTGGCAACACAGGATCCTTAACCCTCTGAGTGAGGCCAGGGTTCAAACCCACATCCTCCTGCATACTAATAGTGTTCTTAACTTGCTGAGCCACAGAGGGGACTCCTATTTCTCTACTCTTGAATGTGGGTTCAGCCACATGACTCTTTCACCAGTGGGACAATGGCCAATATGGCCCAAACAGGGATTTGCAAAGTGACCCTGCATTGTGGCTGGGCCTCTTGTGATGATCCTTAAAAGCTGAGCATCATCCCTGTTGAGGGCCAAGCCTAATTCTGTAACAAAGAAACCTTCCCTTGTGCATATTCTGGGTTGCAGGCTGGGATAATCAGACCTGCTCTTCTTTCACAAAATCCCCTCTCCTGCCCACTGGCCCTGCGCGGGCTGCAGTCCAGCAGCCAGCACACTAGCTCCTATCCATCACAGGCTCTTTAGCTACTGTGTCTTTTTCTGAAGGCTGCCAGCAGACAGCCCAGCCCTCTGTTCCCTGGCCTGTTAACAGCATTAGGAAAACCCTGGCTCCAATCACTACTCTGGTTCTTAGTATTCAGGAACACTCACCAACCTATTCATTTTATTAAGAAACAGCCAGGATGCAGCGCACCTTGTCCCAACCCCTGCCACCACGCGCGCACACACACACACTTTAAATAGAAAGAAGCAGGGCCAGAAGATTTATGACTGGTGCTATGGAATGCAGGAGAGGGCCCAAAGGAGCACGGAGATGTCCTTGGAGTTCAGGACAGGCGGAAGCTGGCTCACCAGGTACCGCCCCCACACCCCCCTCCCCAGCCCGCGCCCGCTCCGTGGGACGCGCCTCCCTTCTGGTTTCCCGTAAGCCGCTGGCACCAGCAGCACTCAATCACCGCATTGCCGCCGCGTATAAAAATTTAAGGAGTCTGCCGTCTCAAATGAATCCCAGACCACTTTTGAATACTTCCGCTCCCGCTTTTGTTCTTTCACCCTTCTGTCTCTCATCAGACCCGATTTCACCTCGGAGACATCGCTGGAACATGTTCCGAAGAGAGCTTTAGGTGGGGCGCAGGTAACGCTGGGCGCTCCAGAGTGGTGACAGTTGTAAACTGTCCAGGTGCGAGGCCCACCTTGCCCGCTGGAGATGCTGGAGGCTGCGTGCATGAAGGCCATCCGGCCCTTCACAGGCGCTTGGAATTCTGGCAGGGCCTCCCGTGGTTTTGCACAAGGTACTTGGGGAGTGGCAAGCAACTTTCACTGGAAGGTTTGAAGGGTGAAAGGAGCCTGATCCCCCAGCCCTCTGCCCACCTCAGTGCCCTGTCCTCAGCCAGGCCTGCCACTGCATCAGAACCTATCCCGCTCAGTCTCAGGGCAGATGAGATGTTCTGAACCACTTTTCAGATGAGCTCATCTACAATCTGTCAGTCCTGACTCACTGTCCCCTTTCTCCCAGGATCCTATCTAGTTCCCAGTCAACCCCAGACCCTGACTTTCTGGCTTTGCTTGGAGACCACACGCTGAGCTCCGAGCTCTCGGTCCTGGGGGCCGTGGGAAACACTCTCCACCCGGAGACTGTGGGGGTGTAATTATCCGTGGCTGTGGTTTGCTTGTGGCCTGGAGTTTTCCAAGCTCTTTGCAATCATTCAGATGCAACCTGCCCAGCATTTCTGTGATGTGGCTGTAGGAAATTGCCCTTCTGTTTTCTTGGCTGCTTCCTCAGTGCCTTTGAAATGGGCCACCCTGATCTGGCTTATAGTCTGCATGGCTCATCTGTCTGCGGTTACATAAACTTTCCTCCCCTATCCCTCGCGAGAAAAACCAATCAACACGAGAACTTCAGGGAGTTCCCGTCGTGACTCAGCGGTAACGAACCCAACTAGTATCTGTGAGGACGAGGATTTGATCCCTGGCCCCGTTCAGCGGGTGAAGGATCGGTGTTGCTGTGCTGTGGCGTAGACCGGTAGCTAGTGCTACAATTTGACCCCTAGCCTCGGAACTTCCATATGCCACGAGTGCTGCCCTGAAAACAAAACCAAAAAACTCTGGAACTTGACATTCCTGAAGAGGGCAGTCAGTCCTGTGAGGGTCACTAGTGCAGCCAAATGGTGTATGGATTGGGGACTTGGGGACTGGGGCTTGTCCCTGATTCACACACTGTTTGGCCGAGGGTGGTCCCTCCAGGGGCTCTCGCTGCCATGGGACACTTTCTCTCCCCCACCCCACCCCTGTCCCCAATCGTGCAGAAATCTGCTCCTAGGCCAGAGGGGGTGAGGGATGAGAAGGGATCAGTGGCGATGACGGAGGGACCCAAAGGGCTGGGTGCACAGGTGACCTTGTCAAGCACACCCTTTGTGGGCTTTGCTCTTCCAACCCACGTGAAGCTTTACAGGGAAGTTCTTTAAGCTTCTCCCATTTGTCAGCCGAGGTCCCACTGAGGAGGGTCCCCATCATCAACAATGACCATGTGGGCTAACTGGCGGCTCCCAGAGGACAGGGCATTAGAACTGCCCCTTCCGCAGGTGAGAAGCCACAGGGCAACCAGGACAAGAGCCTGGGTGCAAGGTCAAGGGCTACATGCTGTTTGAGGAATGAGATGCTTCCTAACTGGATATGGAAGTTCACCAGGTGGCTTAGCTGGCAGGAAACAGAGGGCACAAACAGAGAAATTTAGCTGGGATATGATTATTGGATCTATGATAATAATAATAATAATAATAATAATAACAAATACCATGAAACCCAGCCAGAACACTTCTGTGTTTGGTTCAATGTGACTGTCTGACAAGAGAGTCTGTTAGAATGTGGGTTCTGGGTGCCCATAAATTCATAGTCACTGAAAATTTAATGGATTTCTTAGTTTCTCTAAAGCTTTCCGAAACCTCAAATCGTGTTTTCACTTAGAGAGCTATTTCTCGAATGACAGATATCCTGCATACAAGGGAGGTGCAGCAGCCTCCTTGGCTCCTGTCCTCTTGACTAAACAGATTGTCCCTTATATTCTCGTTGAGTGGGTTACATTGGTGTTAATAATCTAGGCAGTTAAAAAAAAATCATTCAGCATTGCTGGTAGGTATGTAAAATGGTGCAGCTACTATGGAAGACAGTGTGGAGGTTGCTCAAAAAAATTAAAAAAAGAATCACCATATGACCCAGCCATTCCACTCCCAGATGGATATCCACAAGAACTGAAAGCAGGAACTTTTACATATATTTGAGCCCCCATGTTCACAGCAGTGTTATCTGCAATAGTCCACAAGAATCCAGTGTTATTCCACAAAGATGGAAACAACCCAAATGTCCACTGATGGATAAATGGATAAATGGAAGGTGGTATACACATTCAATGGAATATTATTCAGTCGTTAAGAAGAATGAAGTTCTAAAACACGGTTGAAACTTGAAAGTTTTTGCTAAGTAATGTAAACCAAACGCAAAAGGATTCCAATTAACATATGATCCCAATTCTGTGAAGGACCTAGACTAGTCCAACTCATAGACGTACAGTAGAATCGTGGTTTCAAGGAGCTGGAGGGAGGAGGGATTGGGGAGTTACCGATTAATGTGTACAAAATGTCAGTCTGAGATGATGACAAATTTCTGGAGATGGGTAGTGCTGATGGTGGCACAGTGATGTGAATGTATGTGATGCCACTGAATTAGATGCTTGAAAGTGATTAAAATGATAAGTTTATGTTATGTATATTTTATCACAAGAAAAAAGTTCATTCAGTGAGTATTATGATGTACACTTTCATCATTTACACATAACGTACACATTCCTTTTATATACACATTCTAGTTTATCCACAGACATTACTACAAAGCACTAATAAGCCTCTGTTTGGGGTCCAGAAAGGCCTCTTTGCCAAGCGGACACATTTACGCACCACGTGTTTTCCTGATTCTGAACTGATTATCAGCTTTTCTTGGGTGGTATTGTGGGGAAGGGGTGAGAACGCTGTGGGTTCCTGAGGCTTATTCATTTATTCTGTCAACGATCTGCCTTCCTGGAAGAAAAAAAAAGGTTGAAAGATGCTGACAAAGACTACAGACATTGCTTAAGCATCTTGGGTAGCAAATGGCTCCTAAAAAGCTGGGAGGGAAATAAAAAGCATACTTTGATGAGTAAAGGACACGTGAATCAGAAGCATTGAGAAATAAATCCATCTGCAGTCTAGGTAGGTTTAAAAATTAAGAGGAAATGGTGCTGGGCAAAGTTATTTGTGGTTTTTCAAACTCAGATCAAGAACAATAGAAAATTGTTCCAGATGTTCAGTGAAACTTGGAACAGAGCCAGATCCCCCCAAACCAGTGCTGTCTGAAAAAGCAAGAGGGAGAGAAGTGAGAGAGAAAGAAGGAAATAAAAGAGAGTGGCGGGGCTGCTTCCGGTGTGTGTATTTAACTGTGAAACTAAGTACAAATGATAAAAGACGCCACATTCCCTGAGACTGCGATGCGATGTATGCCAGGGCAACCTGGGTCTCTGAATTTAAATTGCAGGATAGACGTCTAAATTAGCTCCCATGTTGCGCACTTGGGGATCTTTTCCTCCGCGGCAATTCAGGGTTAGAAAGATTCCTGTAGGGTGTATTGGATTCTTCCTCTTTAATTGCTCTTGGCTTTCTTTATACCATTCTTTATATTTTAGTATTGTTTTCTGAGTTGAAAATCTTGTCATGTTAATCTATTTATAATCTAACCAAGGCTGAAGATGCACAGAGTTTTTTACTGATGAGCCATTGTAATAGTTAATTTGCTGCTGGATGCTGGGGCACACCAGAGAACACTGGGGGTGAGTTCTGGTAGTTATCTGTAGTGACCATAAGATTGGGTTCAATCAGCCCTCTACTGTTCTATAGAACGTATCTGAGTGCAAAATTAATCTGGTTGTTAAGTGTAAGCCACCTAGATTAGTTTAAATGGGAAAAGAAATCCCACTACCCAAGAGTGCAAAAGACTCCAGCAGCTCTCTGACACTAAGATGCTTCTTACATTGCCAAAGACAATGGATGTTTCGTCTGGCACTTGCTGCATGCTGGCCTTGCGCCAAGTGCTGGCAAAGGAAGACTCTGCCTTCAGAACACCCACAGTCTAGTGGGGGCTACACACTATAATCAATCAACCATCATATAGTTTCTTAAGTGTCGTGAGAGTACACAGTGCTGTAGGAACCCAGGAAGACACAGGTTCAATCTCTGGCCTTGCTCAGTTGATTAAGGATCTGACGTTGCCTTGAGCTGTGGTGTAGGTCGCAGATGCAGCTCAGATCCCACACTGCTGTGGCTGTGGCGTAGGCCGGCAGGTGGCTCTGATTGACCCCTAGCCTGGGAACCTCCATATGCCGCGGGAGCGGCCCTAAAAAGGGGAAAAAAAAAAAAGATGATTAGGATTTCAGAAGCCTACAGTAGGGACAATTCTAGACAGAAGGAACTGCATGAATAAAATCAATTGTGATTCAAGCCAAACAAGAGTTTTTGTGATAGAAAGAGGATGGATTTAAAATCATAAGTCAACTTGTCCTGTTCCTGCTTTTCCTTTTGCTTTCCCCTTTTCTTCCCTTCTCTTCCTACTGTTCCCTTCCCTCCTCGATCAATTTATCCTGAAGCCATTAGCAGGAGCACAGAGCAAGTAGGCATTCAGCCCTCAGAAGCCACGACAGCCCAGAAGAACATCGCAGCCCGGCTGGGGGTGGGGGGCACACACAGGATTTAAGGGTTCCCATTGTCCCATGTCATTGCCAACACTTGACGTTTTCTGTCTTTTTATTACAACCATCCTAGTGGGTATGAAATGTTATTTCACGGTGGTTTTGATTTGGTTTAATGTTCAAAAAGATGTTGAGCATTTTTTTTTTAATCTTTTTTGGGACGTACCTGCAGCCTATGGAAGTTCCCAGGCTAGGGGTCAAGTTGGAGCTGGAAGCTGCGGCTGCCAGCCTACACCATAGCCTCATTGATGCCAGATCCAAGCCTCATCTGTGACCTACACCACAGGTCATGGCAACGCCGGATCCTTAACCCACTGAGCAGGGCCGGGGATTGAACCTGAATCCTCTTGAATATTAGGCTTATTACTGCTGAGCCACGGTGGGAACTCTGAGTATCTTTTTATGTGTTTTTTCTTTATTGGCTATTTGTGTATGATCTTTGTAGAAATGTCTATTCAAATCCTTTGCTCACTTTTAAAGGGGGTTATTTATCTTTCGATTGTTGAGTTTTAAGAATTCTTTTATATTCTGGATGTGAGCCCATTTTTGATACATAATTTGCAATAACATTGTCACATTCTGGGACTCCCTTTTCAATTTCTTGATGGTATTCTCTGAAGCACCAAAGTTTTCAAGTTTGATGAAGTCAAATTAGTCTATTTTACTATGGTTCCCTGTTCTTTAAGTGTTTCATCTCAGCTCCTTGCCTAATTCATGGTGATGAAGATTTACACCTATGTTTTCTTCTTAGAGCTTATAGTTTTAGCTCTTAGATTCATTTTGGGTCGATTCTGTATACAGTATGAGGTAAGGGTCGAAATTCATTCTTTTGCATGTGGATATCGAGTTGCTCCAGCACCATTCTTCCCGCCATTGAATTATCTTGACATCTTTGTTGAGAATCAATTGACTGAAAAACGAAAGCGTTTATTTCTGGATTCTTCATTGTATCCCACTGAGCTATCTGTCCTTCAGCCAATACCATACTGTCCTGATTACTGTAGCTTTGTAGTAGGATTCAAAATCAGAAAGTATTTCTACCAGCAACATTAGCCCCATTCTTGACCCCTCTCCTCCCAGGTGAAGCAAAGCAAAAGCACAGAGCTCCCTCCTGGAGGAGCCTCGCCTCCCCAAAGGCCCCCTTCCAGGAATATAATAAAAACAACAGGCACTGATGTAGTCCACCCACTTATATGGTCTCATGTAATTCTAACAATGGCCCAAAGTGGACTTTACTGATGTGGAAATCGAATACACCAGATATGTTCCAAATGGCCCTCCAGGCAGACTCTGTGCCCTGGGGACCCGCCATGTGTCCTTGCCTCCATGGATTCTTTGCCCTCTGGCTTCTGCTCAGGTTTGGCAGGGGAGCACCTACAGGAGGTCAGACGGGGGAGCACATGAGGCCAGGGCTCTTATCTCCCAACTCCGTCTGAGAGGGAGGGTGCCTCTGTCTGGCCTTGACCTTTCCTGAAGGTCACGGCTCCCCTCAGAGCAGTTGCTCTAACCCCTCTCTCCTTCTGGATCCTGGAGACCTCACTCTCACCAAAGCCCTCCAGGTAGAGGAATGGCAACGGCTTCCGGGAACTGCAGCTTCCCCTCCAGTGGACTGATGGGTCTGGCTGAGCAAACCCCCTCCGAGTGACGCTAGTTGAGCAGGCTTCGGAAGACGCACTCTTGAGGATGGCCCGAGGGAGGAGCCACCTGATGTGCCAGTTTCTAAAAGCACTTAGTCTGAGATCCTCCGCCAAGACATATAACCTTAATGGTAGTGGCAGAAGGAGAAAATCCTAGGAACGAAGCTTGGGAAAATATAACGGAACTTTCAGGGGCAAAGTGCAAGGCCACGAGCGCTGTGCCGAAGGCTCTGCCTTGAAAGGCCGATTGGCTTCTGCCAGGTTTGGAAAACCACTTAGTCTTTCAAAGTAAACTGAGAAGCAGGGCAAGTCTTAAGTCAAATGTCAAGGTAACTTCTAGTAGATGAGCCCATTAGCAATACTTCTGAGACACGCAGGTTTTGAGAACCCCATGGCTGAAATGATCTGGGCAGGCTCCAAGGATGTCCTTGGAGAGGTGCTTCGTATAGAAGGAGAGGCAGCACCAGGCAGAGCTTATAAAGTCTGGTCATCGCTTCACCCCCCTACTATGCGGATTCCAGTAGGCCTACTGCATCAAAGCAGCACATTTATCCAACTCAGAGCCCTTACAAAATTAATCTTTTTATTTAGGAAAAAAAAAGCCTCAGACCTACTGAGAAGTTGCAAAAATATTGCCCTGGACTCCAGTGTCTCCTTTGCATAGGGTCACCTATGTCCACATGGGGCCATTTTTCTTTATCCCTTTTCCCTCTTTCAATTTATAAGGTTGAGTGATAGGTAACATGTACATTATTTATTCCTTTTTTCTTTTTGCTAAACCATTTGAGAGTAAATCGCAGAGACCAAAACCCTAAACCCCTTAGGATTTTACATGTACCTCCTAAAAAGAAGGACATTCTCTGACATATCCACAGTTCAAAACTAAAATTTGAGGAATTAACATTGCTGCAATTACTAATTGCCCCCAAACCATTTTATAGCTATGGCTACTTCCCCACAGTTCAGGATCCAATCTAGCATCAAATGGCACTTAGATGACAAGTTTTGAGCCCTTTTGTTCAGCATTTGAGTTATGCAGGATTTACCATGGATTTGGGTCTTGGTTTGTTGGTTCTGGATTGCAGGGAAGCAGTTATTTCTCTCCAGTGAAAAACACCTGCAAATGTAGTTGAGTTGAAACACACACCCTATGTTCTAGGACTCAGAGAAATCCAATCCAAATTGTGGAGTCAACCCGGAAACATTGGGAAGGAAGCATCTAGGTCTGAGTGGCCCCACAATTTGCAATGCACTGATTTGCATCCTGAAATCATAGCATCTCCCCTTCCCCTGGCTTGTCTTAGGGAGAGGGTCCTTGGGCTAGACCCTGACACTGTACTCACTCTAGCACTTTGCCCAGGGAAGGCACACTAGGGAGCAGATAAGAAGCCAAGATCAGCAATATTTGGACCATGCCTGGAGGTGTGTCTTAAACATAACAGAGGTCAGGGAGGTAGGAGGATGGGTAAGAAAATCCATGGTCATGAAATCTACAGGGGAACTTGAGATGTGGGTGACCTCAGAGAGAAGTTGCAGAAGGCTACAGGGAGTATCCAGATGCCCAGAGTTGGGGGGGTCTGGGCATGGGTGTTGGATGAGGGCTTTGATTACCCGTCCTGAGGCTCCTCCCTTCCCCCACCTTAACAAAGAGCTGGATTCAGTGCTCTTCAGACGCGGTTTGATTTTCACATTCTGAGTCTCTGCTTCCTCTTTGTAGATGCCCAGTGATGGGGAAGAGGAATAACACAAGAAGGAGAGAGGGAGGAAGGGAGGGAGGGAGAAAGAAGCATGCAGGAGGGGGGTGGGTGGTTGTTTCTGGGAGTATTAGGACAGAAGAAAGACTATGGCATTTGCCATTTTGTGTAGCTAGAGGGGAGGTGATGGAAACAGGACACCAGAGCTCCTGAAAGGGTAACAGGGTGGACACTGGGCTGTTATTATTTCCAGCTCATCAGAAAAACCAGGAGGCTCGTGTTTCTACGTCTTGCTCAGCAGTCTCTGCCTGCTGATTTGGGGCATCTCGGTGTTTTGCTCTTTGGCTTCTGTGTTCTTATTTGGGTTTCCTCTGACTTGTTTTTCCAGCCAGAGTGTCAATCCTGCACTCCTTAACTCCATCTCAGCCCCTAGGATGGAGCCTGGCGCACCGTGATCTGTCAGCATGTTTACTGATTGCATTTGAGAAAAGTAGATTTTGGTTGAGGTCTCTGCCTGTTGTTTATATAGTTGACACTTTGCCCTTGTTAAGGCATGTGACAGCTGCGTAGGAAGCAAGTGCCAGTAGTCAGCATGCCCATGGCATCCAAATATACGCCTCTAGCCCAAGGTTTCTCCACCTCTTGCCCCAAATCCAGCTGCCCGTCTGCCCTCAGCACCCCCACTCCTACAGCTCAAAACACTTCTAATAGAACATGTCAGGGACCAGACTCATGCTCTTCTCACCCTCCCCCACAAACCTTCTTACAACAGTTTCCCCCAAATGGTGCCAGCACTTACTCTGGACATCTCCCTCACTCTCACCCCTCATAACACATCCACTCCTGAAGCCCATTTATACTTACCACCCAACTGTCACTTTCCTCCATCTCCATGGCAAGGTCTCCCCAGCTACTGGCTTTCTCACTCAAACCACTCAACAGTTACTTCTCTTTGGTGCTGAAAACCACGTAAGCACAGGGATTGGGTCTATTTTTGCTCCCAACTAAATCCCAGCATGTGGCAAATAGCAAGTGCTCAATTAATACATTTTGAAACAATGAACGGATGGATAAATGATAAGAAATAACCAGAGCCTGGATTCTCTCTCTCTCTCCATCTCTCTCTCTCTTTTTTTTTTTGTTTGGGAAAAATACTGCACCATTGTACATTACCACCAGCACCAGCAATCTATGAGGAACTGTGTTGGCAATCCTCTACATCCTTGCTAACATTTGACATTTTATCCATGTACACGTGTATCTCCATCCGAGTTGGTGTGAAGGGGTATTTTATTGTGGCTTTGATTTGCATTTCCCTAATGACTGATGATGTTATGCATCTTATGCTAACTGGCCATTTGTATACCTTCTTTGGAGAAATGTCTACTTAATCCTTTGTCCATTTTTAAACTGGGTTGTTTGTCATTTTATGGTTGAGTTTTGAGAGGCTAGACCCTTAACAGATACATGATTTGCAAATATTTTAGAGAAGTCTTTAACGTTGTTACCTCCTGAAATGCCTCTAAAATGACAGCAAAGGAATAAGATTAGATTCATTTTAGTCAGAGAGGACCAGAAGCAAAAAGACATAAACAAAAGATTTCTAAATATTTGGAAGCAAACAGCATTGGGAGGCGGTTCTCTAAATTTGAACATGAAAGCGATCACAGTGCAAATGCTGAGAAGGAACAAGACAGCCCATTATACTGAATTTGGTATATCCAGGGCCCTAAAACATCAAGACTGCAGAAGTTGGAGGGCAAGAAGGGGCAAAGTTCTAGCTCTCTATATCCGAGATTGTATAGGTCTCACCCACTGTCACCCACAGGAGATGAGATGTTTCTTTTCGAAAGAAAAAGAATCCCTTCAGAAATTTCAGATTCAGGGAATGTGGGTATGGTGAAGGTGGCAGGGAGGAGCGGGGCTCACGGCAGACAGATGAAATAAAAGTCTGCCTCCTGATTGGGTCCCCCTGTTGTTTTCTTAACTTGTTCCCAAATGTAGGCATCTGGGCACCTCTAGCTCAGGCAGAAGATGGAAAGATCGTTCTGCAGAGCTTCAAAAAAAGAAAAAAAAGGACTCCTGATCCTGGCACTGGTGACAAGGCCAGGCTTGAATGCAACCTGATCCCCTACCCACAACATTGACCAGCACAAGCCCTGACTGTGCTCAAAGTGGAAAAAGACCCTGGACCATTCTCCCCACCACACGAATATGAATACTCACTAACTTAGTCCTCTTAGAGAGAGAAGAAAATATATTTCAACCTGTCCCCCCCCATACAGAAAACAAAAAGAAGAACAGAACACTGGGGAAAAGGAGCAACAGAGAATATAAAAGCAGCCTTGAAAAATTTAAATGTAACTAAAATTGAAAAAAAATTAAACAGCAGAACTAGAAGATAAGGTGTAGGAATTCTCCCAGTGAATAGAACAAAAAGTTAAAAATGTGAATGATAGAGCAGAGACAGTAAGAAAACTATATAATCAATCCAGAATTCCAGAAAGAGAAAAAAAGGAAATTATTAAGGAAACATCACAAGAAAAATTTCCAGAAGTTGAGTGGGCATAATTATCATCCATTTCAGGAAAGTGAAGAAATAGCTACATCAAGGCACATCAGGAAAAAAAATAAAAGATTCTGAAAGCTTCCAGGGAGGGGAAAAAATAGGTCCCACACAAAGGGTTGGGTTGCATAATGGCACTGCATTTCTCAAGAGCATAGTGGAGGCAATAAATTTAAAAGTATCAGGAAGAACAATTTTGAATCAAAAGATCTATATTTCCAAGCTATCAATCAAATCTAAAAGCAAATATTTTTAGATGAGTACAGTCTCAAAAAATTAGCTTCTCAGGTGCAATATTGGAATATGTACTTCTTCAAAAGAAGAGAGAAAACAGAAAGAAAAGAGAATTTTAGACCCTCAAAACCAGAGAACCAACTCAGAAGGATGATGGGAAATGTGACATATAGTCCATATCTAGCTCAGAATAAAGGAGAAGGATAGAGAGCTACGGAAGAGAAGTCTTTAGGAAATCATAAATTATCTGATGCTTGGTCATTTAGAAAATGTTATTTGTAGACACTTGACAGTTCCACTGAAAGATATGAGGAAGAAATAGAAAGTGAAACATAGAAAATGTAGTAAATGGAAAAAACTGAGGCAATGATAAACTCCAGGAAAACCAAAACCTGTCAAAAGATGAAAATACCTCCCTTCTTAAGCAATGACCAATGCTTACAAGGTTGTAGTAAGGTAAACACTGGCTACTGATTTAATTCTGGAAGTAGCGTGTTAGGAGAATGGGTAAAATGGAAAGGGCAGGTGGTAATCCGTAAAAGTGCTACTTCATGATTTAATCTAATAGGAAGTCAGTAGATCATTTCTAACACTGATAAATCAAGAAATTGAAGCATAAGCATATTATTAGGAAATAGGAGAGTGAGCTCCAGGACAAATAACTGAACTAAGTGGTTGCCTCTGAGGAGTGGACCTGCGTGTTAGTACCGGGGAAAGAAGGAATCCGTGCTTTTTATTGTCAGACTTGCACAATAATTTCCCTTAAAAAAACTGAAAATCAATTACAAAACCACGAGGAGTTTCCTTCAGAAGCGTGTGCTGTGAAACCAAGAATTGAAAGTTTCCCTGCGAGAACAATAGCAATGACGTTCCTGACCCCACAGGATTTTATCAGTAGCTTCCCACCTCATCCCTTCCCACAGTACACATACCTGCATTTGTGAAACTCTTTGAGCTTTTTAGAAGAAGAAAAAAAAAAAAGAGGAGAAAACAAGTGTATGGAACTCCAAGTAGTGTAACTGGAAAATTCACAGCCCAAAGCACATATTTATTTGTATCACAGAGAAATCCTCCGATTTGGTGGGAGAAACTTAAAATCATTAGTGTCTACATTAGTGTCAAATGTGTTATCCGCAGTGTTTTCCAGCACGGTTGCACATGTTTCAGAAGTAAGTGGGAGACCAAAAGGAAGGAGCCAGAAAGCCAGGAAGTGACTCAGACATTTGCTTTTAACTTTAATTAGTAAGCCCTGCCAAGTTACTTCTCGGAAGGGGTGGCTCATCCCCTACCCTTTTGAAAGAGATCGCAAGTGAGTCTCACCCAAAAAGTGAGCCACTTCGTTGCCGTTACACGGCTGATGAGACCCGCTCACTCGGTACCAGTTAGCATCGCAGCTGCCCGCCAGTCCAGAAAAATGCATTAATCACTGTCTTTCTTTATCTTCGCACCCTTTCATAGGGACTCCCTAATGCTGGAATTTCTCAAAATGAGTCCAAGTCCCAGAAGGTTTCTCAAAGAAATGATGGTGTGTATTTGGCTCAGAAACAGAACTGCAAAGTGCTTTCCAGTTGGTAGACTTGCAGAGGAGATGCAACAAAGAGGGCATGCACAGAACGGCAGTGCAACTTTAACTCAATGAGTATTGAGTCACCGACTGCATGCTGTTCTTCTTAAGGATATAGAAGTGACTGAGACCTGGGACTGGCCCTCACTTACCCCCATATCGGATCAGAACTCTTATCCCAGCCCCTTCGGTTCCATCCACGGTTCTAGATGCTCTCTGGGCAGGAGGGGAAAATGAAGGGAACTGACCCGTCTCTCCAACTTGGGGTTTCTTTTGTTAGAGAAATGCAGGCAGAGTCCACCAGAAGTCGGTGGAGTGTGTGTGTGTGTTGGGGGCAGGGGAGGGTACCCCTTTAAAAATACCTCTTTGCTAGTTTTCTGTATCCTAAATGCATGCCAACCCTGGTGGTGTTTTGAACCAGGAGGGGTTCTGGTCTAAGCCACCCAGGTCATAGAGACCCCAAGGATTTGTTCAGCTAACTTTCCTTGTTAGGGGTGTACACCTTCAGAGTGTCCCCCAAGGGGTGTGCTTCATTTCCCATTGTCGCTGCTCAAATCTCAACTTCCACATTTTCCTCTATGAGTCCTGGCTTTCCCCCTCCCCCAAGACACGCCACACCTCCCCCACTCTGAAAAGTCCCAGTAGCAGCTCTCAGCTATCCCTCAGGCCTATTTCATTTGGATGCCAATGGTGTTTCTTCCGTTCAGGCTTTTTCTGGGTCTTGTGGAGGAGAAGGGGGGTCCTTACGAAGGATGCAGCCTGGATACGGCTCCCCAGACCCTTAATCCTGCGGGCTCCTATGCGCCAGCAGTTGTCCTGGAAAGGTTTTCTCCCATCTCAAATGCAGAGAGCATTCAAAGTGTGGGGGAGGTTAGAGATTCTCCCACTAGGGTTTCCAGCTTCTTGGAAGGATGCTGAAGTGTCGGTTACCAGAATGTTAAAATACAAACACCCTGAATTTGGTCATCTGAACTGTTGCAGGAAGGGGCCTGAGAATGAATGTCTAACACTCAGAAATGAATTGTCCAAGGAGCTACACATGCTGACAGAGCAAAAGATTTTATTGGGAAGGGGCGCTGGGGGAGAGCAGCAGGATAAGGAAGCCAGGAGAACTGCTCTGCCACGTGGCTCACAGTTTTACAGGAATGGTGTTAGTTTTCAGGTTGCCTCTGGTCATTCGTTTTGCTTGGCTAGTACTTGATCTGGCCCAGGGTCCTTCTTGGTGGGGAGGGCACCTCTCAGCCAAGATGGATTCCAGTGCCAAGGATTCTGGGAGCCTGGTCATCTCTTTCCCCCTCCCAAATTCCCCCAGTTAGTTTGTAGGGCAGCACCACGTTCCTTATCAGGATCTCCTGTTGTAAGACAACTCCTGCAAGCTGCTATTACTGTGCCTTGGCCACAGTGGGTCACTTCAGTCAATGGTCCCCTAATGGAACTATTATGGCCTATCACTCATGCTGCAATCAAGACAGTAGAAAGCACCTGGGCATTTCAAAAAGAGAGCATTTGATGCAGAAATTTGACTGCGAAGGCATTGAAAGGGCTGGAAGCGTAAGGGGGAGAGAAGGAGTGATGCTCAGAGATCAGACAGAACTAGCACACTTAGGCTGGCACCCAGGAGCCTGCAGCTGCTTCTGTACTGGGGAGATGATAAGTATTCCTAGCCTGGGGCTGGGACCCACACTGGGGAAGCTGCCCTCCTTGCTGTTGAGGACCAAGGTTTGACAGTGTCACTCTGCAGAGAAGTGGGAATTGGGGGCCCTAAGACCTGAGAGAACGCAACCATTCTACTGAAAGATGCAGATGCGTTTTCTAGGTATTTATGAAGGTGACTGTGAAGCCGATTTAGTACAGCTCCATGAAAAAGTCGAACAGGGAAAACTATTCTTTCTCTTAAAGAAAAAGTCTTTAGAGGAACAGTATACAAGTATGATCTTATGTACAAAACTGGTTCTTTGGACGCCCAAAAGAAAACATGCTTGCCTAGGTGAGACAGTTGACTTTGTTACCCCAAACCAGCTCCCAGCCATGGGAGAAATATGTTTCAGAAACACCTCTTTTTTTCTGGGAGCTCCCATCATGGCTCAGTGGTAATGAAACCGACTAGGATCCATGAGGATGTGAGTTCGATCCCTGGCCTCGCTCAGTGGGTTAGGATCCAGCGTTGCTGTGAGCTGTGGTGTAGGTAGCAGACACGGCTCAGATCCCACGTTGCTGTGGCTGTGGCATAGGCTTGCAGCTGTAGCTCTGATTTGACCCCTAGCCTGGGAACCTCCATATATTGCAGGAACGGCCCTAAAAAGACAAAAACAAACAAACACCTCTTTTTTTCTGAGAATCAGATGAAATATAGGAACACGGAAACATCACCTACTTTTTTTAATATAAAAGTACATATTAGGTTCATTTTTTGGGAAATTTTAAGTTCTTTCTGTTCACAAAGAGAAAATACTAAAAAGTGTAAAGGAAAAAACAAATTACTAGAAATATATAGAGAAATTTTCTGACATACAAAGGAAATATCTGTAGGTCTCTCTCTTTTTTTTTTGTCTTTTTTTAGGGATCCAAGCCTCATATGCAACCTACACCACAGCTCACGGCAGCGCTGGATCCTTAACTCACTAAGCGAGGCCAGGGATCGAACCTGCATCCTTATACATGCTAGTCAGATTCATTTCCACTGAGCCACAACAGGAGCTCCCTAGAGTTCTCTTTTTAATAAACATTTTATAAATTAAAATAAATTACATATGAATTACTTTGTGAATCTTTTTTTTGCTTAATGAGATGTTATTACCTTGACTTTCACCACCTAATTTTTGATTCTATCAAAATTCCTATTTTTCTTTTCTTTGTATTCTTTCAAAAGGTTTGTACCATCATTTACTTGGTCTATTTATAGGTTGACTGTTTATTTCCTGCTCTTTACCAATACTAGGATGAAGATAGACAAAATTTTTTTTTTGCATGACTTTGATTATTTCTGTAAGAGAGGTTTCCAGACATAGAACTGCTGAGTCAGAGGTATGAATTATTTTAAGGCTTTTGATGCACAGTGTCAAATATCTTGGAGTTACATTGAACCAATCTCCAGCCCTACAGACAGTGCACAGAAGCGACTGTTTCCCTAATCTCTGGCCTGTTCTGGGTCCTACCATTTAAGAAAGAAAACAAACAGTAACAACAGAATTGTTGGCCATGTAAGGCATGTCTTTCACTCCTTCAGACAGCATCAGTAAAGCTAAATGCCAAATTTCCCTGATTGTAAGACGTACATTACTATTTTCACAGCTCTGAAATCAGTGGGGTTGAGCACATTTGCTGGTTTCTGCTCATCATTCTTGCATAATTGGTCCTACCTCGGCCTTTCCTTCTTAAAGGTCCTGGTTTAGGTGACCCCTGATTGTCCACTAACCACTGAGAGGGGCTGGTTCTGACTTCGGACAGAACTGGACCCTGTGGGGCCCTTCGGAAGGGATCGTAATCCAGGGACAGCTAAATGGGATCTGGAAGGATGAGAAGGGGCAAATCTGGAGGTCGTGAGACGAAAGTTCAGGTCCAGAGGAGAGCCTCCCCCAGGCCAAGGCCTGGACACCGAGGCCTGCAGGGAGCAGCACGATCACTAGAACAGCACTTTTGGCCTTGGGTCCACCTTTGTGTGCCAACCACCACTGTGGATTTATGTTTGCATTTGTGACTCTTCTAACCCGAACTAGCATAAAGCTATGAATGTAAGTATGCAGTACAAGGTGGATGGGAGACAGCAATGAACGGGCAGAGATGGCCAAAAAGATGCAGCATCCTTTCAGCGTGCAGTTGTATCCAGCCCCCGAGGAAGGAATTAAGGGACACCCCGGCCCATTCTGCAGGGTAACCCCCCCCCCCACCTTCTGAATGGTCACAGAGCACATCCTACAGCCCCTTGAAGTAATTTTTATTCTGGAATAAACCTCATTAAAGAAACATGATAGAGATGTTGTTTATTGACCCCAGAGGTGTTCCACTTCTTTGATTTCTCTAGAATTTCTTTCATGGAGCAGGGCTGTGTCTCCAACAGGGTGGAGTGTTCATTCCCCTTCAGCTCATCAGAAATCTGGCACTGTTCCCGGTTCCACCACCGACTAAGCAAACAGTTGGATTAAGTCACTTTACTTTTTTTTCCCCCCTCAGTAAAAGCACTGGTGAAGCACAAATTCTATCCACATCTCTGGCAAATAAAGCAATTACCCAGGAATGCATATGCATGCATGTACACACACCACACACACACACACACACACACATGCACACGCACACACACCAGGAATAAATAAATGAATACATAAACAAATCAGTCACTCCTGCCATTGTTTGTATCATGGTGGAGGAGGAACAGAGCTCAGCACCTCACACAAGCCCACACACAGATGGGTATTCTGGAGGCAGAGTCTGGCTCCTTTACTGACCGAGTGCATGGCTTTGAGTAGGTCTGGAATCCACTTATCCATAACACAGGAATAATAGTATGGAGGCAGACACTGCTCCCCACTCTGCTACCACTCTCCCTTCTTTTTCACCCATGAACCCCAACCTTGTTTGCGAAACGACGTCCCAGATAAAATGCTCCCCTTCCCAGGCTCTCTTGCACCCAGCGGTGATCTTATAGCCAGTTCCAGGCTATGAGAGGCAACCAGAAGCTTGCTGGGGAGACTCCATTCCTTTCCTCATAAATACCAGCCGTCTCAGCTGACACAAGCTTTCTCTCTCTGCCCCCCCCCTTTTTTTTCTTCTTGCCTGGGGCACAAATTCTGTTGTCTTGTGCTGATGACAACGGAAGCCACCGACTCAGGGCTGGTGGAGCAGGGTCCTGGGTTCATGATGATGCCCGCAGCAGCTGTACTAGGCTTGGGCTGCTACATCTCTGGACTTTTCATCACATGAGGAAAATCAAACCCTTATTTTGGTTAAACCACTTTGGTTAAACCAAGTGTCTCTGAGCCGGACAGACACCTACCTCACCTAAGTGGCTGAGAGGATGAAATATGAGACAAGGATAGAAACTGTCCATTTCAAGGTCAAGGGGACTAACTCCCAGGGATGCTCTAGTTTACCTCTGAGAAATTGGTGGACGAGTGACACAGATTTTACTGGAACCCAAAGGGCAAAGCATTTCCAGCTCAGAGTGAAATCTGCATCCAGAAATCGTGATTTTCATCCAGAAATCCAATCTACTAGTCTCTGGCCCTCTGAGCCTCCACTTTTTTCCCCCTGGCTCTCCTACAGGTTGCACCGGCCCCATGTTGAGACAACTTGAGGGTTCTGCACAAATAAGACTTAATTAGGTGGAGAATTTGCAAAGAGTGTTAATGAGGTAGAAGTCAGTCTGAGGGGTAGGTGTCATCTGAGGCCACATTAATGGTTCCACCGGAGGGTGAGTGATTAGAAGTGCCATTAGGAAGGAGTGCTGCAACAGGCCTCAGAACACGTGCTGGCTGTTGACTCAGGTTTCCAAACGTGGCATTGTGTGTGACTGGTAAAATGTAAATTAGGATTAGTTTTGGGAAAAAATTAAATAACAAAGACTGTCCTCAAATGGAAATAAAATACCCTAACTCCAGTGAGGCTTCTGAGGCTCCTTACCATCAACCAAAAGTCAATGGCTCCATTCCTGCCAAGGAAGGTGGACCCGGGACAGAAATAGATGGGTGTGCTCTGTGTGCTTCTGACATTTACTTAGAGAGGTGACACCTGTCATTTACTTGTAGAGGTGACACCCAGGGGCAGAACCACCAACAGTAAGTCTAGTCCACGGGCTGAAGCAGAATTGAGCGACTACTGTTGCTGACATTTTGAAACCGAGACATGTATAATGGGAGGAATGAGTTATGATCTAAGTACTGAAACCGTTGAAAATGCTGCCGTGTTTTTCTGGTCTAGAAGATCGCATATAACAGATGTGCGTGATTCCTTTTATTTCAGACAGAAGAAAACATAGGTTTCTTAACAGAAAGTTAGTTTCTCAGTGCTTCTCCGAATTGTTGAACAGATAGTTTTCAAAAATATTATTTGACATAGTGCCAAAGTAATAGCCTAAATGCCCCAGAAGAACTTATTGGAGAAAATCACGATACCAGCTGGCATGGGCCCCTTACAGGTGCTCTGCACTGTTCTTAGCCCTTCCCATAGGTTAACTCATTTAAGCCTCACAGCAATTGATGAGGTACAGTTATTATTCGTATCTTACAGATTAGATTCACAGCTAGTAACAAAGGTTTTGCTCTTTCATTTTAAAGGACAGTCCTTAGGGAGTTCCTGTTATGGCTCAGTGGTTTAGGAACCCAAATGGCATTCATGAGGACACGGGTTTGATCCCTGGTCTCGCTCAGTGGGTTAAGGATCCGGTGTTGCCGTGAGCTGTGGTGTAGGTTGCAGATGCTGCTCAGATCCCTGGTTGCTGTGGCTCTGGTGTAGGCTGATGGCTACAGCTCAGATTGGACCCCTAGCCTGGGAACCTCCATATACCGCGGGTGCGGCTCTATAAAGACAGAAAGACAATAAACAAACAAACAAACAAATAAATAAACAAATAAATAAATAATTAGTACAGTCAATGGGAAGTACACGGCAACAAAGCTGAAAAAAGGCAGCCTGTGGCTCAATTAACAGACTTTCCACTGTCTCTATTTTATTTTAATTTATTTGCTTCTCTTTAACCTAGAGTATATTTCTTTCATTTTAATAGAGCTCACAAGTTGCCTTAGACAGAGCAAATCCCAACTTGGTCACAGAGAAAATGAGGTAGGAAGCAGTAGCAACTTTCCTTGGCTCTGGGGGGATTAATTGTCATGGATATTTAATTTAGGATTAATAACTGTTTTAACCAAGCCGTTTAAAAATATGCCAAACCAGCAAGGAAGAAGGGAAATGAATTCGTGATCTGAAATTTGGGGAATAAAGCTTTTCTCATTAGCAAACAGCTTTCTCTTTGCAATGTGAATAAATCTAATGAGGGTCAATTATACGTTTTATTAAATTTCACAAAACCAGTGTTACTGATCCCCCCTCTGCTCCACACTCCCCCTGCCTCGCCTCCTGAATTTTTATTCTAATTGCTTAGGTTTTCTTCTGTTGGAATATCAGTGCCTTTCGCTTCTGATCTTAACTTCCCATTAGCATTTTGTTTTGGAGATCTCTTGGATATGGGTAACTGGAAAATTCAGACCCAGAGTGAATTCCACCAGCAGCTGCAATGGTCTTGAGCAATAAGCACCCTGAGTCACTTGCGGGTAGGGGGTGGGAAGAAGGAAGGCTGAGTAAGAGCGATTGTGAAGGAGCCTCTGCCTCCCTTTACCCGTTCAGTCATCAGACCCTGTGCATGCGCACAGCACGGTCACAAGAGGACTGGGTGCAGTCCTGGTCCTCCAGAAACCGGCAGATTCATTGCTCTCAATGAACGAGAATCAGGTTGCGATGCTATTGTTGGCCTAACCCCATCAAAACCTCTCCCAGCTCAGTAAACCAGAGAATAGGTAAAAGGTAATCAGCAGTGACATGACAACCACATAATTTTGCCTTTTTCTTCTGAATGATCTGGAGGACTCTCAATGGTGCTTTCTTTCCACCCAGCAGTGGGTACTTGACATTGTCAAATCCAACGCCTGCTTTGCCAGGAGTTTCCACCATCACTCTCTCTGCTGTAGGAAATTCTGAGTCTCACTTTTGCCAAGCCAGGCGCTCAGGGATCTACAAAAATCTTTTCTCCTGCATACTCCTACTAGCTTAATTTCTGTTTGGAAAGGAAAAAAGAAGTTGAAAATTCCACTCTGCTTGGCTCTATGCCAAACTAATAGGACTGAAAATGCCAGTAGATATTTTTCATGCCCCCCCCCATTATTCAACTTTGTTGTCTTATTAAGTGACTTTCTCTACCCCCAGATGTAATTTGGAGCATCTCTGGATTCCCAGGCCCTCAGCCTTCATCAATATTCATTAGGAAGGAGCCACTGGCCCACAGTCAAGCAACTAAGTATGTTGAATACAATTCAGTTATTCTGAAGGTCCTTCAGTATATTCTTGGTTCAGTCAGCATTTCCGCTATCTTTACTGTAATTATTTTCTTCATTATTATGATCTGTCCTTATCTTTTGATCTTAGCCAGGTAAACAAAAGAAGATTCCTCTATCCCCTACTAGAATTTCAAGTCTGCTTCTTTCTTCTCTTGTGGCTTTTTGTCTATTAGGAGTGTTCT
Organism: Catagonus wagneri; assembly: GCA_004024745.2. Lineage (NCBI taxonomy): Eukaryota > Metazoa > Chordata > Mammalia > Artiodactyla > Tayassuidae > Catagonus > Catagonus wagneri. Next base: position 27,899,111 of record PVHT021183699.1, on the reverse strand, counting down.
TTTAAATGAACTGATGTATAACCTGAAACAATGATTAAAGCAAAAGAAGACAAAGCATGGAGCACAATCATGCCCCGGCAAAGGGCTAGGTGAGCACATATGTGTTCAGTAATGCTGTTCTTAGCCCGTTTCCGTGCTTAAGTCTCAGGTCTGCATAAACTTTCTTCTGAAGCCACTTTGCATCTCTGGTAGGATTTTCCCTGGCAGAATGGAGAGAAGCCTTTTGTTTGCTTCCTCTGATTATGGGCCTCAGATTTTCTGAGGGACTTGGGAGGAAAAGCACTGGAACCATGCCCTCCTTGGTGACAAGGCGTTTTCCATGCTGTACTTGGAAGACAGTGAGTGGAATGTTGGTGTTTTCTGGATCTTACCGGCATCACTACAGGGGCAGACCTGCAGGACTGAGAGCACTAGATCAGAAGTCAGTTGTTTGGGCTTTCAAAAGGCATAGGACTTTTTTGGGGGGCGAGGGGATCAGTGGCCAACATGTCCTTAGCTTACGTCTGTTCTCCTCACGACTGTTCTTGAAATCACAATTTTCCGCTTTTCCTTCCCATTAAACATCATTTTTCCTGGGCACAGTGGGAAGCTCCAGAATAATGGCAACCAGTTATTATTATCATTAAGCTTCAGTAGGGCAAGACCCAGATTTGTTTCATGATTTTGGAATCAGCTCCAATTCATATGCTATCAGATGCCTCTCGAGCCCTTCTTCATACCCTCCTAGGCTTGACTATAGTGACAGCTATGGTGTGTAGTCCTGAGCAAGCTCCAGTTCCCCTTGCCACTTTGGGTTTCTAGCATGTCTCCGCAAGCTGTGCATTCTCTGCTTCCTTCTCAGCAGCTTCCCTCGCCTGGAATGGAGGAATGCAGACGTGGCATCTACCCACGCTGTGGCAGGTCTGTGCCCTCGGAAGTGGAGTAACATGTGGAATGCTTATTAGGGAGTGCCCTGGACATCAGCCCCCGAGGAAGGGAGGTTACGGAGGCACATGTGGGCAGAGGAAGACGTCAGCCAGATCAACCCCTTGGGAAGCTCTGGAGCTGGGACGGCCCTGCAGAGTTGTCTGGTTTAGGCAGACAGTCAGGGCTCTACATCCCAGGGTTGACAGAGCATGGGCTTCCCTGGAAGGAAGTGTGTCCATGGATGAGGCAGTTTTCTTCCCTCAAGGCATCTCCAGGGGGGCTGACGGCTCAGGGCCATCTTTGGGCAGCTGGGAGTAGAAGTTTTGTCTCCACGGCAGAATCTGAGGTCATCGCACGGCAGCCACCATGTGCAGGCAAAACGGGCAGGGGAGTTTCAGTCCACGGAGGGTGGGAGCAAATGGATAAATGTTTCTAACCATCAGGGAAAATGCTGAGAAGCATTCTCTAAACTCCCAAGAGTGTCCCAGTGGGGTCTGTGGTTGCTCATGGTGATGACCTCAAGATGACAGTTTTCTAGTAGCTTCTCCTTTCTCCCTGTTTCACTTTCCTTCACTCCTGCTTCCTGGAATAACACCCAGAAAAACCACCTCCTCCCAAGTCTTCATCTCAGGGTCTGCCTTTGGAGTAGGGAGGACCCAGGCTATAAGACATGTGCAGAGGGATATTGATAAAGACTTAGTAGTGATAGCGGTTCTAGTGCCCAGCTTTGTGAAAATGCCAAGCTGAGAGTGATCATCAAGAGAAATGATTCCTGAATGTGCAATTTCTTGAATCCAACTTTCCAAAAAGCTGAACAGGGAATGGTGTGAGAAGAAGGCAAGAATGAGGTTGTGAATGAGAATTAAGAGTTAAAGATAAAAGGCACTTCAGAAAAAATTTAAAATTTTGTGCATCGAAAGGCATCAGAGTAAAAAGAAGACAACCACAGAATGAGAGACGTTGACAAGGGATTAATATTCAAGTTATATAGAGAATGCCTCTAACTCAACAGCAACAACAAACTCATTTCAGCTCCCAGACCAGAGATTGAACATGGGTTGCAGCAGTGAAAGCACCAAATCCTAACCACTAGACCACCAGGGAACTCCCAACCAACTCAATTAAAAAAAAAAAAGACAATGAAATTAAATAGATTATTATTATTTTTTGTCTTTTTGTCTTTATGTAGAGCCGCACCCGCGGCATATGGAGGTTCCCAGGCTAGGGGTCTAACAGGAGCTGTAGCTGCCGGCTTTCGCCACGGCCACAGCAACGCGGGATCCAAGCCACGTCTGCAACCTACACCACAGGTCACGGCAACGCCGGATCCTTAACCCACTGAGCAAGGCCAGGGATCAAACCCTCAACCTCATGGTTCTTAGTCGGATTCGTTAACCACTGAGCCACGAAGGGAACTCCAAATAGATTATTTTTAAAGAAGATGTATAAATGGCTGCCAAGCGTGTGAAAAGATGTTCACCTTTGCTAATCAGTAGGGAAATGCAGATCAAAACTACAATGAGATTTATAGAGCTACCTCACAACCATTAGGGTGGCTATTATAAACAAAAAAACAAATCCAGAAAATAATGTGTTTGTGAAAATGTGGAGAAATTGAAACCCTTATGCACTGATGGTGGGAATGTAAAGTGGTACAGCTGCTGTGGAAAGCAGTATGTTGATTCCTCAAAGAATTAAAAATAGAAATATCATATGATCCAGCAATTCCACTGGGTACATACCCAAAAGAATTGAAAACAAGGTCTGGTTCTATGAACTCATGTTCATAGAAGCATTATTCTCAATAACTGAAACATGGACGCAAACCCAGGGTCCATTGATAGGTAAATGGATAAGCAAAATGTGGTACATCCATACAGCGGAGTAGTATTCAACCTCAACGGGGAGCAAATTCTGCGTTATGCTAATATATGGATGAAACTTAAAACATACTGAGTGAAATAAGCTAGTCACAAAAAGACAAATGCTGGTTTAAAAGAATAAAAATTATAAGGTTGTCTTTATATTAGCTTGTAAATTTAACATGTTCACAACATTGCCAGGTTCCCGGTGAGAACTGTATAAGCGCCAGATGGATAGATAAGACAAAAATGGATTTTTTATGGTGGAAAAAGACAAGGTTCTTAGTTGATGTTAAAGAATAAACCAAGACAATTAAAAGTTTGATGCTAGTATTGGGAGTTCCCATCGTGGCGCAGAGGAAACGAATCTGACTAGGAACCACGAGGTTGCGGATTTGATGCCTGGCCTCATTTGGTGGGTTAAGGATCCGGTGTTGCCATGAGCTGTGGGGTCGATCGCAGACACGGCTTGGATCCCGCATTGCTGTGGCTGTGGCGAAGGCCGGCAGCTACAGCTCCGATTAGACCCCTAGCCTGGGAACCTCCATATGTGTGGCCCTAAAAAAACACACAAAAAAAAACCAACAACAACAAAAAAGAAGTTTGATGCTAGTGTAGACTGAGTAAACAGAATCAAGAATTTAGATGCAAATGTCTATGGGAACTTAGTATATGATAAATGGGGCATTTCAAATCAGTGAGGAAATTTTTTTAAAAAGTCAAATACTGTATGATTCCACTTATTAGGTACTTAGAGGAATAAAAATCATAGAGACAGAGTAGAAAGGTGGTTGTAAAGAGAGTTATGGGGATGGATGGAGAACTATGTTACTTAATACCCATGAACTGGACCCTTACAAATAATATGGTAAATGTTATGCTTACTTTACCACAAAATTTTTTAAATGGGGGAAGAAAGAGTTGAGAAACTAGAGGAGGGTTGGAGTTCCTGCTGTGGCTCAGCAGAAATGAATCTGACTAGTATCCATGAGGACGCAGGTTCAATAAAGATCCGGTGTTGCTGTGAGCTGTGGTCTAGGTCACAGACGCGGCTCCGGTCCTGTGTTGCTGTGGCTGTGGTGTAGGCCAGCAGCTACAGCTCTGATTCTACCCCTAGCCTAGAAACCTCCATATGCTCCAGGTGTGGCCCTAAAAGAAAAAAAAAAAAGGAAAGAAAGACAGACAGAGAGAGAGAGAGAGAGAGAGAGAGAGAGAAAGAAAGAAAGACAGACAGACAGACAGAAAGAGAGAAATTAGAGGAGGGGGCAGATGAAGAATCAGCTGGAAATGAAATTCCACAAGTACCCTGGTTTCAAATCTTATCCAGTTTATTAAATTCTGTGTGGGCAATTAATCTTGCAGCGTCGATGACACCACATCTGTAAAATGGGACCAGAGCACTCCTCTGACAGGGCTGCTTGAGGGTCTGACTGATGAAAGCATTCCCAGCTCCTGAGAGGGAGGCAGTCATGCAGCGACCCTGTGTGGGAGTGTAATACAAACACTATTTCTTGGGCTATTAGCCCACATATTTTCTTTTAATGTTTTCTCTTTTTAAGGCTGCACCTGTGGCATATGGAAGTTCCCAGGCTGAGGGTCGCATTGGAGCTGCGGCTGCTGATCTACGCCACAGTCACAGCAACAGTAGATCTGAGCTGCATCTGTGACCTACATTGCAACCTGCAGCAATGCCAGAGCCTTAACCCACTGAGTGAAACCAGGGATCGAACCCGCGTCCTCATGGATATTATCAGGGTTCTTAACCCGCTGAGCCACAGCGGGAACTCCTCATCTGACCTGTTTTCATTTTCTGCTTTCTCATTCCCTTTTTCAGCCTTCACACTTCTAAGGCTGAAGGGAACCATGAGGTTTATGGCCCCCAAGGAAGGAGGATCACATGTTAGTGATCAGTGTTGAGACTCAAAGCTAGCTTGCCCATGTTGAGCCAATAGTCTTGAAACTCTGTCTTTAGCAAGAAAAACATCTTTTAAACATCTTCAGACCCCTAAGAGCAAAGCCTGGTAGACAAGTGCCCTGAAGGTTTACCGTAAGCTCAGAGTGGACATGTTCAGAACGTGACGCAATGGGCTGCTGGCCCCCCAGGACCCCTGGGGACCATGGGAAGAAGGAAGCAGAGCAGGGAGCCGACCGTGAGGCACCAGGTCCTGTTCCACCTTCTCCAGGCAAAACCTTGAAGGGGCGCTGCGCTCTAGAGGCGGAGGGAGAGCCAGGAGGAGAGGAGGGGCTTGGTTTCCCTCTGGGGAGGGGGGTCGTGCTGGCCCTGGGTCCTTTGTCCTCCCATCCACACCACCCTTGGCCCTGCCCCGCAGCTCAGCCGGGTGGCCTCCGAGGCTCTGACGCCCAGGCTCCCACATCAACTGGTTTCAGCTAACAGGACGCTCTGGGTGGAGGCTGGTGGCTGGAGGAAAGGAGAGGCCACGGTATTTCTCCCTCGCCTCTCCGCTTGGGGCTGGGTCCCCCAGCCACTCCACGGTCTCTGTGACTTCCGTTCTGTTAGGCAGACCTGCTGTCTTTCCGCACTCTTTCAGGGACCAGCCGGCTCTGGGTTCTGCTCACCTCATCTCCGGGTGCCTCACTCTGCCTTCTTTGGTTTTTTCCCTTTTCCATCATCAGTGTCAGCACTGGACAGTCTTAAAATCCCTCTTTTTTAAACAACCAGGTAATTTCTGCTTTCTGGTTAAATGCTAACTAGATATTGGGAGAAAATGTTTCAACCCATCACTTCACGGAACACGCCACTGAACAGGTGGTGGAGCCGCGTGATCTTCTCAGAGAAGCCCTGGGCTCCCCTGAGCCCCCGGGGTGTCACATACCCTAGCGGGCTGAGATTCTGTCACGGCCAAGAGGGCTAGAAGACTGGACACTGGGGCCAGGAACCTGAGCCTTGGGGCCAAAACAGGACAGCAGGAGGGCTACCAGGCTCTTAGCATCAACAAAGAGAGGGCAGGTCCCAAGCGCCAGCAGTCACAGCCTTGGCCAGCGGTATGAGGACAGGCAGTGACCATGTGGACAGAGAACGTCAGGTCTCCGGACACTGAGGAGGACCCAGAGTGCAGTGCAGGGGAACCAAACAGGGTCTCCATCCCTGTCCTCCCCTGGTGTCCGGACACGGTAAACTTCCCACGCATCCTTCAGACTTCTGGCTGAGGAGCGAGGGCAGCGAAACTCGAAGAGCGCTGGTCCGAGCCAGAGATAATGATACATCACTTATTGGCAAGTTTAGGTTTCCTTGCTGCCTGGAGAAGAAAGTGTTCGTGAGGAAGCATAGCTCGATGTAGAATTAAAAAGCTAACCTTTCCCCGACACGGCTGTTATTATTATTACTAGCCATTATTAGTAATAGAGTGAGCACACAGCCAACACTTCCTGCCACCCTCACCCCATTCCTTTATGTCCCTGAACCTCATTGGATACGAACTGTCACTCGTGGTCTCCCTCTCACTGTGCTTTCTGTGTTTTGCCACTTTCAAGCCCAGAGACTTTGAGCAAGTCATTGAACCTCCAGGAGACTTGGGTTTCTTACTGGCAAAGTGGGTGTAGCAGAGACCATCTTTGTAACCTGAGTGTTTGTTTGGGGGGCATTCTCAGAGGAACAGCGTTGCATGCCGAGCAAAAGTGGACATAATGATCAAATAATCACTTCTGAATGATTACTTATGAAATGAGTTCCCACTGAAATGTCCCCTTCTAAGCTTATAATGCAAATGCTGTGCAGATCCATTGCAAAAAGAAGTCACATTATCTACAAAGACAACAGGATTTCACAAAATTGATAAAAGTGAAGTTGGAGAATTGCTAAACTCACACAGATAGTCACCAAAAATGAAGAACCATGCAGAGTTAAAACAGTTAAAAATTGAGAAAAAAATGGGCAGAAGACTTAAATAGACATTTTTCCAAAGAAGACATGCAGATGCCCAAAAGGGATGTGGAGAGATGCTCAACATCTCCGATTATAAGAAAAAACAAATCAAAACCACAGTGAGTTATCAATTCACACCAGTAGAATGGCTACATCAAAAAAATCTACAAACAATTGGGATTCCGATTGTAGCACAGCAGAAACGAATCCAACTAGGAATCATGAGGTTGTGGGTTCAATCCCTGGCCTCGCTCACTGGGTTAAGGATCCAGCATTGCATGAGCTGTGGTGTAGGTCGCAGACTTGGCTTGTATCCTACATTGCTGTGGCTGTGGCATAGGCCAGCAGCTGTAGCTCTTATTGGACCCCTAGCCTGAGAACCTCCATATGCCACACGTGTGGCCGTAAAAAGCAAAAAATAAATTAATTAATTAATTTAAAAAGTCTACAAACAACAAATGCTGGAGAGAAAGGGAACCCTCATACACTTTTTGGTGCAACCACTATGGAAAACAGGATATAAGTGCCTTAAAAAACTAAAAATAGAGCTACCATATAATTTGGCAACCCCACTCCTGGGCATATATCTGGAAAAGACGAAAACTCAAGTATCAAAACAAAAAAAAAAACTTCACATATCAAAAAGATACATGAACCCCAATGTTCATAGGAGCCTCATTTACAACAGCCAAGACATGGAAATAATCCCAAGTGCCTGTAAACAGACAATTGGCTTAAGAAGATGTGGTACATATATACAATGGAAGATTCCTTGCCATAAAAGAGAATGAAATATTGCCATTTGCAGCAGTATTGACGGGAATGTAGAGAATATTATACTTAGTGAAGTAAGCCTGAGAGAGAAAGATAAATATTATATGATATCACTCATTGAGGAATCTCAGAAATAATATAAATAAGGCTATATACAAAACAGAAATAGACTCATAGACACAGAAAACAAACTTACGGTTATCAAAGTGGAAAGGAGGTGAGGGAGATAAATCAGGAGTTTGGGATCAACAGATACAACCTCCTATACATAAAATAGTTAAGCAACAGGAATTTACCGTACAGCACAGGGAACTATATTCAATACCGTGTAATAACCTACAGTGGAAAATAATTTGAAAAAAAATGTATAACTGAATCACTTTGTCGTATTATAAATCAATTATACTTCAATTTTTTAAATTAAGAATTACGGAAAGCTCTGCGGAGAAAGTAACAATTTATTCTTTGTCCTTTCTAAGGGCTGGTCATTAATCATTCATTCATTCGATAAATATTTATTGCACACTGGCTGGCTCGGAGCACTAGTACTACAGCAGACCAGAGCTGCACTGGAAATTCAATTTTGTAAAATTTGAGACAAAACATACTTCTTAAATTTTAGTTTCACTTTTCAAGTTTAAAAAAGATGCCATTCTGGAGTTCCCTGGTGGCCTGGCAGTTAAAGACTCGGCAGTGTCACTGATGTGGGACTGGTTCAATCCCTGGTCCAAGACCTTCTGCATGCCATGGGCATGGCAAAAAAAAAAAAATACGATTCTAATTTTTTTCACTACTAGAAATGACAATTTAGTTCTCATTTTAAGTGGACTGGCTTTAAGAAATCTTTTCCAGATGCAAGTTACTCTGTTTCCATTCTTTCTAACTGTCTGAGTATTTCGGAGAATCAGGAATATCAGATACAACACCACATTCTCTAACCACATGACAGGAAAAAGTGGCTCCCCCTGGGACCAGCTCCTGTAGTTTGGCATGGCTTATTGCAGAAAAAGTACCCGCCCCCCCCAAAAAAAAAACCCTATTATTTCTATTATTTTAAGTGTAGAATGACCTCAAGTCACGGCATATCAGCATCATGGCTCTGTGGGAGTTATCAGTCCCATTTGATTGATTTATTTTCCTTTTTATCCCTGATCTCTTCTTCTGTTCCCTTCTTCCTACAGCCCTCCTCTTCAAGGAGTTTGATAAAACCCTCTGATAAGTATGTTTCTTTGTAGAACATACAGTGTCATTTTGTCTTTTAATCTGTATACGCAGTACTGGGTAATGGAACTTGCTCTGTTTCCTTCTTTTTTTCACTCAGCACTGTGTTTTAGGATACTACATGTGGCTGTACAGCTAGTGTGTTGCTAACTGCTTGCCTCCAACTTACTGCCACCAAATCAATACCGACAAGAACAGCTTTACCGAACTCTACGAGAAGATCTTCGGGCTATTTATCCAGGAGAGGGGTCACTTGTCCTAAGGCATATACTAGATAGATTTCCTGAATCACTGGACCAGTTTATCCTCCCACTAGCAGTGCCCAGGAGTTTCCAACCCCTGAGAACCTCATCAGCCCTTATTGTTAATTACCTTCCTTTTTTTGCCTTCTCTTCTGATGGGTGTAATATATTACGTCCATTGTTTTAATTGCATTTCCCTGATTATTAATGAATTAGAGAATCTCATCTGTAAACTCACTGTACATATCCTTTGCCTAGTTTCTATTATGTTTTCTGTCTTTTTCTTGTTAATTTGCAGACATTTTCTGTAGATATAAAATTAATCTTTTTTTTTTTTTTTGGTCTTTTTGCCTTATCTAGGGCCACCCCATGACATCTGGAGGTTCCCAGGCTAGGGGTCTAACAGGAGCTGTAGCTGCCGGCCTTCGCCACAGCCACAGCAACGCGGGATCCGAGCCGCGTCTGCAACCTACCCCACAGCTCACGGCAACGCCAGATCCTTAATCCACTTAGCAAGGCCCGGGATCGAACCTGCAACCTCATGGTTCCTAGTCGGATTCGTTAACCACTGAGCCACGACGGGAACTCCTAAAATTAATCTTTTTAAATCATTGGAAATATCTTTTCCCAGACTGACACCTGTTTTTCATATTTATCGAACAGAAATCTTTTCACTTGGTATCATGAAATCTATTGATTGCGGGGGGGGAGGGGCTTATGGTTATCCAGCTCTTGGCTATGAAGATAATTTCATGTGTTTTTGGCTTTATTATTTTTCTTTTCACATTTGGAACCTTAATCAATCTGGAGTCTTCCTTTTCAGGGTGGGAGATAAGATTCCTGGTTTACTTCATTGCACTTTTAAGTTTTTTTTATGGCTTGCGCCCACAGCATGAGGAAATTCCTGGGCCAAGGACTGAATCTAAGCCGCAGCTGCCACCTATGCTGCGGCTGTGCTAACAACAGATCCATTAACCCACTGTGCCAGGCTGGGGATGGAACCGGTGCCCCCACAGCGACCTGAGCCACTGTGCTGCAGTCGGATTCTTAATCCACTGTGCCACAGCAGGAGTCCCCCCACCCTTTTTTCTTTATTACTTTTTTAAAAATCCAGTTTCCTTATCACCATCAACAAAACCCTCTATCCTTTTCCTGTGACTTCGTGGAATAACATTCATCACTGTACCGGATTACCAGATAAAGACAACCCTAATTCTCTTACGTTCTCTGGTCTGTTTCTTCACTCTACTGTAATTTTTTGGACATCTCATATTTAATCTTCAAAAAATATTTTGGGATTTACTTTTTGTTTCTTAATATCATGTTTACTATAATATAAACACTGTATTTTTAAAAGTTCAAGGCCACTTAAAGTACAAATAAAGAGCATGGCAGCCGCAGCCACAGGGAGCAGGGTTCATACCCTGCCCCTCCCACTCAGCATCTGTGTGACCTTGTGTAGCCACTTCCTACAGCTGCTGTAACAAGGCCCGCAATCTTAGTGGCTTAAAGCATCACACATTTATTATCTTACAGTTCTGGAGGTCATAGGTCTAAAAGGTGTTGACAGGGTTGTATTCCTTCCGGAGGCTCTGTGGAAGAAATTATTTCCTTGCCTTTTTCAGCTTCTTTATTATTATTATTATTTGCTTTTTAGTGCCACACTCATGGCATATGGAGGTTCCCAGGCTAGGGGTCTAATCAGATCTGAGCTGCATCTGTGACCTACACCACAGCTCACGGCAACGCCGGATCCTTAACCCACTGAGCAAGGCCAGGGATTGAACCCACAACCTCATGGTTCCTAGTCGGACTCGTTTCTGCTGCGTCACAACAGGAACTCCCTTTTTCAGCTTCTTACAGATGCTCATACATCTTTGACGTGTGGCCCCACATCACTCTGCCCTCTGCTTCCCTGCCACATCTCTTTTAATTATTCTCCTGCCTACCTTCTTCCCTGATAAGGACTCTTGTGATTGATTATACTGGGCCTACTAGATAATCCAGGAAAATCTCCTCACCTCAAGGTCCTTACCTTAATCACAGCTGCCATGTCCCTTTTGCCTTGCAGATCACAGGATCTGAAAATCGGACATAGACATCTTTGCGGAGGGCATTATTCTGCCTACCACACCCTGGACACGTAACAACTCTGTCAGTTTCCTTATCTCTAAATTAGGGATGAAATGGTAAGTAGGTTTTTTTTTTGTTTTTTGTTTTTTTTTTTGGCACAGTGTTTGGAACATAGCGAATATGTTTAATAAGTTTCAGAAAAAAATAATAAATTATTATTATATTTTTATCCTCATAATGGTTCCCAAAATTCATAGTAGAGGAGGCATTCTGGGACAGAAATGCTGAATTACTGAAAATAGTCATAACAGAGAATTTTATTAGTATTTCGGTACTAAGCCACGTGTCCTACTAAAACCCAGGGTCTGTCTGGTTGTCATTTTCAAATTGCTATGCTGGTGAGTAAAGTCGGGGTGATTTACCCTGCATTTGAAATGCATGACCTCTGATGCTGCCTGAATTCCCTGAATTCATAGGAAACCATGATTTGATCACCAGCTCTTTTATGCTTGAGAGCTGGCGTTGTATGGTTTCAATAAAGAAAATCACAGAGGACTGAAGGAGTCTGGTGTTCATAAATCAAGGTCTGTGTGTGAGATCTCAGGGGATTTAATTTGGCAAAAGGAAGTTCTCAGAATCAAGGCCTATTATAATTTGTGTCTAATCAGATTAAGCAGATCAAGGAAGAGGGAGATCTTCCCATCCCTGACGAGGCTGTACATTTCCAGGGCCGGAGCCGTCAGTCAGCGGGAGAAGGTGGTCTGGAGCCGGGTGAGAGCAGAGCTGGGGGAGGAGGAAACGGTCAGGTCCGGCACGGTACAAGGCCAGCACCAAGAGCGCTGCAACCCAAGAAAGATTTCCTTCGGGTGCAGATGGCGGCATTGTAGAATCCCGAGAATTTCGCTTCTGGCCCTGGAATTGGATGGCCTGTGTCTGAATCTGATATGTCCTAACTGTGGTCTTGGACGATGTTTTAACCTCTCAGTGCCTCAGTTTCACCCACTTCCAAAATGCTGATACAATCACCCACACCACTGGTGCCTGGGTAGATTAAGTGAGTTAATCTCACTCAAGCCACAGCTAGTCATTGGGGTGATTGGCTTGTCTCTGAAATGGACTGGATCCTTTGCGAGGCTCCGAGGGTGTTGCCAGACCCCCCACATCATCCTGCTAAGAAGGTGGGACAGATAATCCAGGCTCCCTTCTCAAACTGCTCCATGGGAGAAAGTGACAGTACGTGCGGACGCTGTTACGAGACCTCAACGGGAACATCAAGGGCAGTACCTCCCTACGGTACTGCGGCTGGAGAAGAGGCCAGCTTGCAAGGCTTTAAAAAAAATGGGGCTGCCTCCATTGTTCCCTGCGGTCAAATTCATCCCCAACTATGTGGATTCAGAGGAGGGTTAAGACCAGTTTAGCATGAACAGTGAGCGAGTGTTCATTCTGAGACGTGAACAGCGTGCACTTTGCGATAGGCTTGCTGCTGTGTCAAGCACACATTTCTGTGGCTTAACGCAATTATTTCTCTGCTGAGTCAAGTCCAGTATGGGTATTCCTGCCAGGTGGGGGCTCCACCCACCAAGTGGTGATTGGGGACCCAGGTTCCTTCCACCTCAAGCTCTGGAAATGGTGCCGTCACTGCCGCTCATACCCACGGGCTGCAACTGTCACATGGCCACAGCAGGCTGCAAGGGAATCTGGGAAACGTGGTCCCGCTGTTGTTCCCAGGGAGAAGAGGGACTAGATTTGATAACTAGTTGGTTTTGCTGCAGGAAATGACATTTTTTTCAGAGGACTGAGTACACACTCGGGTCATATTTCATCTGCCAGCTTCCTCTCAGGAGAGACGCCACCACCATCTCCCCTTAGATTCAGTGAGGGAAACGGCTCAGCCCAAGATGACAAGTGTCCTAATTACCACCAAGGACTGGGGGCTGATGGTACCTTTTTTTTGGAGAGAGGGCAGGGAGAATGAAGGAAAGACCAGGGAACAGGGGCTACTAAGGCAGAACATGTAGGGTGAACAACTATTTCGAATTTAAAACCTAATTTTTATTATGGAAGTGTTTAAGCACACAGAAGAGTATCAAGTTCATTGTGTCCTTTTTTTAGATTCCACATGTAAGTGATAACATATGACCCACTGGTGTCTCACTAACTTCACTTAGCATGATAATTTCTAGGTCCATCCATGTTGCTGCAAATGCTGTTATTTCCTTCCCTTTTTTTTGTCTTTTTGCCTTATCTAGAGCCGCACCGGCGGCATATGGAGGTTCCCAGGCTAGGGGTCTAACAGGAGCTGTAGCCGCCGGCCTACGCCGCAGCCACAGCAACGCGGGATCCAAGCCGCATCTGCGACCTACACCACAGCTCACGGCAACGCCGGATCCTTAACCCACTGAGCAAGGCCAGGGATCGAACCTGCAACCTCGTGGTTCCTAGTCGGATTCGTTAACCACTGAGCCACGACGGGAACTCCTATTTCTTTCCTTTTAATGGCTAATATTCTATTGTGTATGTGTACCACATCTTCTTTATCCACTCCTCTGTCGGTGGACATTTAGGTTGTTTCCATGTCTTGACTATTGTATACAGTACTTCAGTGAACATTGGGGTACACGTGTCTTTTCTAGTCACAGTTTTCTCTGAATAGGTGCCCAGGACTGGGATTGATGGATCAAACAGTAATTCTATTTTTAGTTTCCTGAGGAATCTCCATACTGTTTTCCACAGTGGTGACACCAATTTACATTCCCACCAACAATGTAAGAGTGTTCCCTTTTCTCTACAACCTCTCCAGCATTTATTGTTTGTAGACTTTTTGATGGAGACAAGGTCTTTTGATAAATCTCTACTGATATAAATCAAAACCAATCCAAATCTAACTTCATACTCTAATGATTACTGTGTTAGCTCCAAGGCAATGCTGAAAAGTGAGTGAAGTTTATGCCAGAACCTCTTGAGCCGTGGCCTCTTCCTTCCTTTTTGAATTCCCCCAGAATTCCAGCTGCCCAGAGCCCTTATCACAAAGCCTCACCCTGGCACTGACTGATGCAAGTTTCTCTTCCCGCCCTAACGCGTACCTGATCCATTCCCCAAGGTTCTGTGGTTACTAATCTGATAAATTAACATAAAGACATTAACGTTGGCTACAGCTTGCCTGTGGCAGCAACCAGATGAACACATTTGGCCTCTAAACAGAACCTATTCACGCCTCAGCCAGAGAATAAGGCCTGGTGACTGTCACTGAGTCCTGTATTGCACGTGACAAGCAAATATTACCCATCTTAGGCCTTTCTTCCCATGCAGAGAGGTTAAACATGAACAAGGAACCCCACAGGAAGGATCTTATAACCCAGCTAGCTGAGCCTGCATAAACTCAATGGTTTCATTTTACTTTGGGGCACGTTGCTTGGGATTTTTTTTTTTTCATGTTCAGGAAAGAGGTATTAGTTTCCTTTGATCCAACACTAAATCGTTCACAGTAGTATCTCTCCCTAGAGAGTGAAATTGTAAGGGGGGGGGGGTGTGCGGCAGGCCGGGAAAGGGCACTGCCACCTTTTAATAGTTCTATAAGATTTGAATTTTTCACATAAAACATATCCAGTTGTGTGATTTGCAAGCCATTTGCTTTGCCCGGTGGTATGGCCAGTGCACCTGTTCCGTCTGTTCCTGAGAAGGTCTCTTCATCTTTAATAATGGATGACAAATCTAATCCTTACGATCTCCTCTTCTCTCTCGGGAATGCATCTGGATCCTTCCTGCTGTCAGCCTTCTCCCACGTGATGGGAATTGTCCCTCCCGCCTGGTTTCCGTCTGCCCCATGACTCAGCTGTTCAGACGTGTCTAAAACACTAATTTTAAGCAACGTTAGAAGGGAGGTCATGATTGTTTCTTTGCAGTGCCTCTGCTCAGTGCCTGGTCCAAAGCTGACACATTCTAGATGTCTGAACAACGAGGGCCGAGCCCTCAGCTTAGTCAAGGAACTCCTCACTTCCGCTGAGGCGTTCAGTGTGGTGGGGTGAGCCCTCAGCTCCTTGAAGGGTTTCCCCTGGGATGTCGACCCAGATGCCAGATGCAGTCAGGAAGGAGACAGGGAAGCCTGAATGCTGGTGAGACTAGGAGCCATGTCTATGAAAACAACCGCTTGTGCCCTAATTCCCAAATGACAGTAGGCAAGGCACGTTAGGCCTCAAGGGGAAATTCCTGGCCAGAATCTCAGGCTTTTACTGCTAGCTTGGAAAACCAAAAATAAAAACATCATCAGGGCTTTTCGTTTTGTGTTTGAAATGTTACTTGTTGGCCTATGTCACCCAAATCCACGCCCTCAGAGACGGCTCTCCTGACCTTTTGTTGAGTCACATGATTCTATTTAACTTTCTGAAGTGATCCCCAAATTTCACACTTCTGCACCCCCAATCACTTTTTGCCCACACTGCTGTACATTGTGAGACAGAGGGGTGCCCCAAAGTCCTGGCACACACTGGCCAAAGGAGAGCTATCTGGGCCTGCCTGTCCTGGTCCTGCCTGTCCTGGTCCTGTGACCTGAACTCACTGAGTCTCCATCTTTCTCATCTGTTCAATGGTACTGATAATGACAGCTGCCTCCAGGGTTGTTTTAGGGATGAAATGAGGTACTTTACTTTTCTTTTATGCCCAGGATGCCCAGTAAGCGCTCAATAAGTGATAATTACTGTTATCATCACCATCACCATCATCATCATCATCATCAGTTTATCAAAGAGGGGCAAAAGGACCTAGGATGTGGTCCAGGAGCATCTCTTTTTCAGTCTCAGTAATAATAATACCAATAGAGTTCTGCTGTGTTATTCTTCCGGGATCTCATGCTCTGTTCTTCGTAGTGTTGGGAAGTGGGCAAATGAGCTTAGGAGTGGGGAACCGGGCTGCGAAGGCAGAGGGGCAATGAGGACCGCCCCATGGTAGGCTGGTGGTTTAGAGGCGGCAACACCAGCAGGAAAGAAATGGGAATAACCAGGTGCTGAGGAGTCCTAGTGCCAGCTCTCTGCTGACATAATTAATGAGGCCGCTGTGCCAAAAACGAGGCATGTTGATAATATACAGACCTGTTGCGAGCACAAGGGAAACGCAAATAAAAGTTTTGCCAGAACGGGAGTGGGGTCAAATCAGAGCCAAAGGGAGACCCCATTATCTGTAAGACTCCAACGTATGGATAAAAAAAGAAGAAAAAAGATTAAAAAATTGACTTTCAAACATAGGACTAAGGGCTACAAAATACTTACTGGGCTTTTTTTTTAACGTTCTCATCTGATTATTCTACTTCTGTTTTCTTCTAAGTTCAGTTGGTCAACTTCACCTTATTGATAATCACAATGGACTTTTAACATTCAGGATTTTAAAATACATTCCATAGGATGCCTAAGAGAAAACTTTTAAGACTGTTTTCTGTGTTGATTTGTTTTTTGAAGAGCTCTGGGTTGCCGAGAGAAAGGAATTCTGAGCCTATATAAAATTTTTGTGATTTTTGTGCTTGATGTTTCCATCATAAAAACGAAAACGAAGATCAATTTTTCATATAAGTGTTCTCAATGGCGAATTCAGTTTTCCTTTTAGAAGCGCTTTGTGAATCACCCCGGTGAGATGGACCAAGGAGATGGGGTCTGGGGCTGACTGCGAGGTCCAGGGGGAGGCAGGAAACGCACTGCTGGTTGCCACTGCGGTCCCCTGCGGGCGTGGCCGCTGACCAGCGGGATTCAGAAAGTCGATGCAGTTGCTCTAGAAAGTCTCTAGGGCTGTCTCGCCCCCAGCTTTCCAGGCGAGCCTCCCTCCTCGCCCTGGCTGATCAGAGGGCGGTAGGCTGCACTGCGCGCCGGCCCCTCGCTCCGGTACCTGAGCCGGCGCGCCGGTCACCCCAGGGGGCGGGATGGCGGGGCGGGGCGCGGGGGGGGGCACTACAAGGAGGGAACTTTGCTCTTGCCCTCGCCCACACCCCTCTGTCACCGCTTGCCCTGCTCCTCCTTACCTTCCCGGCTTTTTCAGACTGGGCAGTGACCCTGAAAAAGCGCTTGGGAAGCAAGGGACTGCTAGAGGAGGCAGGATATGGAAAGCTCTATCTTATTCTGTCCTTTCTCCTTTTCATTCTGCCTCGGCCTGGCGTTTGCAGAGAGCAAGGAACGTCTCAGATCGCCCTGCTAAGCCCAAGTGTATCTACCAAGAAGGCGGCTGACAGGCTGGCGGGTCCACGGAGCCGCGCGTTCCCACGGGGGCGGGGGCGTGCGCGCAAGTGGAGCGAGTGCGCGCGCAGGGGGGTGGGCGTGCACGTGGAGCGCGGTACGTGCGCGCGCTCATTGTTTCTGCTTCAAACGGGGTCCCCACCCGGCACTGAGGTCAGAGCACATTTGCATTTCCAGGGAGGTCTTCCTGCCTGCTTCCCCCGCCCCGCCCCTCCAGCAAAGCACAGTGTGCAGGGGGTCGGCTCTGCCAGGCAGGAAGAGCGGTTGCAGCTTCTAGTGAAAAGCCAACCCTTAACTCGCCGTCGAGGCACAGTTCGGGGCTCCTGGATTCACTCACGTCGCCCTCAAAAACCCGGAAAAGTAGTGTATTATTCGTTTTTTTCCTTTTCGTTTTGCCTTGAAGATATCAATCTTCAATTTCCGGATAAAGTGAGGCACAGAGAGGTTAAGTCACCCAGCTATTGATCTCAGATTCTGTTAACATCTTACCCCACTACTAGTTATTTCTTAAATACAAGAACCCCAGATTCTTGTTTCAAAAGCATTGGCTGAGAGACCCTTTTCACCTCCCTCTATCTAAAGCACCATCATTTCAGGTAATCGAAAACTCCAAGGCAGTTTGCAAAGGCACCTAAAGCTTCAAAGTCATGACTTTGGCCTGGCAAATGGAGTCTGCTGATCAAGTAAAGGGCACCTGCATTTTAAACAGATTCGTAGCACCTTTCAGTTTAAATGTAACAGTCCATACACTTTGATTTCCACAGTTGATTCTTTGTTTCTGATTATTTTCCTGACTGCAAGCGATATATTAGGAAAATACAGAGCTCAAAATGAAACTAAAAATCCCCCATATTTTCAGCCCCCCCCAATACCATTGAAAAACACTGTTGAAAATCCTTTTTCAACAGTTTTTGTATTTTTTCTCAACATAATGTACATTCTGGTTGTTTGCTTTTTTTGCCTTTTTTTGGCCTTTTAGGTCCACACTGCAGCATATGGAGGTTCCCATAATAGGGGTCCAATCGGAACTGTAGCCGCCACGCCAGAGCCACCGCAAGGCGGGATCCGAGCCGCGTCTGCAGCCTACACCACAGCTCACTGCAACGCCGGATCCTTAACCTACAGAGCGAGACCAGGGATGGAACCCTCATCCTCATGGATGCTAGTTGGGTTCACTAACCTGAGGCACGACAGGAACTCCGCATTCTGTTTTTTATTTAACAGTATATCAGAACATCTCCCCATATCAGCAGATATTCTGTAAGTCTGTTTTTAATGATTGCGCAGTATTTCATTGCAGGAATTTGCCACACTTATCACTAGCCTTACTTTTTTTTTTTTCTTTTTTAGGGCCACACCTACGACTAATTGAAGTTCCCAGGCTAGGGGTTGAATCAGAACTGCAGCTCCCGGCCACAGCCACACCAGTTCTGAGTGGCGGCTGCAACCTACACCACAGCTCACGGCAAGTGAGATCCTTAACCCCCTGAGTGGGGCCAGGGACTGAGTCTGAGTCCTCATGGATGTTAGCTGGATTCACTTCCACTGCACCACAACGGGAACTCCCACTAGCCCTGCTTTTTGACATTTAGGTTGATCCCCAGTTTTTGCTCTTATAAATGATGGACACCAGAATGCAGCAATCTTTGACACTGCATGACTTAGGGTGTCCCTTAGGACAAAATGCTGGCAATGAAATTGCCAGGTCAAAGTACATCATGCTATTAAAGGGCTCATATCTTCTAGAGAGGTGGGCTCGGTCCAAACACCTCCAAGTAGAATGAATGGGCCCACTTTCTTTCCCATGTCTGGGTGTCATTGCGCAAGAGAATCTTTATTAACAAAGGAAATACATCCTTAAAGGAAAAAAAAAAAAAAAAACCCTAGGTAATGTCATTGGAATGTGCTGGTTTCAAGGGAAAGATTTTACATCATTGCAGATTTTTGAAACATTCCGGAAGTTCAGTTTATTCGGATGCTCCCCTGACTGAATGGGACTTGGTAAAACCATTCCAAGAAAAAGAAACTAGCAAAGCTAATTCTCAAACCATTTCTTTCCCCAAGGCACAGAGACAAATGCTGTCTATAAAATGGAAAAAAGAAAAGAAAAGCAAAGGTATTATTAGTTGCCTCTTTTGCTGGGTCTTCACTCCCTGGCAAGTTATCCATTGTCAGGTCAGAAAACATTGACGTCGCTACCTGCCCCAGAGCTACTGCAGAAATATTCAAGGCAGAAAACCTAGGCAATTAAAGGTTTCTGTTAATTTGCTTCCCCTTTCATCTACCAGCTTCCCCTCCCCCCCGTATCAGCAAGTTGGAGTGACAAATATTTAAAGTCAGCCAGCCTCGCATAAGCAGCGCAGCTCATGTGTGAATGATTTTTCTTCTTTTTACATTCTAAACAGATTTGTGTGTGCATGTGGAGACCTGAGGACCCTCAAACCTGCAAGATGTCTCTGGTTTGGTTATTGAGGCAATAAGGGGGTCCAGACAGGTGGCAGTTTATGACCAGGGACTGCAAAGACCTACGATCTGCAGACATTTTCAAAATATGTATGTTTGTCGCAATGACCTCTAGGTGGATTTCTGCAGTGACAAAGAAGACATTTAGGGTGTGGTTTAAATTCCTTTCCTTGCAAAGCTTGCTCTAAAATCACTTTCCCCTAATGGGCTACAGACGATGTCCTTAGTGAATCCAAAAGATGCGCTTAGACCGGAGTGGTCTTTTTTTCTTCCCACTCAGCATTGCAGCAACGGTAACAGATGCCTGTTTAGGGTAGACATGTTTCCTTTATATATGCAAACCTTGTTGCTAAAAATTCTCTGTTAGATGAATTATTAAGCCCAATTTATAAAATAAGGACAGTACAGATTTCCTCTTGAACTATTCTTTCCCTTTAATATGTGATACCCACGTCTGCTGGTGGAGAAAAAGCAGAAAAGCAGAGCGAATAGGAGAGGCCAGGTGGGGGTGGCAGGAAGATGGAATGAGTAAATAAAGGTCATTTTTGAGCCTTGGAAATTCCTTGAATGCTTGGGCCCATTGGGATGCATTTGGGATTCTTTAATCATCACACAGAAATGCACAAAAACATCATTATTTTCCTAAAGCCAGATTTCTCCTCATGGTCTAATGAAGAAGGAATATTTAAGCATCAAAATTCCTTTAAGAAAAAGAACTGTCTTTGTTTGAAAACAGGCACTGATCTGTGTTTGGGGCATGAAGGTAGTTATTTTCAGGGGAGAGAGTAGGTTATTTATTTTATTTATTTTTTTGATAGGAGAGGGGGGATTTTTGTGCTGCTTTTGAAAGGATCCTCAGCAGGGATGAGGCCAGAGGAGTTGAGTGGACATAAAGCCACCTAGGGAGGGATCCTGCATGTTCTGAGATTGGGACACCTGGGGTGCTCATCTGGTTGTTTAGGGTATAAACCATCCCCCACCTGCCTTATGGAACCTTCAGTAACATACATTTTCCAAACGCATAAAGGCTTTGACTCATTAACATTCTTTCTATATTGTTTAGAAGAGCTTTGCTACAGAATTTATATCCCTTGTTGCAATGCATGACTTTTTACAGTAACTATGAAAAGAAGTTAGCTCTGAACTTGACAGTCACACGTTAATGCCCGCTTTGAATGCTGCTTCCCAGGAAGGAACTTCCTAAGGTTGTACCTGCTCAGGATCATCAGTGGGCCTTGAGGTATGCACTGCAGTCCCGGGACCATCAGCAGTTCCCGGGAGCTGGGCAGACCTAGCGAATCAGAATCTGCCGTTTAATAAGGTCCCCAAGCACCCTTTTGCAAAACCCTGGTCTTCAACACAAATTCGAAACTTGGCTACGCATTAGAATCAACTGGAGAGCATTACAAAATGCAGATTCCTGAGTTCCACGCCTTTGGGGATTCTGATTTCCTTGATTTGGCGAGGGGGAGACTTAGGGGCCTGGGCATCGGAGTTTTTCACGACTCCCCAGGTGATAACAATGTGCAGAGTATGAATGCCCCTGATCTCAGAATGCTGCTTTCTCCGAGTCCTGTTTAAACTCAGGCACCATTTGAAGTGCCTGGCCGGCCACAAAACTTGTTGCCTTCGCCAACCCCGGCTCTCCTCCAAGGCGCTGCACCGGTGGTCCTCGAAAACTTCTGTGCAACAAGTTTTCACTGAGAAACTCTATAGAAGACTTAAGCCAATGGCAGACACTAAGGGGAGTTTCCAGGCTCTCTCCCTTCTTATGTCTTGCCCCCCCATCTCCTGCTTTTGCACCGCCATGAGGCTGCCTCACATGACAGTTCAGGGCAAGGGTTTCAGGGTCAGGCAGCCTGGGTTCAAACCACAGCACTATGTCCTAACGTAGCTCACTTACCCCTCAGAGGCTCCATCCCCCCATCTGTAAATGGGGTTAATGATGGTGCCCACCTCAGAGGGTTGTGAGGCCGTGCCAAAGAGATAATGCAGAGAAACTACTTACCAGAATTTGTATTCAAACAATAAATAGTGAATACACCCATGGGGACTAAGAAACAGAGTAAAACCTAATTAGTGCTCAACTTTCTCTGTTGTTAAAAGCATGCAGAGGGGGGATGCTAGCAAGAAACAAGCCCATTCATGCTGCAGACTCCTAGAAAAAGCTCCAGGAATTGAAGGACCAGGCATCACTGAAAGCGGAGGTAGGTGGAGGAGCTGACACACAATGGAATATTACTCAGCCATTAAAAGGAACGAATTACCAACGTTTATAGCAACATGGATGGACCTAGAAATTATCATGCAAAGGGAAACCAGTCAGACAATTAGACAGCAACACCCAATGCTACTGCTTTCATGTGGAAACTAAAAAGACACAATGAACCGCTTTGCAGAACAGACAATGACTTATAGACTTTGGAAAACCTTGGTTTTTCAAATAAGACAATCTGGGGGGTGGGGGGATGCACTGTGGGTTTGGGACACAAATCTGTCAAACTGACTTGTGATGATCCATGTACACCTATAAATGAAATAAAATCCATTAAGTTAAAAAAAATGAAAGAGAATGGATAAGTCTGAAGAGCAGTAAAATCCCGCCCCCCACACACACACACAGCCTGAGCCACGCCCACCCCACCCCAGCAGAAGCCTGGAGTTTTACCCTCTGGAGCTGATCCAAGCAGCTCCCAACATAGGCCAGGAACAGCGGAGGATGGAGGTGAGGCCCTGGACAGAAACAAGATGAAGTGTGATTGTCGGCCCTTGAGCCCACGTCACTCCTCTTTCCCAAGTAGGCTCCCAGTATGCTGACTTCCAGACATACATCCTGCAGCCAGAAACCGGAAAAAAGACCAAACACACTGAATTTTGGAGAATCTTCTAAAGGAACAGCAGAGTCCAACCATCATCAACAAAGCCCCAGTTGGCAAGCCCATCCCCACATCGTGAGCCTCCACTAAGCTTTGATGCCACCTTCCAAGTATAAAGGGACAGGCAAAGATCACAAGGAAAAACTTGTGTGGAAAGCAAATATCAAAACAAAAAAGAGAAGTAAACGCATCAAGCAAACAGATACTGTCACCCTGCCCTTGAAGGGAAAGAAGGCACTCCATCTATAAGACAAGAGTATTCAGAGCACAGTAGAAATATTGAAAGTGAAAAAAAATGCAATAAAAAGGATGGGGCTAAAGTCAAGGTAATCTCTCAAAAGCATGATAAAGAACACTAGGGCGATATAAGAGATCCGATAGAAAATAAAAGGTATTCCCTGTAGAACAAAGAGAGTGGAGAAGAAAAAATGATCCAAGAAAACAATATTTTAAAATATCCCAGAGCTAAAAAAAAATTATTTTCCAAACTAAACGGACCCAGGAATTGCTCATCACAATGAATTATTTTAAAAGGGGGAGGGGGACACACCCCCTACAGTTTCATGAAGTTTTAAATATCTCAGGTATAGAGAGTGGATCTTAAAAACCCCTCTGGGAGAGTAGGGGCAGAAATAACAGATTAAGGGTTACATTCTTTAACTGATTAAAGGTCAGAGTAGCATTCATCATCTCAGCAGCACTGGAATCTAGCAGATAAAGGAACAAGACTTTCAAAATGCTGAGCCTAGAACATTATACCTAGCCAAGCAACAAGAGGTAGTCTCTGGATGCTGGTGAAGTGACACCAAAATAAGGGAATTAACAAAGAAAGACGAAGCCATAGAATCCAGAAACAGGACTTAACACCAAAGAGAGTCAAAGGGAAGTCAAAATTTGGCGAGTGAAGCCCCAGGATGACCACGGGACAGCAAGGGTGGGGACCTACTAACCCTGTTTGGAGCAGGAAGAAGGACAGCTCCAGGAAGCTGTCTCCAAAATACAGATGGAACTGATATGTTTGAATATATGGAGGAGAACTTTATATCTCTTCTGGAGGCTTAGTGATGAGTGCATGGAAGTATGCAAGTGAAAAAAAAAAAAAAAAGTCAACGAGTAACTCCAGGGAAAACAAAAAGTCATATACGAAAGGAAATGTGCTACTTCCTGGTACAGCTTGACTGAGCTTTACTTAGTAAAAATAATATATTCACTGAATATTGATTTAACCAAAAAATGTGATATGATTCCATGGGGAAGTAGGAGACAATGGAGATAAAGTGTAGGTATATGTGCTGACACCCTCATCATAGCCGGAAGCAGGAGATTATGTCTAAAATGGAAAAATCAACACAAGAGTATAATCCCTTTCCCTCAGGAAAAAAATGGAGGTAAATAAAAAACTATTTGCTAAAAAGTTGGGATTTGGGGTGGGAGGCATGAGAAGAGGAAAGCTCTTTTTCTTACTGGCTTTAGCGGACTATTTGACTTTTTAAAAGGTGTATGTATTACTTCGGGAGAGATAGAATTAAATTTTAAAGTGATGCAGAGCACGGCCCTGGACTGGGTCAAGTCCTGCCCCATGTGGGGAAGCTCCACTTCCCATCCCCGTCTCCAGCCCCCTCGGCTTTTCTCAAAGTCTGAGAAGCGGGTTATAAACATTGGCCACTTCAGTTTTTTTTAAACTCCGGCTCTCACTCCTGCACTCAAGAGACGCTGCTGTAGCGTTCCTTTCTGTTGTTGTCTTAGTCGGCTCCGGCTGCTTTAACAAAGGAGCGTAGACTGGATGGCTTACCATTTATATCTCACACCTCTCGAGGCTGAGCAGTCCAAGATCAAGGTGCTGGCAGATTTGGTTCTGTGAGGGCTCTTTTCCTGGTTTATATAGAGCTACCACCTTCTTGTTGGGTTCTCACATGGCCGAGACAAAAAGGGCTAGCTTTTTTCTCTTCTCAAAAGGACACTAGGAATTCCCGTTGTAGCTCAGCAGTAGTGTCCATGAGGATGTGCGTTTTGATCCCTGGCCTCACTCAGTGGATTAAGGATCTGGTCCTTCCGTGAGTAATGGTGTAGGTTGCAGACGCAGCCTGGATCCCGCGTTGCTGTGGCTGCGGCGTAGGCCAGCAGCTGCAGCTCCGATTTGACCCCTAGCCTGGGAACCTCCATAGGCCACAGGTATGGCCCTAAAAAGACCAAAAAAAAAAAAAAAAAAAGGGATACTAATCCCAGCACAGGGGCCGTACTCTAATGACTTGATCACCTCCCAAACGCCTCACCTCCAAATACCGTCATATTAGGGCCGCAGCATCCAACACAAACATTCAGTCCATGGCATTGTTGCATTGGTTTGTTTTTGTTCTTCTGTGTGTCTTACCCTCAAAGAGAAGACACTTGACTGGAGAAACTCACAGTGCACTGGAAACTTGGAGAATGTTTCGGATGCTGCCTTAGTCATGTAATTAAATGACTGGTGTTCTAAATAAGAAATCTGTATTTTTCCCCCTCATATATAACTAGGGAGTTCTCTGACCAGGATTTTTGTATGTGAAAGCTCAGAATGTCTATTGGAGAACCGAAATGGATGGGTGAAAAGTTCCCCATTGAAATAAAGAGCTGGACTTTTTGCAAAGCACCCCTTGCCTTATGCCATGCTGGGGGGTAAATTGAGGACGTCACGTGGGAGAGAGTGGTCCTAGGTAAACTTAGGGGACCACTGACTGGAACCGCCCACCTTGGCCTGCACATTAATAGCCACTTGCAGGAGCTGTCTCACAATAGAAAGCCCTGCTAAGGAACACGGTGCTGCCCTGAAGACTAAGAGGGAGAATTTGGGAGGAGCCAATAGGAGGGAGGAGACAGCCAACCTCCTGGGATCCTTGGCCCTGGAATCCAACTTGGCTGAGAGATGTGCACGCCGCCAGGAAGGACTCTGAGCCAGACCAGGTACGGGCTGAGCAAGGCAACGGGCCAGAGACAACCCGGAAACTAACCCCATTCCCATAAAACCAGAGACTGGGAGCCACGTGGCAGAGCAGCTCTCCTGGGTTCCCTCACCCTGCTGCTCTCCCCCCCGGGCACCCCTTCCCAGTAAAGTCTCTTGTTTTGTCAGCATGTGTGTCTCTTTAGACAAATTCATTTCTGCATGGTAGACAAGAGCCCATTCTTAGGCCCCGGAAGGGTCCCCTTCCTACAACGGCAAGAGCGGATTCTTTTGTGGAAATCTGGGGAAGGGCTGACATTTTGCATCTGGGCTGCTGCAGGGTGAAGGAGGCAGCACCCTGGATTCCAAAGGTGGAAGGGTCCGGGGTGAGGGGGATTAAGTGCTGGGAATTCACAGAGACCTGTGGAGGACATGGGACTTGACCCTTCGCTGTGGACTTGGGGGTCTGCAGTCCTCTCACCTCCACGTAGCAGAAACGCCCAGCTGACATGGAGCTCATAAGAGTTTCTCTCTTGCATTAGCTCACCCTTCTGCAGAGGCTCTGCTCACTTCTGCAGAGAAAAGCAAGTGCTGGCATTTGGATGCAAGACAGGTTTGCTTCAAAAAAGGAAGGAAGGAAGGTTCCGATGGGCCAAAGTGCATTTCTTTTCTTAAAGTCGACTTTCCTCCCTCTGTTCCCATAACCAAGCTGAAGTTCTAGGGCACCCAGCAGGGCACCTCTCTGCACACCTCCGTTCAGCTCCTCAACTGCCGCAGCTTAAAGAGCAAAAAAAGAATTTTTTAAAAATAAGTTTTGTCATCAGTCTTGCTTGATCCTGGGCAGCTCTGCTCCAGCAGATATAACAAAAATCCTCTCCCAGGCCAACTTGCTTTGTTCCGGAGGCAATTTGTGCAGAAGGCAGCCAGCTCCCCGGTGCTAGAGGGCAGGGAGATGGACCTGCCATCCTGCCCCTGCACTCGGGAGGGGCATGCGGGTGTGAGTGTGTATACGTGCACATGTGTTTGTGTGAGTGTGCAAGAGTGAGTTAGAATGCGCGAGTGTATGTGTGGACAGAAGGTGTGGTGGGTGGAGCCGGGGCAGAAGAATGGAGAAAGTCTGCTTAAGAGGCTGAACCCAGCTTTCTGGGCATATTCTATTTTTTAACAAAGAGTTCTGTCTTAACGATTCAGCAGGAAAATCGCAGCAAGATTCCACCAAATTTATTTTTTAAATCCTTGTCATTTGAAGACGGACTTCAGAAAGACTTCACGTTTGCACTGGGGTGATGGCAGATAATTTCGGTTTTGAAATGAACCCTTTGCCCTTTCTGCGGGGGAGAGGAGATGATCCTCGTGCAGAACTCCGTCGCAACGGGAGGCACTCAGCCTTTATTAGCAGCATGACAATATGCCCTGTTTTATGTGGAGAGCAGAGAGCGTTTGAGAGGGAACACGTTCCCGCCTGGGGTGTGCCGGCCGCATGTCTGGAGCTGCCGACGTGTGACTTCGTGGGTCCTTATTTTAGGGGCAGCACTCAGACAAAAATGTGAGTGTCCCTGAACCAAGCGACTTCACAGAGAGTGACTCAGTCCTTCCCAAAGCGGCCGCCACAGGCTGCAGGGGTACCAGAAGTGATTTTAGGTGGAATATGGTGAATGCTTTTATTTTTAAATTTATGTGTTTAAAACATGATTAGAAAGGTTAAAACCAGCATATCGAGTCTGCAGTGACGTGGAGACATAAAATTCCCATAAACCAAATCGTGCAGATTTTTTAAATGTAAGTTTGCTTAAGGAAATACCACTTAAACAGTAATCTAGGAGTGTATCACCCAGAGTTAGGTAGGAAGAAGGATTCTCCCTGGTCTCCATGGCAAAACTTGATGACGTTCCTGGGACAGGAGACATTCAAAGAGATACATGCACCCCTATGTTTATTGCAGTGCTATTCACAAGAGCCAAGACATGGAAGCAACCTAAATGTCCGTCAGCAGATAAATGGATTAAGAAGATATGGTATATATATACATATACATACACATACATACATACATACCTACACATACCAGTTTGTAACCACAATAGGAACTCCCTAAAAAAATTTTTTTTGAAAGAAAGCTGAAGTCTCTCAGAGTATCCCCAGGCAGTGGCTGCTACCACCTGAGGCCTGAAGGGTCAAGGGAGAGAACTGGGCCCCACCGAGAGCTGGAGCCACCAAGGGGGCCCAACTGCAGACAGAATGAAGGGACCCAAGTGAGGAGGGCAGGGGAGAAATACCCCAGCCTCTCTCCTTCTGAGGTCTTACCTCCTGCCAGTGCCTTCTGTGGGCCAAGCCACCTGGAGGCCAGTGGACTGGGAGCCTGGGTGGGGAGGCCACAGGTTCAACCTCCCTGGCAGTAAAGAGCTAGGTAGGAGCTCAGTCTAGGTTGGAGCGGGGCTGGAGCAGAGAGCAGTCTGCATAAAGTGGGATGTGGGTGTGGCAGGAATTGTGAAGGAATGTGATGGCTGGAATTTGGATTCTCACACCAGATGGTAGGATTATCCTCACTTTTCAGGTGAGAAAGGTTAAGAATTCACCCCAAGCTTACATTGCTTGTGAGTGACAGAGCTGGGTCTCAAGCCAGATCTGTCTGATCACAAAGCTTGGGCTCTTAACCATTACTTTGTACACAGCATGCACGAGCATGCGCGAGCTCGCGCGCACGCACACGCACGCATGCACACACACACACACACACACACACACACACACACACACACACACACACCATGCATACCGCCTCACCTCCCCACACTTATACAACAACCAGCAAATGGTGATACTGGGACTGTGTCCACAATGGCTTTAAACAGTGAAGCATGTTATAAAAACATACTTGAAGTACTGACATTTCATTCATTCTCATGGTCTCTGAGGCCAGGAGTACATGGCTAGCCTCTTGTGTAGACTTGGCTGTTACACAGCATCTTGGTAGTTTACCCCAGACCTCATTATTCCTGTCACAGAAACATAAACCCCATTTATCCAAGTGCTGGAGTCTGGTTGGCTCTCCTCGGAGTTCATAGTCAAGGACAGGGCTCCTAGCCAAATTAAAGTGGGGCCTGGGAGAGTCCAACTGCACTTAAAAATAATAATAATTGCATGTACTTTCTTTAATGAGCTCTCATTCCCACTTGGCAGGAGAAACACTAAATTCAGTCCACTCCAGCAAAGGCCGGTCTAATCCAATAAAAACGTTAGTCTAATCAAGGAATTCAATCACAATCCAGTTCAAAGTTCCCTCTCTACAAGGGGCTGCCCCTCCTCTGCCTAAGGGGAATATTCCAGGGGCTTTCTACCATCCCACAGCCTCGCAAGTGGGGGCAGAGCAAGCCAGAATCCAGCGGTGGACGGGCCAGCCAACATTTGTGGCTACTGTTCTCCCCCTCTTTGGTCATGTTCAATTGCCATCTCTATGCACATTTGATGGCTGTGGGCTCTCTGGCTGGACCTTCCACCTGAATGCTAAGTATCTATAGAAGCATAGTGGTGGCTCTTATGCCTCTCTCCATGCAGGTGGTCCACCTCCCAGCCTCTGCCAGTGAGTCAATCCGTTTCTCTGGACAGCCTTTTAAGGTGAGGGGAGTAGCCCGCTATAACTTTGAAACTGACTTTTAAAATTGCTGTGGATGAGAACTGAAAAAAAAAAAAATCCCTACTTGGATTCACATAGCCCAGGTTCCCTTGAATAGAGATCATGAAGCCAGATGTAAATGCTAGTGCTTTATGGGAAGGTGCAATCCCAGGGCAGCAACAGTGAGGGGAAAGGAAGTGGTACTGGGAAGGACGGGCCAGGGCGGGGGTGGGGGCGGGGTGGGGTGCCAGGAATATAAGGTGGTCCATTGCTGAGCAGGCCTTGCTTCAAGGAGAGACATAGCGGGGTCATTTTTCCATGTGGGATGTCTCTGAGCAGATTATACAGAAAGGCCATGCGTAGAAATAGTCCAGTGTGGAGGAATGGAGAAGGGATTTGTCTTCTGGCATTCCACCATCTCTTGTCCCTCATTGGCTGAAGTTCTCCCCAGACGGGTTAATTTCCCAGTACTTCTGGGTTGCGTCACTAGACGCCTTCAGGAGCCACTGTGGAAGTATGATCCCATACTCAACAACGTGGAGGGTCATCTGAGTCTGGAAGGCATGGGAGCAGCCAGAGACCTCAGGTGGCAGAACCAAGTTGCTGCCCATGATGGTGGAGGCTTGGCATGGTAGTGGGCACTTGAGAGAATTTGAGGGAGCACAGGTGTCTGATACAATGAGGCTTTTTTTTTTTTAATATATTTTTTCTAGAAGAAATCAGGCTGAACTGATATCTAAAATACTTCATTGTAAAGATACATGATGCGTGATGGGATAGAAGTCTTCCTTTTGAATGCCCAGGATCCTATCTGCCCCATTCTGGGCTGTGAAGACACCTGTACCCGCCCAAGAACTGTGGGAACCCTCTGCAGCACAGAGACCTGGAACTTCTTTCCTTAGCATGAGTTGGAGCTATGGTGTGTCACAGTGGCTAGATATCTGAGATGTCCTGATTCACAGGAGGGAACGACAACTAGATCTAACACATAGGGTTGTTGTCCAGAGGAAATGAGATAATCCAGGGTTTTCCACATTTGGGGCATTTGCATACCACCTTCACACTTTGCCCCCTTATCTGTGAACCATCTTTTTTTTTTGGGTCTTTTTAGGACCACATCCTCAACTTATGGAGGTTCCCAGGCTAGGGGTCCAATCGGAGCTGTAGCTGCCAGCCTACGCCATAGCCACAGCAAGGCGGGATCCGAGCCACATCTGCGACCTACACCACAGCTCACTGCAATGCGGGATCCTTAACCCACTAAGCAAGGCCAGGGATCGAACCTTCGTCCTCATGGATACTAGTTGGATTCATTTCAGCTAAGCCATGATGGGAACTGCCATCTGTCTTATTACTTAGTTCATTTTTAAGAGTCAACTCCATTTTAAACTTTAGCCTCATTCAAAGGAATAATATCTGTGAACTCTCTAGGTTGATATGTGGGTTATATATTTTTATATGCACACATGTTACATTAAGCCTATTAGTCTTAAATTGAGAAAATGATCATCATGAACTACCTGACACCATCTTACCCATGGAAAGTGGTACACTCTGTGCCACAATTTAATGGAAAATGAGCTGATCTGCACATCCAGGCAGTGTCTGGTGTTCAGTAAATATTCTCTGTCTTGCTTCTATTTAACGTAGTATTGGTAGTCTTAGCCACAGTAATCAGACAAGAAAAAAGAAATAAAAGAAATCCAATTAGAAGGGAAAAGGTGAAACTTACTATTTGCAGATGATATGGTACTCTATATAGAGAATTCTAAAGTCTCCACACAAAATCTATTAGAATTAATAAATGAATTCAGCAAGGTAGCAGGATACAAGATTAATATACAGAAATCTGTTATGTTTCTTTACACTACCAGATAATTTCTTTAAATTACCAAAGAAAGTTAAAAAAAATCCTGTTTAATATCTCTTAAAAATGTAACTAGGAATAAACTTAACTAAGGGGGGGGGGGCGAATGACCTATATGTTGGAAACTAAGATACTGATAAATGAAATTAAAGATGATTCAAAGAAGTGGAAAGATATTTTGTGTTCTTGAGTTGGAAGAATTAACACTGTTAAAATGGCCATATCACCCAAAGCAGTCTACAGATTTAATGCGATCTGTATCAAAATACCCATGACATTTTTCACAGAACTAAACAAATAATTCTAAAATTTATATGGAACCACGAAAGACCCAGAATTGCCAAAGCAATACCGGGGGTGGGGGACGACATAGCAGGAGGCATAATCCTCCCAGACTTCAGACTATACTACAAAGCTATAAAAATCAAAATAATGTAGTATTGGCACAAAAACAGACAAATGGATCAATGGAACAAGATAAAGAGTCCAGAAATAAACTCACACATCTACAATCAATTAATCTATGACAAAGGAGGCAAGATTATACAATGGAGAAAAGACAGTCTCTTCAACAAGTGGTGTTGGGAAAGCTGAGCAGATAAGTGAATGAAATTAGAACATTTTCTCACACCATATACAAAAATAAACTCAAAATGTATTAAGGACCAAAAAGCAAGACATGACACCATAAAAATAATAGAAGGGAATATAAGGGAAACATTCTTTGACATACATTGCAGCAATATTTTCTTAGGTCAGTCTCCCAAGGCAAAAGAAATAAAAGTAAAAATAAACAAATGGGCGGTAATCAAAATTATAAGCTTTTGCACAGCAAAATAAACTACTGACAAAATGAAAAGACAACCTATGGAGTAGGAGAAAATATTTGCAAACAATATTTCTGATAAGCAGCTAATATCTAAAATATACAAACAGCTCATACAACTTAATATCAAAAAGACAAACAACACAGTAAAAAAATGGGCAGATGATGGAAAAAGATATTTTTCCAAAGGAGATATATAGATGGCCAATAGGCACATGAAAAGATGCTAAACATTGCTAATTATCAGAGAGATGCAAATCAAAACCATAATGAAGTATCACTTCACACTGGTCAGGATGGCCATCATCCAAAAGTCTACAAATAATAAATGCTAGAGAGGGTGTGGAGAAAAGGGAACCCTCTGACAATGTTGGTGAGAATGTAAGTTGGTGCAGCCACTATGCAAAACAGGATGGAGGTACCTTTAAAAACGAAAAATAGACCTATCATATGATCCTTCAATCACACTCTGGGGACATATTCAGAGAAAACTCTAATTTGAAAAGACAGTGTACCTCTATATTCATAGCAGTACTATTTACAATAGCCAAGACATGGAAACAACCCAAGTGCCCATCAACATAGGACTGGCTTAAGAATATGTGGTATATATATGCAATGGAATATTACTCAGCCATAAAAAGAATGAAATCTTGCCATTTGCATCAACATGGACCAAACTAGAGAGTATCACAATTAGTGAAATAAGTCATACAGAGAAAGACAAATACTATATGATATCACTGATAATGTGGAATCAAAAAAAATGCAAATGAATGTATGTACAAAACAGAAATAGATTCACAGACCAAAAAAAAAAAAACACTTATGGTTACCAAAGGGGAGGTTGAGGGGGAATTGAGACAAATTAGGGGTGTGGGATTACAGACTACTTTACATAAAATAAATAAGCAACAAGGATTCGCCATATAGTCCAAGGAATTATATCCAACATCTTGTAATAATCTATAAAGGAACATAATCGGCAAAAAAATAAAAATAAAAATAAACAAAAGAAACAAACTTGAATCACTATGTTGTACACCTGAAGATATTGCAGTAGTGTAAATCAACTATACTCCAATAAAAATTAGTTAAATTTTTTTTCTCTGTGCTGTCTCCTTCAATCCTTGCCAAGGCTGTGTCGTGTACCTCCTGAGTGTGGGCTGCTCACTGTCTTCCCTCTTCCCTTGCAATCCGTGTAGCAATGGCTGTCTCCCCTCGACTCTGCAGCTGCTCATGACACTGCTCTTCCTTTCCAATGCAACACCTTCCTGATGTTCCTACCACTGAGCTCCACCTTCACCTCCCCTCCCAGCGGTCATCTTTCACCAACCTCGTCACTCTCTTTTCATGAAGACTTTGGCACCTGTCACTTGGTTTTCTTTTCTACTCCAAACTCATCCATAAACCTTACGGTTTCAGCTTTCATGCTGACATACATCAAATGTCTTGTCTCTAAGGTCTTTGAACTCCTCTAACAGCTCCAATAACACTGCTTCGCCTCCTCCTTTGGCAAATCACTGACATGACTGCACACTGTGGAGCACATCACCTCCAAGTAGGGCACAATCTCAGAAATCTTTCAATTTTGGGCAGCAATCTCTACCCCTCCAGTGCTTTCTGCCCTTATTCCTAGCATTTTTCGTCTTCAACTTCATTAGAATTCCATTTCCCTATCCTCCCTTTTCTTCCAGTTTCTTATCCACCTCCCCTACCCAGTCTGGGTCCCACAGGCATTACTTAGCAACCTGAAAATTCCTGGCCACTTTCTGCTTCCACCATATGCATCTCACCAACCGCCTACCTTGAAGCATAAACCTACCTGGAGGTCCATCCTATACCTGGAACTGGAGTGGGAGTGGCATGTGGGCTGAGCACTGTTGAAGGAAATCCATTCATTCTTTTTTCAGAAGTTTGTCCCTATTTCCCTATTCTTCGTAATGTTTCTGTTAGGCAAGACTTCTGGAAAGGCAAAAAAACAAACAAATAAAAAAAAAGTTGCTAGTGTTCTGAAAACTAAAAAGTGCTTTTTATTTTTTTCCTGTTTTTCTCCCAATGTATTTTATTTCTTCATTTATTTACTTATTTTTATTCAAGTGTAGTTGGTATACAGTATTATGTTAGTGTCAGGTGTACAACATAGTGATAAAAGAATATACTTTAGGAAATGATCACCACAAGTCAAGTTAAGGTCTGTCACCATACAAAGTTGTTATAGTATTGGAGTTCCCCTCGTGGTTCAGTGGTTAACGAATCCGACTAGGAACCATGAGGTTGCGGGTTCAATCCTTGGCCTCGCTCAGTGTGTTAAGGATCCGGAGTTGCCGTGAGCTGTGGTGTAGGTCGCAGACACGGCTCGGATCCCGTGTTGCTGTGGCTGTGGTGTAGACCAGTGGCTACAGCTCCGATTAGACCCCTAGACTGGGAATCTCCATATGTCACTGGTGCGGCCCTAGAAAAGACAAAAAAGAAAAAAATTGTTACAGTATTACTGACTATATTCCTTATACTATATATTACATCCTTATGACTTAATATGTATTTTATAACTGGAAGTTTGTATATCTAATCCTCATCTTTTCTCCCCAATACCCTTCCCCTTTCGCCTCTGGCAACCCCAAGTTTGCTCTCTGTATCTGTAATTCTGTTTCCATTTTGTTTCATTTGCTTTATTTTTAATTTTTTTATTAAAGTATGGTTGATTTACAATGTTTCTTCAATTTCTGTTATACAATAGAGTGATCCAATCATACACACAAATGGAAAGTATTCTTTTTGTTAAAAGACCCGGCATTCCCCCATTGAGAGATGTGCAATCCATTCATTGTGAGAGCAATTCCCCTGTACTCAGGCATCCCGCACTTCTGTCTGGAACATCCTTTCCTTTCTTACTTGACCTTCAAACTGCACTGGAATCATCTCTTCTAGGAAAACTTGTCTGAAACCCCAGGTTTGCTTAGGTGGCCCCCTCCCGCTCTGCTCCTAGAGACTTATTGCAAGATTTTGTAATGAGCTGTTTATGCGTCTGTCTCCCCATTAGACTGGGATGCAGGGGGCGGTTGAAGGAAGGACCTTGCCTTAGTCATCTTCATTCCCCACAGTAGCCCCTTGTCCATTTCAAACTGAAGTGAACTATAGCCAGAACTAGAACTGTAGCCAGAAGTAGAACTCCAACCTGTGGGGGAACTAAAAAAGAAAATTAATTGCAATAAGATGGTGATGAGCTGCACTAGGCAATGAATGTCTTGTCTGCTTAGCAGTCCGCCTTCTGGGGAGAGCATCTGTTTCCCACTCCCACCACGTGGAACGGAAGGTAACAATCTGAGATCTCAGCTCCTTGGCCACTGGTGATTGGCTTCAGCTGAGCCAATCAGAGTTCTTCCTGGGACTGGAATTAGAATAAGGTATGCACTTCTGCTTTGTGGGTGAAGCTGCAAAGTGTGAAGCTGGCAGCCATGGTCGGAGGAAGCCAGTGTGCAGAGAGAGAGACAGTCCCTGGGAAGAGAGGGAGTCAAGGAACAGAAATGAGTCACTAGTGCCCAGGTTGCCGGTCCGTGAGTGATGTAGTCCTCTCATCAGGTTCCTCCTGGCCCTAAGCTAGGCTGAGCTGAGTTTCTCTTTTCCAGCTAAAAGGACCCTGACCAATTCACGAGCCCATCCTATGCTTCTGACTTTTAATTTTCTTTTCCTTCCTCCGCTTTCCTCCCCTCTCCTCCCCTCCCCTCCCTCCCCTCCTCTCTCCTCCCCTCCCCTCCCTTCCTTCCTTCCTCCCTTCCTTTCTGCCCCAGGGCATATGGAGTCCTTGGGCCAGGGATCAGGTTCCAGCCATAGTTGTGACCCAAGCTGCAGCTGTGGCAATGTCAGATCCTTAACGCACTGTGCTAGGCCAGGGATTGAACCTGCATCCCAGCACTCCCAAGACACTCCTGATCTCATTGTGCCATGGTGGGAACTCCCTGACTTTTGATTTTCTTAGGACAGCATAGCCAACTTAAAAGTTAGTCAGAAGATATGGACTCGTGCTTGGTCTGATATTTTGATGACCCTCATTTTATTCCATTTGTTTTATTAAGGTATAATTTACACAGAGTAAAAAGCCCTCTTTTCAGTCTAAAGTTCTGCAAGTCTTGAGAAAATTACAGTCATGGACTCTCTACCACAGCCCAATAAAGAACAGTTCTTATCACCCCCCAGGATTTCCCCATTCTCCTCTATGGTTTAATTCCCACCCTGTTCCCGGCTACTGGGAACCACTGATCCGTTTTCTATCCCTATAGTGTTGCCTTTGCAGGAATGTCATGGAAATGGAATCCTATAATATGTAGGAATTAGCAATAATGCATGTGACATTCACCCATGTGATCAAGTGACTCGGGGTTCAGCCCTCTGTGTTGTTGTTCGGTATCCTATTGTTCAAGGTCCTATACTTTATCGTTCCCCCGTTGTAGGACATTCAAATTGTTTCCAGAAGGGTTTTCTCAAGGTCTGTCCCCCCTCAGCTTTAGGAATTCCTACGTGCCTGCCCCTCTGAGATGATGTCTCTCCATGCTCTTGTCCCTCTCCTAGCAATAGACACTGTCACGTGTGACCTGACACTTGACCTTGACATAGCAGGTGGGAGGGAGAAGGGTGTTGTTCGGACGCAAACTCAGTCTTGGTCGGGCGCGGTGCTCTGTGACTCAGGAGTGGGGTCTTCCTGGGGACTCTGCAGTGCCCCAGATGCAGGAGACCTTTCATTCTGGATCCAGGATGTTTCTCTGGCTCTTCCTCAGGGTGCAGTTTTGTTTTGTTTGGGTTTTTCCTTTTTTTTCTGTTCTCTTCCTCCAGCTGCCACAGATGCTCTGAAGACAGGAGAGTTTGCTGTCCTTCCTGCAGTGGCTTAATGCTGTTCCATGGGGAAGGACTGCTGGCCTTTTCTGCAGCAGCTGTTGTTTCTCTGCTCGAGAGCTTCACCACAGGGATGCTTTCTCAGAATTCGTGCTCTGTTCTTGATCGTTCTTACGAGCATCTGCTAGGTCAGGAGAGAGGAGCCTGCCAGGGGAATCAAGTCCTGTGTGAATGTGGCTCCCAGCGAGGGGTTCAATATTCTCACACTACCCGCACGTTGCCTTTAGGCAATCACTGCAAAGCTAAGGTGAATCGTTTGGTTGGTTGGTTGGTTGCCTGGTTGGTTTGTTTTGCTTTTTAGGGCTGCATCCAGGGCATATGGAGGTTCTCAGGCTAGAGGTCGAACTGGAGCTACAGCTGCTGGCCTACACCACAGCCACAGCAACGCTGGATCCGAACCACGTCTGCGACCTACACCACAGCTCATGGCAACGCCAGATCCTTAACCCACTGAGCAAGCCTAGGGATCAAACCTTTGTCTTCATGGATGCTAATCAGATTCGTTTCTGCTGAGCCATGATGGGAACTCCTAAAATAAATTGTTCTTACTTGCCATCTAATAATGTCTGCTCTAGGCAAGCAAGTGCTCGAACCCATCTCTCCTTGGAGATGCCTGTCTTCAGATTTTCATCGTTTACCCCAGTGTCCTTAGCTTTCTTCTGGGTTCAAGGGAAGTTGTAATTTGCACAATGTTCAAGTTTTTTTCTTATTGTAAGGATGGGAGGGATGTTTGCCCAGCTTTCTATATCCTAAGTGGAAGCCAGAGGTAGTCTATCCTCACATTTTTTTCTTTTTCCTATTTATGTATAGTTGATTTCAAATGTTTCAAAGTGTACAGCAAAGTGATTCAGTTTCATATGTATATATATGTATTATTTTTCATATATATATTCTTTTTCAGATTCTTTTCCATGATAGGTAATTATAAGATATTATTACAAGACATTGAATATAATTCCCTGTGCTAGACAGTAACTCCTTGTTGTTTATCATCCTCACACGTAAACAGAAGACGAGAAAACACAGCCCCCACCCATGTCCCCGCAGGATCGGAATGGCTATGACTTCGAGTGGGGAGTGGCCAATCTCAGTTACATTTTGGTCGACCAACAGGTATTTGGAAAACAAAACCAAAAAAACTTGAGTTGGCTTCCAGTGTCTTAAAATCTGAAATTTTCTCATAAAGAAATCCGGTTTGAAGGGTTTCTTTTGAAAAACCCTGCCGCTGTGATGCTCAGCAGGCTGCCTCCTGGATGCGGGACGTGGGTCTCCAGTTCCCTCGCATGTGATCCTTGGCCTGCTTCGGGCATCTTCTTAAGCTGTCCGACCCTGTGGCAGGGATGTGGCAAGTGCACTGGTGGAGTCACCCCGGGCGGTGAAAACGTCACAGTTCTTCTGTGTCAGTGGGCAAGTCGCAGGAGCTCCCGTCGTGGCTCAGTGGTTAATGAACCCGATTGGGATCTAGTGGGCAAGTAGCCGGCTCCCCGAGCCCCTGGGCAACCCCCACCACACCGGCCATGCTGGCATCTCCTTGAGGACTCTTCATCCCA
Organism: Catagonus wagneri; assembly: GCA_004024745.2. NCBI lineage: Eukaryota > Metazoa > Chordata > Mammalia > Artiodactyla > Tayassuidae > Catagonus > Catagonus wagneri. The sequence goes on along the minus strand of PVHT021183699.1, from coordinate 27,860,936 downwards.
AAGGGATAAAGCTGGCAAACCCCGCAGCCCTGTGGCAGAGCCGGGAGGAGCAGCCATCTGGATTGGACAGTGCCCGCCTGATTCTGGTGTTAGATGCCCACAGGCAGGGTGACAGCGCAACAAACCAAAGTTTGAGACTTAAAGGGATGCCACGCAAGCTCCTGGCCTGAGAAGGTGGAGGTGGACAGAAGGATGCTCTTTAAGGTGACATAGCCAAACAGCAAGGCTTTGGAGGATCTGCTTGTAGCAAAGGACACAACAGAATGTACCTTTGGATATGGGTTTGGGGAGCATAAGGGAGAGACCAAGAACAAACAGAAAATGCTTAAGCAACAGGAAAATCAAGAAGCAAGGCTGATGCATGGAGGAGATAAAGTGGAAAATGGCTGTGCCTGAGGGTAGCCCGTTATCAGGGATTTTTGGCCTCTTCCGTTTGAAAAAGACACATAATTACAATCAAGTAATTAACTGTTTTGTAATTAAATACCAAAATAATTAAATTTGAAATTAAACATGATAACATCGAGTTGTTCAGACAGGATTAATTTGTGTCTTAATCTTTAAATCATTGTCATTATTACTAGGATTAAGGATTTGAGAAAGAAACTGTAAGAGGAAGTTTCCTGCATTCCACAGAGAAAGACTGCCTGGGTTTTTGATTCCTCATATACAGGATTCTCTCAAAGGTCAAGTGCTGGAAGCTGATTTTTAAGGCATGAGTTGGAAGAACAAGAGAAAATATCCTTGAAAACTCTTTTTGTTCTGATTTTCCTGAATTATTTTCTACTTGATATCTGAAACGTGGCCAGTTTCCTCCTAAAGTCTTGAAAACTTTTGACCCCCCCCAAGATTTTTTTAAAATTGAGGCCAAAAAAGTTTCCAAATTAATAGCTCATCATCAAATATCAAACATTTGGTGTCGCCTTAGTGCAAAGTGCTATGCTAGAAAATGCCAGAGCAAGCAAATAGACAGAAAATGCAGCTTATTTCTCTTCTCTCAAATGCATGGCTCTATTGTCTTGTTGTGGAGAAAAAGAATATCTGTATAGAGAATAAAGCATCCATCACGAATTCAATAATAATAGAATGCACCAGTTACAGTTAATTTTGTGTCATTTTGGCTAGGCCATGGTACTCAAATATCTGGTCAAACATTATTATAGGTGTAGATGAGATTAATGTTTAAATCAACAGACTTTGAGTAAAGCAGATTACCCTCCAGAATATGGGTGGGCCTTATCCAATCAGTTGAAGGCCTTACAGAAAAAGACTGAGCTCCCTAGGAGAAGAAGGAATTCTGCCAGCAGAGCACTTTTAGACTTGAACTCGTCCCTGGGCCCCAGCCTGCAGCCTCCACTGCAGATTTTGAACTTGCCAAACCTCTACAGTGGTGTAAGCCAATTCCTTAAAACCAAACTTCTCTCTCCACATATTTATTCATCCTGTGGGTTCTGTGTCCCTGCAGAATCCTGACTAATAGAGCACCAAAGTCAGAGGCATCTCAGGGAAGTTCAGTTTCTCTTTGGCAGACTCTCTTGTTATAGCAGCAAAGTATTACAGGATGGCTGAACCCAGTGTCCTAAGAAAATCGTACTTAGTAAAAGAGGCAGACAGCCTGTGGGCCATGTTTGCTGATTTGATCCTCTTTTAATATTGATGAGAAGATTATTTCCTTTGCTTACTGAGTTTTTTTGGTACCCCATACATTTGGCACTTACGAAGACTTGCCTCCCTCACCCTAGTCTTAGCTGGGCTCCTCAGCAACATGACCTGAATGATACTTCTGAGGACAGAGTTCAATTAACAGGACCAGAGAGTGGCGTGGAGGGGCTAGCAAGATGGCCCTGCTGTCCTGTACTAACTTGAATGGCCTTGGAGTGGGCTTGGACCTAAGCCGGGCTGATCAAAACCTGGTCCCTAGGATTCTATAAACTAGCAGTGAGACCAAAGGCCCATTGCTCCTTGCTGGTGAAGCTGTACCTTGGTGGCTAGGGAGCTGTTTCCTGCCAGGTGCAGGGAGCTGCTTCTGGGCGGACAGAGCTGGAGAGGAGCAGGGATGGGTGTCGGAATGGTGGCTCCCGGTGGTTTTCAAGTCCCTGGTCCCTGCAGTTCCGTGTGGCCCACCTGCACCCCAGCTCCACTCCAGCTGTTCCTGTAGGTATATGAGCCATCAAGCAAATGCCCGCTCTGGGCTGCAGCTAGTGGAAGGGGTGCATTAGCTTGCTAGGGCTGCCATGACACAGGGCCACAGGCTGGGTGGCTTAAACAACAGAAATGTGCTTTCTCGTGGAGTTCCCATTGTAGCTCAGTGGGTTAAGGACTTGATGTTGTCTCTGTGAGGTTGCAGCTTTGATCTCTGGCCTGGCTCAGTGGGTTAAGCATCTTGGTGTTGCTGTGGCTGTGGTGTAGGCCCCTGCTGCAGCTCCAATTCAACCCCTGGCTCTGGAAATTCCTTATGCCACAGGTGCGGCTGTAAAAAGAAAGAAGCAAAAGGAAAGAAAAAAGAAGTGTATTTTCTCACAATCCCAGAGGCTAGAAATCTGAGATCCAGGTGTCAAGAGACTTTGTTTCTTCTGAGGCATTTTTTTTCTTTTTTTTTTTTTTGTCTTTTGTCATTTTAGGGCGGTACCCGCTGCACGTGGAGGTTCCCAGGCCAGGGGTCTAATCGGAGCTGTAACCGCCAGCCTATGCCAGAGTCACAGTGAGGCGAGATCCGAGCCGCGTCTGCAACCTACACCACAGCTCACGGCAAAGCCAGGTCTTTAACTCACTGGGTGAGGCCAGGGATCGAACCCGCAACCTCATGGTTCCTAGTCGGATTTGTTAACCGCTGTGCCAGGACGGGAACTCCTCTTCTGAGCCTTTTCTCTTGGCTGTGTCTTCTCATGCTCTTTTCTGCTTGCCTATGTCCTAATCTCTTCTTATAAGAGCCCCTAATCTCTTCTTCTAAGGACCCCAGTCATATTGGCTGAGGGCCCACTCCAATGACCTCGATTAACCCAAACTACCTCTACAAGACCCTGTGTCCAAATAACTGACTTCTGAGATACTGGAAGTTAGAACTTCAGCACATGAACATGGGGAGGGCGGGGGGATACAACTCACCCCCTAACAAGGGCTTTGAGTTTCTCTCACCTACAACCGGACAGTCCTGACTGATATACATGGACATTCAAAACCTGGGAGAATATTTAGCAAAATGTTAACAGAGACCAATTTCACATTGTGCCTTAGAACTGACTTTTGATTTGCTCATCTATATTTTCTATTTTTCTTCCGCAATAAACATATATTCTTTAATGACAATGTTTAAAAAATATCCTAGAGCCTTGCAGGAGACAGTGGGGTAAAGCCTAAAGGCAGCATCTGCAAACAGGAGGGTGGTGGGAGCGGGGCCGTGGGTGCTGGTGATTGCGGATAAACTCTACGGCCCACCCCCCACCTGCGGGGAGGAGGGTGGGGTGGGAGGTTTCAGAGAGGTGCTGGGGAGAAGTCAGAAATAAGGAAGGGAGACATCTCTCTGCCAGTTAAGCCATAAAGCCAGCAAAATGGATCCACGCAGAAAAATGCCAAGTCACCTTAAAGAGGCAGGAGGGCTCCAGCCCAGGCTTGATTTGATTGGAGGAATTCAAGAGCTAGAGGCACAGAAGGGTGTGTGTGTGTGTGTCAGGGTGGGAAGGGCAGGGAGAACTGGGGGGCAGGTGGGAATGGGATGGGAAGCCACGCTCTTGCTAAAACCACGCTGCCCTTTGGACCAGACTTGTTAGAAAAAAAGTCCCTCAGAGCCTCTGGGGCTGTGCTGCATGTTTGCTAAGAAAACGAAAACGACATAAAACAAGACCCAGATGAAAAATTAGGGGAGCTCTCTCTTTTTGTTTATTGATGACTGAGAAAAATGAGGCTCCTGTGCTCAGCCCAGGAAGGAAGGGGTAAAGACAGCACAGCAGGGAGCTGCTCTGGCTGCGATGGGTTCGCAGGCCCTGCGGTGGGTGGGGCCAGCCCCGTGGGAGGTGGGGCTCCAGTCCAGGGAGAGGGCTCTCGCAGGAGGGTGGCCCAGCAGCACTTTTGGGAGAGAGTCCTGGGGAGACCCAGGGCCCATGAAAGCTGCCGGTGGGGAGGACCAGCCGCTTTCAAGCCTGGGATCTCCGGGACCCCTCTCCAAGTCAGTTCCTCATCTGTGCTCTGTCATGATCTCCCCTCGGTCCCCCAGGCCTTCAGTAAAAGGCCATGACACATAGGAGCATCCTGTTGGTGGCACTTGGGGGGGGGGTGAAGGCAGAGGGCAGGCAGTTTCATGAGGGAGAGGGGCCGGGAGCGGAGGCAGCAGCCTGGCGCAGGGCAACAGGGGACAGGCTTTGAGGAGGACTCATCCAGGAGTGGACTGAGACAAATCCCTTCTCTGCAAAAAAGTTGGGGAAGGTGAGCCTCAAAATTGGGGAGGCTAGACCTGAAGAAGATGCCGTCGATAACCATTGTCACCCACCCTTTTCTGAGTGACAGTCTCCACGGGACCAAAGCAGTAATTCCTTGACTCTGTAAGGAAGTGGTCTGGGACCCAGGCTCTGAACCCACTCCGCAGAGAGTGGAATGACAGTCACTTCAGCCAGATCTTAGGCGAGGATGCTCACAGAGCCCAGGTACTTCGCCCAAGGTCACAGAGCTGGTGCAGGGAGGAGCCAGGATTTGAACCTGGTTCCTTCCGACTTCCAAGTACAGAATACATCTTACAACCCCATACTGCTGCTGGCAATGGCAGGGGAGTTCATTTCCTCCCTGCCAGGGCAAGGTGGGATCCTGACCCACCAACGCCCCTCCCATCCTTTTCTTGTCACCGCTGAAGCTCTAGGACTCAGCCATGGTGAAATCCAGCCATCCTCTGGCCAAGTGCATCCTTACCCCGCCACCTCTGTTTGTATGTCTTTCCTCCCTGGAGAACATGGGCTGATCTCAGAACCTGCAGTGCCTGTTGGTTCTGTTTTCCCTCGGAGACACTGCATCTGTGGTGAATTTGCTGCTCATGAGCTAGTTCCCAGCACACAGTCACCTTTGGATGTTGTACCAGCTGCTGTTAATGCTCTCCCCAAACTCCTCAGATCCCCTCACCATGCATGCATGCACCTGGTCCCTTGTGCTTTCTCTCCAACAGCCAGCACCTAAGGCTGGATGGGGCTCAGGCTTCCAAAACCCACTTTGCCTGAATGCGTGGACAGCTGGAAATGCCAAATGGGAATTTGCATCTTCTTGAGGGCCACCAATGACTGATAAATCCTGCCAGTTCCTTTGTCCCTGTTGGAGATCCTCTGAACTGTGACAGACACTGTCCCCAATGGGGCTGAGCCAAACTTACCCTCAAAGCTAAGTGTCACAGCCTTGCCTCTTGGTCCACTTCTCTGCTTACCTACCAGCTTTTTTGTTTTGTTTTCTGTTTTTTGCTTTTTTAGGGCCACACTCACAGCATATGGAGGTTCCCAGGCTAGGGGTCTAACAGGAGCTACAGCAGCCAGCCTACACCACGGCCACAGCAACACTGGATCCGAGCTGCGTCTGCGACCTACACCACAGCTCATGGCAATGCCTGATCCTTAACCCACTGAGCAAGGCCAGGGATCGAACCCTCGTCCTTGTGGATACTAGTTGGATTCATTTCCGCTGAGCCACGACGGGAACTCCCCTGCCAGTTTTTCTAATAAATCATTTCCCTAATAACAATGCTTCCATATGAATCCTCATCTCAGGGTCTGCTTTGGGGGAACACAAACAGATATATCAACAAATCAAAGTACTGTGCCTCCAAAGCTGAGAGCCAGCAGACGGGTATCACCTGGGCGAACCTGGCCTGCAGTTGTGTTTCGTTCCGCATGCCTTGCCCCGTCCCTCCTGGTTCCCCTTCAAAGCAAACATCGTTTTCCACGTGGGAATAAAATGCTTGACTTTGGTGAATGGCGTGCTTATCAACTGGCTTGAACACTCACAAAGAAAAGCAATGCCTGTAGCTCCAGCAGGCAGGTGCTTCAGAAGCCAGGTTATTTCATGCAAATCTCACAAGAACCTGTGTATTAGGAATTAACACCGCACCTTTTAACTAATGAGGCTTCTGAATCATCAGGGTTCCTTCACTCAGAGTCACATATTTGAGAAACAAAGAGAGGGAAATTTTTTTTTTGTCTGCTTAGAGCCACACCCGCAGCCCACAGAAGCTCCCAGGCTAGGGGTCAAATCTGAGCTACAGCTGTCGGCCTATGCACAACCACAACAACAAGGAATCCAAGCCATGTCTGCGACCTACACCACAGCTCTCGGCAACGCCAGATCCTTAACCCACTGAAAGAGACCAGGGATCAAACCTGAGTCCTCATGGACACTAGTTGGGCTCCTTACTGCTGAGCCACAATGGAAACTTCAAAGAGAGGGAATTTGAACTCAGGCCATGTGTCTCCAATAGCAGTGTCTCCAATAGCTATGTCCTAACCACAGTGCCACAGGGAGACCCCAAACCCACACCCACTCACACCCAACCAGCACCCAACCGAGGGCATCTCAGGACTGGTGGGACTCCTGACCTGATAGTCTCATCTTGCCAGTTTCTTCTCCTATTATGTATTTTTACCCCTCTCAACAGCTTAGGGCTTAATTTGGGGAGGCACAAGAATAAAAAATGATGCAGAACGATGCATGTTTTGGAGGGATTGGAATCTTTCTTTAAAGATGAAGCAAATACATATCCCTGAATTGTCAAGTTGCAGCATAGAGTTCCCGGGACCCAGCATTCCTACAAACGAGCCAAGGTTGTTCCAGAAATTGGACCCCTGCGTGCGCGGGGCCGTGGGTGAGCCAGAGCAGGCAACCGGGGAGGGACTCGCCCGCCTCCCCCACCTAGTGCCATCCCTCCTCCAACAAGCTGTCAACTCTGCAGTGGAGAACAGTGCCAGCCTGCAGGCTTTCTGTTCCCAGAGCTCGGCGGATGACTCAGTTACCGAGCAATCTCCTTTTTTTCATGAGCCTACCATGCGGAGATTTTCAAATTATTTCCCTGAAATGTTCCTCCCCTCACCTTGCTGTGTGCCTTGTCCCCAGAAGGCACAATTTTCAATAGATTCTTCCAAACAGCCAACCAGCCAGCACCTATTAGGTACTTACTGGATGCCAGGCGCCCAGCTCAGCACTTTACATCTGCCTCCTGTGTTCACCCTCAAACAACACTGGATGATCAGAGTATTAGTGTTTCCATTCTTTAGATGAGGAAACTGAAGTCTAGGAAGGTTGCCCAAGGTCATTTTGCCAAGAAGTAAGTAGAGCTGGAACTCAAACCCCTTTCAGTTTGCGTCTTTAACCACTGTGCTCTCCTGTCACTTCACTGTGAAAAGGTTCTCGTTATCTGTAATAGACGGTGCTATCTACCCTGAAATTGTTCCTTCCTTCTTTCGACATGACTTTTCCACAGGCAGAATTTCTATCCTCCACTTGGGCCTTGGCCATGTGACTTGCTTTGGTCAACGGAACAAGGACAGAAGTGAAAGTGCGCCATTCTGAGCTGAGGCCCTAAGTGACACGGCACACCTCTGCCAGTCTTCCTGGAGCTTCCGTGCTCTGCCACCAAGAAGACATGTTCATAAAGCCACGGTCTCTTGGCTTGAGCTTCATTATAAGGATCTGTGGAGGGACCCTGACCCCAATCTGAAGCCTGGAGTTCAGCCTGACTCATCCAGTTGCTGCTGAGCCCAGCCAAGAACAGCCAGACCACAGCCAGCTGGCACACGGTGGACACGAATTCAGTATTATTGTTGTAAGCCACTGAGCTGTGGGGGCTGTTTGTTATGGACCATCAGCACAGTAGAAACGTCTCACCATTGCATGGGATAGCATTCTAGTCTAGCCAACGCTGCATGGCCCCGCTCTCAGGCCAGTGATGGAAGAGGCAGGGTCATGATCTCAGGGAAGGAATGCAAGGCCATCTGACCTACAATCGCCACCCTTCCCTGCCTCCTAAGGCAGCCCACTTCCTCTCCGGGCACTTCAAAGAAAGTACTCCCTGGACTGGGCTCTGAAGATCCAGGCTCGGCTGACATTAAACTTCCTTCGCTCTCTTTATATGATCAGCACCTGAGGGCTCCATGACCTTTGTCACTCTCTGACAGGACATCTCTACTTGTCAATGTCCCTGTAAAAGACTGCCCCGGGCCATTTGCCTCTTTGTTCTCCAGTCCCTGCCCTGCCCATCCGTCTCTGTACCATAGGGGAATAAATCCCGCAGATACGTGTCCCAGGAGCTCCCCCTCATGAGCTTCCAGTGAGGTGCAGCTAGTGAGAGGCCCTGGAGAGAGACGGGAAGGGGAGAGGAAGGGAGAAGCCAGGTGTTGCTCCCCATCTCCCCTCCCCTGCTTTGGGTGGTGTCCCAGGCAATGACTATTTCCTTCAAGGTTCCAGCCCTGCCCCACTCTAAGCCTTCCTGCTGTGGTTCTGGGGGCCGACAGGTGACCCTTAGATCCTGGTCTAGGAACATCCTCTCCTCTCTTGACCCCTATGTCCCAAAAGGCAGTGGTACCCTCCAGGTGCAGCTGAACCCTGGGTGCCCCCACCCCCCATGTCTTCCTCCCCACATCCATCCCCTCATCTAGGTATGTGGCCTGGATTCTATTTCCTCCTGACTTTTTAGAGTCTCATCCCACATTAGATACTACACACACCTCACACCAAGAGATTTTACATGTTCCATGTTCCAGGGCCATTTGACCAGTTGAGTTGCAGCTGACTGGCCAATAAAATGCTACATTGTGTAGCTGTTGAATTTCAAATAAAGTTTTGTTTCCTGCATTGTGTAGCCAACTGACTTTTTTTTTTTTTTTCAGCCCTTGGGACATTTTTGCAGCTCGTGGGTCCTTGGAAAGCTCATGGGCCTGGTGGACAAAATGGCTTTGATGGTGGTCCTAAAGGGAACAAAGCGTCCCAAAGAGCAACCTCAAAGGACTGTGTCAGGACAGTTGCTCCCTCAGTGAAGGGCCAAGGGGAAAAGGAGCCCCAGGACAAAGGTACTCATTATTGGAACCGTTTTGCCCAGGGACCCTTCCCTTTCCCAGGCAGCAGGATGGAGCCTTTATCCTTCCAGAGGCCTAGTGCTCAGGAGGACACTGCGTCTATAAGATGGATTTTCTCCACGGGCTGAAAGGCAAGAGGGTCGTAAATGTGTCAATAGAATTCAGATTTCCCAAGTTGCCCAACCCTATAATAAAGTTAAAAGCAAAACTCTACTGGAAAGCTGCCGAGACTTTAATGCAGGATGCTGCTTGGCGGCAAGAAGACAAATAGGGGCTCTGACAGCCCCTCCTCTGCAAATGGATTTGGCTGCCGTGAGCCCAACCCTTCCGGTGTGGGTGAGACTCAGCCCTGCTGCCAACTGGGCGTCAACCCTGGTGGGTAGACAGAGCACCCAGGAGAAGAGCTCTGCTGAGGCCTGAGGGCAGCACCTGGACACCGAGCTCTGCTTTCCCATGAGGCCCATGGGCAACTCCAACTCTGACTTGGTCCACTGAAAACAAACTTATGGCCGCCAGATGGGAAAGCGGGAGGGGGAGGGGAAATGAGGATCTAGGGTTAGTAGGTGCAAACCGCTATGTAGAAAACAGATAAACGACAAGCCCTACTGTATAGCACAGGATCTAGGGTTAGTAGGTGCAAACCGCTATGTAGAAAATAGATAAACGACAAGCCCTACTGTACAGCACAGGGAACTACATTCATATCTTGTAGTAAGGTAGAATGGAAAAGAATCTGAAAAAGTGCATATATATATATATTTATATATTTATATATATACTTTATATATATATGTATGCTGGAGCTATATATATTATATATACACTTTATATATATAGTAGAATTATATATATTATATTCCATTTTATATACCTGATATATATATACACACACACACACACACATATATATAAAAAACTGAGTCACTTTGCTGTACACCTGAAACTAACACACATTGTAATGCAAAAGAATCTGAAAAAGCATATATATATTATATATACGTAATATATGATAGAATTATATATTAAATTCCATTACATATATATACCTGAATTATATAAATATATAAATATACATATATATGTGTGTGTAATTGAATCAATTTGCTATACACCTGAAACTAACATGACATGGTAAATCAACTATAGTTCAATAAAAGATAAAATAAGAAACTCTATCTTGGTGTGTGAGCAGCTCTGGAGTGGCTGAAACCTGCCCCCAGCTTGGCGGGGCCCCACGGTCCACCTTGCCAGGCCAGGCGAGGACCAGGTCTTGTCAGGCACACGTGAAGTGGCACCATGGTGGGCACAGCAGGCCTCAGTGTGAAAGGCCCACCGGTCTGACTGGTCCCCCTACCCTTCCTCTGGCCCTTCACTGATGGTATTGGGGGACATGGTCCCCACCCTCTACTATGGACAAGAGTGAGAATGGGGATGAAAGCCTCTTGGTTGGAGATGGACCAATGGGGGACCATCCTGGAGAGAGAACTAAGATAACACGGGGTATCACATGAGGAAGAAGAGAAAACAAGGCGGGCCTGGCTCAGAGGGGACATAGTTCCAGCCCTTGGCCATCTGAAGGGCACCAAGCAAGAAGGCTTTATTGAGCAGCTCTTAAGTCTCTACCATGGTAATCGGCAAACTTCTGCGGCCACTGACTTCACTGAATCTTTCAGAACCCTTGGTATTGGCCTGAGAACAGCACAGTCCATCAGAGTGTCATTGGATCGTATGCTATTGTTTATAGACCAGGGAGCAGCTGCCCAGGGGTCGAGCCGGGAAAGGAGGCAGACGGTGCCAGCACCAGGGAGCCAGGCTGTAAGAGGTGGGCAGGATGGTGTATATTGTATTTACAGGGTTTTCTTGCAACAGACACTGAGCCGCAGATACTTGAAAGGCACCCTTTGATAAGTTGCTTGGGGTCGGTGGGTATGCTTCCTAGTGACCCGGGACGTGGTGCAGTGGCCTTGCAGCCAACAGAGGTGGTCATTCAGCATGCATTTGTTGAAGAAATGTTTGAAAAATACTAAAAATATCTCTAGGTGGGTCTCCTTAAATGAAGGGTGTGAGTTTAGCCAAAGGGGAGGTGTAGGCCGGCTTCCTGCTAACGAGCTTCCTCTTTCCTACCCCAAAGCTCAGCTCCTTCCCTAAACCAAGGCTGAACCAATATTTGCTGAATATCCCATTCAGGAGACGCAAGCCCCCAACCCTGTCTTTGCCGCCCCAGACCACTTTGCTCAGGCAGGGTCGGAAGTTCAGGACTGGAAAGACTGAACTCTATCTCTAGCCAGCTGTGTGACTTTAGGCAAATCGCTTAAACTCTCTGGGCTTTCATTTCTTTCCCTATAAAATGAGGAGGCGAGTCCTGGAAGCCAGGCAAGCAGCTCCTTGCTGGAAACAATACTGTGGGATCCCAAAAGGCTAGGATGTGGAAGCAAATGAAAAAACGCTAATAGCTAACATTCATGGAGAATTTCCCCTGGCCAGCGCCACGTGAGCACGGGACATCTCTTATTACCCGCTTGCTTCTCACCATGGCAACCGTATTAACCAAATACCTCCCATAACCCACAGCTGTTGTTATCCTCTGCCTTGGGGGTGTGAGGCTAATGCTGCAGCCCCATTTCACAGGTGGGAAAACTGCGGGCAAAGAGGGGAGGGTGTTCATCTAAAGCCAGAGGGGGCCCGTCCTGCTGACTCTCGCGAGAAGACCTGACCGCGTATCTGGCTGCCTAGCCGTGGGGCCTCCAGGCTGGCTGCTTCCTTCCTGGGAGCTGACACCCTGCAGTTCCTCCCTGTGCTGGGAAAGGCCTCCAGACAGAGAAGAGCTCGCACTCAGGAGCTGCCTAACGCCTGTTTACCACTTCGTCGCAACCAAATGGAGTAAGTGCAGTATTGATTAAATGCAATTTTTTTTTTTGGCATACATATTCACCCTGATGTTTTATCATTAATGCATTAAGAAGCTGAACAAGCAATAAGACCAAATGGATTCAAAACGCAGCAGAATTTCCATCCAGTGTGGTCTGATTTACAGCCATTACCTCCTGGCAAAAGACAGCGCCCGCCCCAGCCCGTACCTTGGCTGAAACTTGAGAGCTCTTTGTTCCTAACCTTAGTTATTTATTTTCTCAGAGAGCAGGTGGACCTCAGGCTCCGTTCTGTGGCCTGGGCCCTTCTTTGTGACGGGGGGACCCTTGTAAAGTGGGGAGTCAGGCAGAGAAGGAAGACCAAGATTGTCACTGCACGCTTATGGGCGGGGGACTGTCGACCCTGACCTTGTTATTGGGATGATGGCAGGATTGTGGTGGCCTCACCTAACCTCACGCCCTCACTCCAGAAGGAGGGGTGGACTTCGGGATCACATGATTCTGATCCGCCCTCCCAGCCCACCCCAGCATCGGGCCACCGAGGGTAGTGCCCTGATGTCTGAGTTGGGCCTCCAGCTCTGTCACCGGCCGACTGAGGAAAAACTGGCCAGATTTTCTTTTCCTGTTGGGGAGCCTCAGTTACTCATTTGCAAAAGAAAGAAAAGAGCCAAAACCCAGGCTGGGACAATTTCTTCAAGCCTTGAAGATCCAGCCATTTTGTCACTCTTCGTTCCTCCCTCTCTCCCTCTCTTTCTCAGTCTTCTCAGCCTCCTTCATCCTGGAATCATTTTATTCTTACAAAGTCTTGTCAAAAACTCGAGATGCCACTCACAGGGACAAAAAAAAAAAGAAAAAAAGAAAAAAAGAACAGAAAGAAAACCCCACCTCCTCCAACCAACAACAAAATGCTCTTTAAAAAGGGATTCTGCAGAGCTCCCATGTCAAGGATGAAAGGTTAGGCATGACATCATTAAGCGAGCTGGTGTTTGCCAAGTTCAACCTAGGACATCGCGGAGCGCAAGACGGAGGGGCTCTGACTCAGGTGCGTGGGGTGGGGTCAGACGTGCGGCCCACAGAACTGGCCATCCCGGAACAGAACTCTCTCCCTTGCTGCCTTTTCTCCCAAAGCTCTAAGATCGGCCCTGTTATCAGCCTGAGGAGGTTTCCCCTTTCAAAGTCCTCAGTGGGGAGTGGGGGTGGGGGTGGGGGTTGGGATGTGGTGGGGGCCTCCCCAAGCTGGTGAGCACAGCCACCTCAGAAGCCACCTGTACACGGCACCTTGAGCAGCGTCTCCCCTGCTCTGCTGAGGCCAGTCCCTCGAGGAAAGCCCAGCAGTGAGGCCTGGATGGAGGAAAAGGGCCCTGATGCTTGGCCAGTCATTCATCTTTTTTTCTGAGTCATCGGTGGGGTCTTACTGTGCTTTGGGTACGTCCCGGTGGTGGGTCCTGCACTGGTTCCAAGGATGGCATCTAGAGAGGGATGGATGGGGGGTACCCCAGCCCCGAGAGGCTGTCTATATAGTGGGGGAGCTGGACAAGTGGACCGTGACTGGCCAGTGTGTGATGGACGTGGCAGAGGTGAGCCCAGGATGCAGAGGGAGCCCAGAGCAGGCGGCTGAGGGGAGCTGGACGGAAGGCTCAGTAAAATGAGCTGAGCAACCAAAGCTCGGTGGGACTTAGCCAAGCAGGATGGCCTGAGAGACCACAGCTGGGTCCCGAGAGTGGGGAGTGAGGACAGGGATGGAGAGAGAGATGGAACCGGACAGATAGTCAAGAACCAGGACGTGCGGTTTTATGCAGTGATACAGTTGAAGGCTTTAGAGCGGGGCAGTGATCGAAGGTGCACAGTTCGTGTGGAGTGCAGAGATATGAAACAGCATTGTGCTCTGCACTAGACCAAGGAAATTCCAAGAAGGACATGCGTGCCCACCCTCCACGTGCCTGGGAGCCCAAGAGCCGCCTGCTTGAGGGCGGCAGCTCCACTGGGGTCCCCATGGAAGTTTCATCACTCATTAGCCTGATGATTTTGGCAAGTTATTTAACCTCTCTGGGCCCAGTCCCCTGTCTGTAATGGATTCCATGAAGATTCATGACTATGCTTGGGCCACTGCAGGTGCTCAGTAAAAGGCTCACCATGACCATTAGATCCCAACTATCAGGAGGAAAGCCACTCGGGCAGGGACGCCAGCAGGGTCTGGATCCCAGCTCTTTCATCCTGGCTGCACATCTCTCAACTGATCACCGACATTCTCGTGGAAACCAGGAGGAGAGGTGATACCTGGGGCTGAGTGAGGGGAGGTGACAGGGAGTGGAATGAGGAGGATTTTTCTAGTTCTTTGTGGGGTTTGAACTCTGCTGGCTTCAGGCCCAAGCATTTGTGATTACAAAGAATAGTCCCTTGGGATCCGCGGGGGATTTGGTTCCGGGACCCAAGGTGGACAGGAAGATCCTCAGATGCTCAAGCCCCAGAGTCGGCCCTAGACACCCAAGGATGCAGCCAGCTGCAGGGGGTAAACACTGCACAGCATTCATTGCAAAAAAAATCCGCGTGGAAGTGGACCCACTGGGATGAAACCCTGTCCCACTGTAACTTGGGTCAGAGGCCACACACCAGATGCACGCGGCAAACACTGAGACCCGCCATGTGCGCCGTCCCTGACACTTCACCTTACATAATGGAGCATCCAACTCCCGGAGGAAGCAGCGAGGCCAGGCAGCCCCGCACTCCACACAGAAGAGCCTGTGGTCAGGGTGCCCTCATGACCCACCTACTCCAACCCTCGCTGCTTCTCCGGAGGGCTGTGCTGGCATCTGTGTCACAGCCAGCCCCCCACCCCCCGGCTTTTCTCCCTATGGGGCCACACTCACCCCTTCCAACAGCCCCGATCTCTCTGACCACCTAGAGCACTCACAGGGGTCCTGGGAGCCCAGGCCCTGCGGACCCGGGATGGCACCTGAGGGGAGCTGGGAGGGCCTGTGAGCCAGGAAGGTGAAGGCTGTCTAGGCGCAGGCCAGATGCCCTGTGTCAGGGCACCAGATGCCCAGAGGGTTGCCTTGGGCTGACCAGGAACTACCGGGCCTTAGAGTTCTGCCTACCCCCTGGTCCCTGCAGCCCCTGGCCCTTGGTCGTGAGCCCAGACTAACCGGTGCTCCAGAGTCCCTGGTGGGATCAGTGAAGCCAGACCCTGGCTGAGAGCACGCTGTGGCTCCCCAGCTCCCCCCGGCCCCTCCCTCTGCGCTCACTGCCTTTCTCCAGCAAGCACACCCTCGCAATCCTCATCTCCGGCTCTGCTTCTGAGAAAGCTCCCCCAAGAGCCCGTGCAATCCTAACCCTGACTCTTCCACCCAAGCCAACGCCTACCCGGACCACTTTGCACCAACACCCCAGACACTGAGCGACTGGTCTCATAATCCCTTGTGCTTCCTCGTCCCCAGTGACTGCAACCTCAGCCCCAGGTTGCAAAACCTGGTGCTCTGCAAACACAGTCCCTCTGCCTAGAATGCCCTCCCTAACTTCTCAGCCCTGTGAAAAGGCGGGTCTTGAGTATCAGCCCCTCGGTGGCGCTTCGGCTCAGCCAGCCAGCACTGGGTACCTGCAGCCGCCACAGCACTCATCTCAGGGCTAGGCTGTTATTTGTCGGTAGTGGGGTGCCTCTGACTGACCTCGGGGCCCCTCAGTCCTGCCAAGGCGCGCAGCTCCATCCATGCTCACTGGCTACCATGAATAAGTCCCTTCCTTCCGGTTGGCCCCTGGAGTCTGTCTGTCCCCCGTGGGCCCATCTGGCCTGCTCCCCTGCACCTTGGCATCTTTGAACCCATCTGCTCAGCACCCCTGCCGGCTGCCTCTTCGGGAGGAAACTGAGGCTCGCAGGGGCGGTGTGACCGGCCCCGCCCACACCGCCTGCAGGAAGGAGAGGACTCTTGACCCCAGGATACTTTTCCTTCACCCTAATGGCGATCACAGCAGGGGTGGCGGGAAGGGCACGTGGCTCTGCGGGAGGCCAGGAGAGGCCATATGCCGGCGGGCATCGGACCTCGAGACGTGGATCCTGCTCCCCACGGGCAGCGCCTGCGGGCAGCACAGACGGTCACTTACAGGCAACGCCCGCTTCCCCTTCAGAGGACGGGGCATCGCGTTCTAGAGTTCAGGGGCTGCACTGGAGACAAAATGCGCCCCCCCAGATGGTTCAGAAGAAGTAGCTTTAAGGAAAGGGATACTTCCGGAGCGGCGGGTGGACGAAGGGAACAAACAAGGGATGCCAGGGCACCCAGACACCGGCGACGTAGCGAAACTGTTTTCCTGAGGGTCCGCGGCACCCCACGCCGGGAGGGGCTGTGTGAGTTATGCCGGAGACGAGGAGACGGGAGGGAACACACCGACGCCTCCCCGCACGCCAGGGTCTGCTTCTGATCATAGGCAACTGGGAATCAGGGGGCAAGAGGCGCCCCCCATCCCTCCAACCAAGAGGAGGCAGAACAGGGCCAAGAAGAGCAGCGAACAGAGCCAGGGGGGCGGGAGGCAGATGGAGAACCACCTGCAGAGACCACGCCTCCTTTCAGCAACCAGCAGTCGGCGGCACCTGGGATGGAGCAGACCTGCGTGTGCAGGGAGATTCAAAGACCATCTTAGCAGCTCAGTTTCTGCCCCTCCCCCACTGTGTTCCCAAGTGTCATCAAAAAGTGTTCCAGCGGCGGGGGGTTGGGGGACATTGCCACTTCTTTGTCACAGGGCCCAGCTGGTAATGAGGGCTGGGCTGAAGGAACATCTAACCCGGCCCTGGCCAGGTGGGTGGGAACTGAACCTAGGCCAGCCCTTGGGTCAAGTTGCAGGCCTCTGTGGAGGCGGGATTGCCCTCAGGACGTGGCGGAGGGGGTGCTCATGCCTGGCTGAGGTGCTCCGGTGACCTTCCCCCTTCTCAGCCGGGTGGACACTCTGAGCACCTGAAGCAACACGCCTGCAGCTCTTCCAGAAGCCCGAGTCTCCCCGGCCCAGCATTCAAGACAGCACAGTCATGAGATGCTCCCTGACTGTGGGATCTGGCTCCATTTCTGGGTAGAAATGGAAGATCCCAGAAGATCCCTCGCGATTGGTGGAAGCATGAGCTAGTTTGTAAGGAGAGCCACTGAAAAACAAAGGGCATTTTTTGCAAAGCATTTCTCCAGCAAGACAGGAAGCCAGGATGAAAGGAATGGGCCGCTGTGTAGGATGCTATGTTTCTTACTCCCTGCTTTTTGCAGGTCATTGGGAAGGGTCATGGAGAGCTGTTAGCATGGCACTGGGGGAGGGGCGTATGCTCTCTGCCCCCTCCCCGTATTGCTATCTACCCTCCCCCAAGACAGCCTAAGGAACGCCTCCAAGTCTAGGAAGAATAACTTGATAACCAATACACATGGTCCTTGAGAGTGTACGAAACCAGACTCATGGATTCCATCATCTTTAGCTCCTATCTTGAAAAACTTTTGCAAAAAGAGAGAAAGCGCTTAATTTGGAAAGGGAATGGGCACATGAGGATGGGGACCTTCCAGTTTCCCAGAGGGCAGGAATTTGGGGTACACCAGGACCTTAGCAGCCTCTGGTATGAGGCAGTCGAATTTCCCTTCAACTCAGTGCGAACTCGGTCTAGTTTCATTTATTTCTTAAAGAATAAAGAAGATGTTTCTTGCATGTCAGATTTAAAACTATGGCTCATCACTGCACATGACATGCCCCAGGCTTTGTACTCATACAGGAAAACAGCATCGAGTAATGGGCTCAGACCCCTGGCCAGGTATTAGACTGCCCAGATCCATTCCACCGTAGTGCACCAAGCTGCTGGGTGCCCTTGGGTAACTTAAAACTGGGGACCTTTCCAGGCGTAGGCTATAAAAATGGCCCAGCTTTGCCCTCCTCCCTGGAGTCGGTTTCCCCACCTCTTGAAACTAGATGGACCTTGTGATGTGCTTTGGGTGGTAGAATGTGGCAGAAGTGAACTCTTGCCAATGGGCAGCACCAGTAGGAGACCAGGGTGCAGGAGAAGAGAGTCTGGGGTGCTCCCTCCCCACCCAGCCCCTGGCCCTGACTGCCCCTCCTCCAAGCTCCAGCACGACTGCTCAGCAGATGCCTTTGGCACGTTAGCCTGGGGGGTGGTGTCTTAGGCAGGCCTCCCGGAAGCAGAGGGGGAGATGGGGGCTTGTGGGGATGTGCAGTATTAGCAAGCATTCCCTGGGAACTCCACGAGCGGAGGGGAAGGGAGAGCAGGCAGGGAAGGCCTGGTATGTCCCTAACCCCCGCCCAGAGACGAGGGACCCCTACCCCATTGCCAATCAGTCCTTGGCCAAGGGCTTCCCCAGGGGACACTCCTGGCTCTCCCTAAGCACTGGCAAGGCTGATTGTCAAGGGCAGCCCTCTGGTAAAGAGACCCTGGTGTTGGATGCAGGGCCCCATTCACTGGAATCCCCCCACAGGACAGCCCTCCTCCACTTTTGTTTTCCTAGTCTTCGCGTTCACAGAGGTGCCCAGTAAGAAAGCGTTCATTTAATTTCTCCAGAACAGTGTAACCTTGCACAAAAAGCAAAAGGAAAGGTTGTCCCTGAGCACCTTCTCCCTTCTGCAGGGAAAAAGGCCCAGGAGTGTTCTATGACCTTCCTGAAATGTGTGTATGTGGGGGGGAAACAATGAATACCTTGAAGTGATGCTGCCACCAATGTGTGCTGAACTGAAGTGACCTATTAGGACACAGGCCCTAGCGTCAAACCCCGGCTCTTCCCTGTTCTAACTGTGTGATCTTGGACTCTCTGTGCCTCTGTTTTATCATCTGTAAAAGGGAGATAACAGTAGCAATGATAATAATTGCCATTTCATAGAATCGTTATATTAAGCCAGTAACTTATGTACAACGCTGTCAACCACACTCTGCCTGAAATGAGCAACCAGCACCAGGCAAGTTTTCGCTGTTGTTATTAATCATTGCAATAGTCTCTTTTAATTTTGAACTTGACCATTAAAATGATAAATGACTTTCTTCATCTTCAAGATGGTTTTGGATAAGCAGCCCAGATTTCCTGCCTTAAACAAATGAAAATTTGCACCCTTTCCCTGAATTGGTGAGGGAAATGCATCACAGAGATGGATGCTGAGGCCGGCCTTTTAAGGTGGCTTCTAGTTTGGGCTGAGGTTTTGAAGGTCGAGCACATAGCAACCCGTGGATTTCTCGCCATTTACCTCTGTCAATGCCAAAACTCAGAAAACAAGGGTGGAGGAGGGGTGTCTCAACCACCGGTCAGGGAGAGCACGGCTGCCCCCACCCTTCCCAGCCTGGCCTGTGAGTTATGCCCACTAAGCGTATTCTGCTTCTTTCATATTCAAGCAAGAGGCTGCAGGGCTGCAGGGCTCTCTGCAGAGAGGCAGCGGATCGAGAGGTTAGCAGCATTTATTGATTTAGTAATTCGCACGCACTTTTCTGGATAGATTATCTTCCCAGAGACTCTGACAGCAGCAGCCAGCTGCTAATGCAACGCGGGGCTGCAGGCGGGCGGGGGCGGCGGGAAGGAGGATGATCTGGGGTGAGAGGAAGAGGGGGCGTCCCCACCCTGCCTGGGGCTGCCCAGCAGGGCTCGCACGCAGGCTGCCTTCTTCAAGGTGCTCCCCAAAGTCCCCTTCAGACACGATGATTTATTCCCCCAGGCGCTGGAGTGAGGCCTGAAGTTACCCCCAGATGCCAGCCCTCCTGGAGATGCCATCAGTAAGGCAAACTGCCCCATCCAAGGTTCTGCCGCTCCTTGGAGCAGACCCATCCATTGACACAGAGGTCCAACTTGGAACCCCGCTTCCAGCGCCCCATGGGGCCAGTCCTCCCTCTGCCCCTCCCCTTGCTGGTATCAGCCCTCATACCAGCTACGTCCTTAATTAAAATTCCACATCTAAGCTAACCTTGGGCTCAGGGTCTGCGGCTCAGTGTCTGCTTCTGGGGAGTCTGCCCCAGCCGAGCTGCCAGCGCTGCAGAGCTCTTTGATTTTTGCATCAAGGCCCATTTCCGTAGGTGGCTTTCATACGGAGTGGTGTTGGGAGATTAAGATCAGCCCTGCCTGGCAGGGGCCCTGGCTGGGCAAAGGTGGCCCCAAGTGGCCCCAGCTTGTCTCTGTTTTCTGCCCTTTGGGGACCCCAAGACTTTCCCGGTCCCAGGTTCATCTCATTTGAGGAGTGAGCTCTGGACCAGCTACTTGGTCTAGGAACTGCTCGTTTTTACAGCTCCTGGTGAAGCTGGGCCAGGGAGGGCTGGCAGAGTGCGTGGTGCTGAACCAAGGGAGTCACCTCCAGGGCCAGAGAGCAGACACCAGGCAGAGGGGACAGAGGCAGCAGGGGTACGCTAGTTTAGGATTCGCATCTGTGGAACATTTATATGTTCTAGTTTTCCTTCCGCTACACCTTTCCTCATTACCTCAGCTATTAATTCACCCAAGGATAAGTGACTAGCATGTGTGAGACAGTACGACAGGCATCAAGAACCCAAGAGGGAATCAGCGACGGGTGGCCCTGCCCCAGACGGCCTGTCCCGCTGTCTCAGAGGAGATATCCATCTTTCAGCCATTCGGTCACCCAGTTATTACTTATCAAACACTTACAAGGAACCATTACTAGATAGTTAGGTAGGTAAGTAGGTAGGTAGATAGATAGATAGATAGATAGACAGACAGAAAACAGATAGAGTTGGATAGATAACCAGTCACTCTGGGTTTTTTCCCCACTCTGACATCCCACTGAGGGCAGAGAATATACCTGTTCCTCCAGGACCTCTTCCCCAAGCCCGGTGAGTGGTACTGACTATCAGGGCTATAAATGCAGAGAGAGGAGAGATGATCGTGAGGCAGGTGTTATAACAGAAGCCCCCGTGGATGCAGGAGAACCTGAGCTTGACCCTGAAGGGATCAAGAGCTTGGGGCTGGTCCAGCAGCCCTTTGTGCACCTCAGGCTCTGTGAACCTTCGTTATCTCCCACTGGCCACCATCCCTGCCTCCATGCTGGCGGTCCATTCCTGGATCCTTCTGTGAGAAGGCAGAAACCACAAGGTATCTGAATGAAGAGAATTTAATATGAAGGATGTTCTAATGATTTCATGGGAATCTTTATTTTTCTCCGTTTTATTGAGATGCAATTGACAGATAACATTGCAGTGAGGAATTGTTAACTGTGACATTAAGAAGGCCACGAGATGGAGTTCCCACTGTGGCTCAGCAGGTTATGGACATGACTAGTATCCAGAGGATGTGTGTTTGATCCTTGGCCTTGTTCAGTGCATAAAGGATCCAGTGCTGTCATGAGCTATGGTGTAGGTCACAGATGCAGGTGTGGATCCGGTGCCACTGTGGCTGTGGCACAGGCCAGCAGCTGTAGCTGTGATTCGACCCCTAGCCTGGGAAGCTCCATATGGCGTTGGTGTGGCCCTAAAAAAAGGGGGGGGGAGAAGAAGGTGGAGACACAAGAACTTTAAGGTATTATGTTACAGGAAAGCAACTGCATGGAGCAGTTCCTCCCCTGGGGCTGGGGGCACCAAGAGAAGAGATCGGAATTATTAGAACACTTCAGATCTTGGAGGGGGCCTGGCAGAGCTGAGGCCCAGGCATCCTGGGGGCAGGTGGTGCTGGTGTCTCTGTGCTCAGAGGCTGCCCTGGGGGCTGAGATCCAGACTCTGAGGAGGAGATGACAGCTTGTGCAGTGCCTCTGGCCCGGAAGGAGCGATGCAGCTAGTTGTGCAAAAAGGAAAACAGAAAAACTCCAGCGTGGATTCAG
The DNA here is from genome assembly GCA_004024745.2 of Catagonus wagneri. Lineage (NCBI taxonomy): Eukaryota > Metazoa > Chordata > Mammalia > Artiodactyla > Tayassuidae > Catagonus > Catagonus wagneri. The sequence continues at coordinate 27,839,272 of PVHT021183699.1, read as the reverse complement.
TTGCTGCTTTGGGAGGGAGCTGCCACTGCTGAGGAGGAGAAGAAGCCTTATGAAGTGCTGCTCCCTGAGCAGAAAGCAGACAGGCACCAGCATCCTCCTCTTCCATCCTTCCGGTCTCTGGAGTGCCCCCTGGTGGCACAGCCTATCAGGGATGCTGGCAAAGGAGAGAGGCGGTTTGCGGGGAGAAAAGCGGTTTGGGTTTGCAGGTTTGTGGCAAAGGAGAAGCGTGGGGCTCAGTGTCACAGAGCCATAGCTCCATGCTGGCGCCCTAGGTGTCCTCTTGCTGACAGCGTCACTCGAGGTGACAAAGCCCAGAGACGGTGGGAAGCGGGCTCTCTCCTATTTTGTGCACAGAGCTGGTGTGGGATCCTTTCATCTTTCACTGCCCTGACCGGGACACAGACATGAATCCCCAAAGATGGGTTTGTGCAGATGAGACACACCAGGGGAAAGGCAGAATTCATCCTCCCTTTCAGGGATAAAGGTCGTGTAACTGGGATAAACTTGTAACAAAACAGGAATTCCTATGGGAGAGAAATCATCCTTCAAGGCAAACTGACTTCTGGAAGAAGCTTCTCCCAATTGGCAGAGCCCATTAGAATCCCAGGGCTGGACTGCTCAGGGCTAAGGCGGACCCAACACCACCCCAATGACACTTCAAGGCAAGCGGGCAAGCGCTGTTCTTCCCATTCTAGAGCCTAAGAAACTGAGGCACAAAGGAATTAACTAGTCAGACAAGAGGAAATGTTAGCAGAACTCCTGAGCATTTAGGGAGATGGTTACTGCATCTGCTCGTCCCAGCAAAAGAGGAGAGGGGAGACTGTGGTGGTGCAATGAGGTTAGAGCTCAGGCTGGCCCCACCCCTGCAGAAAAATCCAACTCCAGGCAGGGCTGGCTCTCCATCCATACAGCTCAGGCTGGGAAGCTGAGGGCGTGGACCATCTGGGTCCCGCAAGGGGCTACTAATTGCTATGATCGCAACTCCAGGGCAGAGTGTTTCTGGAACTGCAAAACTCTGACAGAGGAGGAAATACCAGTGGAACATTTTTGATGAATAATTCAGTGAGCTGAAATGGGAAATGAGAAAGTTTTCTCTCCACTAAAGTAGAATTTGAAAAAAAAAAAGAAAGAGAGAGAGAGAGAAAACAATAATAGCAGCAAGGCTCATCATTCTGGTCTCCCCACAGTAAAATTTTTCATAACTGTGAAGGATGGTTCACTATGATTTGCTCTCAACAATCTATAGAACTTGAGCTGCGGTAAGAAAATATTCAGGTCACCTGGGATTGATCAGGTCACCTGGGACTGATGATAATTTTGATCTCATGACTGCCAACTTCCCTTTCAGGTATTTATCCTACAAATATTAGTTGGGCAACTACCCAAAGCCAAGCAATGTACTGGATATTAGAAACCCCGTAGTGAATGAAATAGACACTGTCCTTTTTTCATGGAGTGTGTGGGAGGGGGAGAGGGAGGTATTCAGATAGTAGATTAAAAGACACAGCAGTCCATACATTTATACCTACAATTTGGGATGCAGGCTATACCAGGATAAAGAAAACGCTGAGTATATAGACCAGCGGGAATTGAATGCAGGAGATTTGTTATGTGCGTGAGCGGACGGAAATGCTGAGAAGTCAGGGACAGCGAAGGAACCCAGAGGTTCTTAGCAGCAGGAAGCCATTCGACAAAGGGTCAAAGAGAGGAGGGGATCTTATCAGAGTGTAGAACCTGGGGCCATTTGTCTTTTTTTTTTTTTTTTGCCTTTATGTAGAGCCACACCTGTGGCATATGGAGGTTCCCAGCCTAGGGGTCTAACAGGAGCTGTAGCCGCCGGCCTTCGCCACAGCCACAGCAACGCGGGATCCGAGCCGCATCTGCTACCTACACCACAGCTCACGGCAACGCCGGATCCTTAACCCACTGAGCGAGGCCAGGGATCGAACCCGCAACCTCACGGTTCTTTGTGGTATTCGTTAACAACTGAGCCACGAAGAGAACTCCCAAGAGGGCCATTTGGAAGAGGGGAGCGGGAACCAAGATAGGAGCTGCCCGAGGGGGACTGGGACCGTGGAATGAGCGGATGTGTAGTGAGAATGGAAGGCACGGGGGAACTTTGGTCTTTGTGTCGATAAAATCGAAGCCAAAAGAAAAGAGAGAAAACCCAGCCTTGCCCCCGCCTCCTGCCTTTCTGACATTCATCAGTGCCCCCCAAAGGCCGAGTCTCTACAGAGGTCAGGAGGGAAGGAAGTCTGAGAAACACAGTCCACAGGAGCCCATCCGCCAGAGGTACCGAGTGAGCCAGGGGAAAGGTAGGGGGATGAACCTGAGAGCAAACGAGCCAGGAAAAACCAGCCCTTATTCTCTGACAGGAAAGAACAGAAACTTAGGAGCTCTAAAGGGGTCGTGCTATTAACTTGGATGATTGCGGGACACCTCTTGGCCTCTTCGGGGCAGTTGGGTTGAAATATAAAAGATGACAAAGAGGTATTCAAGCAAAAAGGGCGTGGGCAGGAGAGGAGAAGCTTTCCGAGTCTGTGCAAAGGCCCTGGGGCCAAATGTAAATAGGCGTAAATGGAAGAGTAGGGAGAGTTGAGTGTGGAGATGTCACATGGCAAGGTGATGTTAAGGAATTGTCTGGGATTTCAGAGAAGGAAAAGTTCCCAGGGAATCACCTTCAATAGAAAAGAGGTTTTAAAAGATTTTTAAAAACTCACGTAGTGTCTGTTTACTTTCAGACAAAGCAAAACCTAAAAAGTTTCCAAACACTCTAAGAATATGTAAACAGACTTCCTTTGTAAATTCATGGTAGTTCCCTCAGAACGGAAAAAGCTGTGCCCTGAAGAATCTGTGAAGAAATATTTAATACAGCAGATTAATTTCTCTGGATCAGTTTTTTTCTTTTCCAAATTCCCTAGGTGACCATCTATGGAAATGAGGAACAAGTCTTGACTCCGGGTTTTTGCCTCTGCCACCAAGATGACTTGCTTGCCTCCCTTCTCTCACCTCCTAGGGGACCCTATCAGACTTATTTAAATGCCTGTGAAAGTGTGACTTGTTTTAAATGCATTTAAACCACACTTGTATGCACAGTTAATCTTATTTTGTGCTTCTCGTGAATACATTTTAATCTATCTTACATCTTAATGAGACGGAATTCTTAGGAATAGATTGTTCCATAAACTGCAATCTTCCATGGTGTCTAGTACCATATCATGAAGGCACAAACGCCTGCAATTGTTATGAGTAATAGTTCAGTAAATCGATGTTTTGTTAATTTTTTAATTTCAGAATTTAAATTGTGTAGCCAGAATAGTGTTAATTGATATGGGTATTAAAAAGATATTAGGAAGTTCTACTTCTAGCCATGACAGAGTAACTGGGACTAGGCTTATCTTCTCACTGTTAAGAACTAAGAAACCGAACAGAATAGACAAAGCAACCATTTTCAGACATTGGGCAACATGAATCTCTGAGAAATAGATCAAACAAGATGAGCCTATTATCACCCTGGCTTTGTCTGGAAGTGCTTTCTGCAAAGAAGAGAATCCCAGCAGAGCACAGGTCTTTCTGAATTGAAGAGACAGAGGTTGTCATTCAGAAAAGAGGATGGAGCTGGAAATTCGAGACATAGTGCTGGACAAAGAGGATGCTTAAATAAATAGATCCAGAGAAGTGTACAAGGATCCCCTGAATCTGTGCTGATTACCAAGTCACGTAAACATAGAATGAAGATCCACGAAGCTAAGGAACACCAGGGAGCTGTAAGCAAAACACTTCACAGAGTTCACGCAGGGCTGAGAGATGATCAGATTCTGATCAGCTGAAAGAAAGACCACTCAGTCTCAGGTCTTTAATGGAGACCCCAGGTGAGCCACAACTTTGCAGCAGAGCTAATCTTTGAATTAAACCTGTTTATGACCCACCCTAAGAAAATGTAAATGCTTAAAAATAAACCTCAGAAGGATTAAGCTGCATTGCAAGTAACTTAACTGCCTGCCGTGAGAAAAATCCAACACCCTTTAAACAAAATCCAGCACTCAGCAATGTAAAGTTAAAAATGTACAACAGTTAAAACTTACGAGATAGACGAAGAAACAGGATGGTGTGACCCAAAGTCAAGAAAAAATTCAGACAATGGAAATAGGCGTAGCAAGATAGAGAGGGTGGAGTTAACAGACAAGATCTTTAAAATAACTATTTCAAATGTCTTCAAGCATTCAAGGGATAGCAGACACCCCTCCCCCAAAAAAAGCATAGCAATGGAAGATATTAAAAATGAACAAAATATCTGAAATGAAATTTTACCAGAAAGAATTAGCAGCAGATTAGACACTGAAGAAAAATGTTCATTGTTCTTAAAGACATAGTGATAGAAACTATTTAAGATGAAGCATGGGTGGAAAAAGAAAGAGTTAAAAATAATAGAATGGTGGCTTGTGGCACAAAATCAAGCAATCTAACATATGTGTATGGGAGTCCCAGAAGGGAATGGGACAGAAAGAAGAAATATTTGAAGAAATAGCCAAAATTTCCCAAATTTGATGAATATTTTAAGTCCATAGATCCAAGAAGTTAAGTGCCAAGCAGGGTAAACACAAAGAAAACCACACCAAGACACCACAACAAGAAAATCTTAAAGCCAAATGCATAAAGAGGAACAATCTCACACACTTCTGTTCAGAAGCTATACAAACCAAAAACAATAGAATGACATCATTAAAGGGCTAAAAGGAAAAAAAAACCTAGAATTTTATGCCCCTCCATCTATCAAAAATTAAGGCAAAGCAGACTTTTTAAAGACCAAAGAGGAAAAAAAGATAACTTGTCACCAGTAATTTGCATTACAAAAAAATGTTAAGAGTAGCTTTTTAGGCAGACATAAGTTATTTAAGATGAAAACTTGGATCTACCCAAAGGGAGAAAGAGTGCTGCAAATAGGAAATATGTGGGTAAGTATATGGCAGTTTCTTCTCATTTTTATTAATTACACAAAGTAAAATTGCTAATAATGTATTTTATGTGTTTTATAGCATAAGTGGAAGCAAGGCATATGACAATAATATCACAAAAGATAGGCAAGGGAAATGGACAAATGCCGGGGTACTTGCATTTGCAAATAGTAATGATATACTATTATTTGAAGATACCCAGAATAAGTTAAAGGTATATTTTGTGAACTTGAGTAGCCAAAAGAAATCCAACAACAAAAACAAACAGGTATAACTCATGAGCCAAAGTGACAGCATAATAGAACATTTTTTAAAATAGTCCAGAAAAGGGTAGAAGAAGAGAAAAAAAGGAAGAAGGAACAGATGGGACAAAAGAAAATCAACAGGAAGAGAGTAGCTTAAATCCAACTATATGGATAATTATATTCAATGTAAATTGTCTTAGCACTCCAATTAAAAGGTAGAAATTATTAGACCGAAATTAAAAAACACAAGGTCCAATTATGTGCAATCTATAAGAAGCATACTTTAAAAACACATACACAAATAGGTTAAAAGTTAAAGGAAGGGAAATGTTATGCTGTGTAGATGCTAACAATCATAAGAAAGCTGGAGCAGCTAAATTAATATCATACAAAATAGGATTCAATACTAGCAGTTATTACCAGGGATAAATAGGGTGATTTCATAACTACAAAAACATTAAATCATCAAGAAAGTAAAAGTCCTAAATATATAGCTACCCAATAATAGAGCTTCAAAGTATATAAATGAAGAACAAAAAGGAGAAATAGACAAATCCATAATTACGATGAGACTTCAACAGTCCTCTCTCAGTCATCCAAGAATCCATAGGGCCAGGGCTTAAACAACAAACTTGACTCAATTGACTTCTGTAAAGTGCTCCATCCAACCACAGTAGAATACTCGTTTCAAGTGCACATAAATCTTATCCACAATGGGCTATACTCTGAACCATAATACATGTATCAATAAATATAAAAGGATTTAATTAAAATAGGTTATATTTTCTGACCAGTTCAAAAAAACTAGAAATTAACAATGGAAAGATATCTGAGAAATTCCCAAACCCATGGAAAATTAAACAACACACTTTTTGTTTTCTTTTTACAACCACACAAGTGGCATATGGAAGTTCCCAGGCTAGGGGTCAAATTGGAGCTACAGTTGCAGGCCTACACCACAGCCATGGCAACACTGGATCCGAACCACATCTGTAACCTACATGCAGCTTGTGAAAACGCCAGATCTTTAACCCACTTACTGATGCTGGGGATCGAACCAGCATCCTCACAGAGACTATGTCAGACTGGCAACATGCTGAGCCACAATGGGAACTCCTCAACAATACACTTCTGACTTATTCATTAGTCAAGGAAACCTCCAGAGAAATTAATGATGGATTTAAGGTGGCAGGATGAAATCAGTGAACCTGGAGAAAGATCGATAGTCAGGCAGGGAGAGACTGTCTTTTCGCTCCATCTAGACATTGTTACAACAGAACAACGGTCAGAATGGTGACGGGCTATCATCTTGCTATCATTCAGATGACGGAGCCAACACTTGAGGGTGGCAGAGCCAAGAAACAGAAAGAGCCCAAGTCCTTGGTGACATCGCAGAGCTTCTGAATCAACTAATCTTTGAGCCCACCCTTGTTTCTGGATTTCTAGCTCTGTCAGATGCTACACTGCCTTAATACATAAGCTATTTGAATTAGGCTATTATCTCTTGCAGCCAAAGGAATCTGCTACATCCTTTAGGACAATCTGATAACATTTAAAATAATAAGAGGAATTAAGAGTTTGTAGAAAGAGGATATAGTTTGCTTATGGAAAATCTACTTATTACCATTGTTTTCCTCTTTGATGGGGGCTGTGCGTGGGGGAAGATTGCTCAGATACCTCAAATCACAAAATGTCACAATGAGAAGTGTTTTTAGAACTTGCTCTTTTTTAAAAAAATTATCATTGACTGACTCTATTTAGAGAACTCGCTCTTCTCACATACAAATGACCAATAAGCGCATGGAAAGAGTTTCATCACTGCTAATTATTAGAGAAATGAAAATCAAAACTACAATGAGGTACCACCTCACTCACACTAATCATAATGGCCATCATTAAAAAGTCCACAAATGGAGTTCCCATCATGGCTCAGCAGTAACGAACCTGTCTAGTATCCATGAGGATGTGTGTTCGATCCCTGGCCTCACTCAGTTGGTTGAGGATTTGGCGTTGCCATAAGCTGTGGAAGATATGGCTCGGATCTGGCATTGCTGTGGCTATAGTGTAGGCCAGCAGCTGCAGCTACAATTCAGTCCCTAGCCTGGGAACCTCTGTATGCCACGGGTGTGGCCCTAAAAACAACAACAACAAAAAGTCCACAAATAATAAACACAGAGATGGTGTGGAGAAAAGGGAATCTTCTTCTTTTTTTTTTTTTTGTCTTTTGTCATTTTAGAGCCACACGTGCGGCATATGGAGGTTCCCAGGCTAGGGCTCTAACAGGAGCTGTAGCCGCTGACCAACGCCACAGCCACAGCAACGCGGGATCCAAGCCGCGTCTGCAACCTACACCACAGCTCACGGCAACGCCAGATCCTTAACCCACTGAGCAAGGTCAGGGATCGAACCTGCAACCTCATGGTTCCTAGTCGGATTCGTTTCCACAAGGCCACGAAGAGAACTCCGAAAAGGGAATCTCCTTTACTATTTGTGGGAATGTAAATTGGTGCTGCCACTATGGAAAACAGTATGGAGGTTCCTCGAAAACTAAAACTAGAGTTACTATTTGATCCAACAATGACACTCCTGGACATATACCCAGACAAAACTATAATTCAAAAAGATACAGGCAAGTCTATATTCACAGCAGCACTATTTACAACAGCCAAAACATAGAAGCAACCTAAATGTCCATTAACAGAGGAATGGATAAAGAAGATGTGGTACATATACACAATGGAATACTACTCAGCCATGAAAAAGAATGAAGTGATGCCATTTTGCAGCAACATGGATGGGTCTAGAGATGATCATACTTAGCGAAGTAAGTCAGACAGAGAAAAACAAATACCATCTGATATTACTTACATGTGGAATCTAAAACATAACACAAATGAACGTCTATAAAATAGAAACAGACAGATATAGAAAACAGACTTGTGGTTCTATATATATGGTATTATATATAGAATGGATAAACAGCAAGGTCCTACTGTGTAGCATAGGGAACTATATTCAATATCTTGTGATAAACCATAATGGAAAAGAATATGAAAAAGAATACATAAGTGTGCCATTTTGCTATACAGCAGAAATTAACACTGCATTGTAAAAAAATTATATTAAAATAAAACTTTTTTAAAAAGAACTCGTTCTTCTCAAGAATGTTTTCTGCCCTCCCAATCACACTGGCTTCCCATCACCCTCCTACCACCCTCTGTATTTCATCACCATATTCTATTTTTTTAAAGAGCTCGCTGCCACATGAAATTACCTTTTCATTTATTTTCTTATTTTTCTCTCACTTTCCCTGCTGGAACGTGAACTCCCTGAACACGGGGAACTTATCTCCTATGGTTAAGGTTTCTGGGTTCTATTTCTCCCTGATATCTTTACAAACAGAACTGCTATGGTGATGGGTGTGACAATCTATTTAGCTCACAAAGCCACATTTCCCAGTTTGCCCTGCTAATGAAAGTGGCCAATTAGATGTAAAAAACAATTCTGTGGGGCTTCTTGGAAAGCTCTTAGCTATAAGAGGCTCTCTTTTGCCCTTTTCCCTTCTTCCTTCCTCATGCCTGATAAGTGATGCAATGGCTGGTGTTGCATTAACTGTCTTGGGGCCATGAAGGTGACCTTGATGACGGAAGAGCATAAGGAGAGTACACCAGAGAAGAAGAAGTAGTTTGTGTCCCCGACAACTGTGAGGCCACTGTACCAGCTCTGATCTGGGGTCTTTAGACTTGTTTTAAGTGACATAAATAAGTAAATCCCCTATTTTATCTAAGCCGCTGTTCTTTGGGCTTTCTGTTATTTAGGGTCAAATCTAACATTTATTGATAGTATTTATCCTTTTCACAAGGCTTTTCTCCAGGGCCTTAGAATAGCACTTGGCTCATCATGGATGCTCAATTAATATTTGTTAAGTGAAAGGATGCAATGCAGCCTCCCCAGATAAAAGATGAGGGCACTGAACCCAGGAAAAGGAAACAAGTTGCCGTTGTCATATAGCCAGTAAGGGGCAGGCATGGGACCATGTTCATTGCCTGCTCTGCCCTGCTTCCCACGGCACCAGGGGTGAGACAGAAGGAAGCCACCTGCTCATCACCTCCCTGGCCTAACCTGCCCCTCCTCTTCCCCAGTACATCTGGCTCAACCCTCACTCCACACCTATCACACTAACTTGGTTGAGGGGCACAGTCCACCAAGGAGGCAGCGCTAAGAGCAGCAGCCTGGACTGCCCTGATTATCCACCTGCCAGGACCTACCTAACTCTGCCTCGATGGACAGGGAGCTCCCTCCTCCTCCTTGGTCTCTACCCTCCTTGGATTATGCCTTTCCAGCAGGATTTGCCACAGGTACAGAGCAACCCTAACATTTAGATGGGGCCCAGTCAGGGTCTCGGAAATGTCACCCTTCCCACCCACCTGGAGACTGGGGAAATGATTAAGAACACCGCCTTATCCCCACCTCCACTCCAGAGCTGGCCTCCAAGTGAGCTTCCCCCAAAGGCCCATTCTCTCTCTCCCTGAAGGTCAGCATGAGAGCTGGACAGAAGGATGCCGTGATGTCCTTAGATAAGCTCTTCCTTTTCTGCTGCATCCCCCTCATACCAGGGCTTGGGAGGGAGAATTTACCTTCCTGCACATCACCCACTCCTACCTTCTCTTTCCCACAATTTCTAGGTCTGGGTTATGATGGGAACCTCTTACGGCTCTTGTCAAACCTGAGTCAGGTTGGAAATGTTCATGCCCAGATCCTCAGATCCTCTTCTAATTAAATGACCCACACTTAGGTTTTTTTTCTCCCTGACTGGCAGAATACAAGATGGGAGCAGTAGTAATAAAACTGGTGAGAACAACAGTTAGCATTTACAAGCATTTATGAAACTCCAGACATGATGTGAAGTGTTTTACATGGATAATCTCATTTAGGTTTTGCAACATGATCAAGCAGATACCATCATTCCTATTTTATAGAAAAAAAAAATCAGGGCTCAAATAGATTAAGTAACCTGCCAAGACTGCAGACAATAAGAGGCAGGCGGGGGTGAGATTTACTCTCTAGACTGAGCTCTTACTCCCTTAAGGGGATCTGTGAGCCACCACGTCGTCATTACCCCAAGAGGGAGAACCCAGTCCTCTGCCTGTCTCCATTCATTCATTCAGCACTTCCTGAAGCAGACCCTATGGTGGGTCTCATGCTAAATACTGGGGTTTTAAAGCCACACACTAACTGGATCACTGTGCTGTGCGCCTGAAGCTAACACGATATTGTGAGTCGATGATACTTCAATAAAAAAGATGCACACTTGGAGTTCCGGTCCTGGCTCAGGGCTTAATGAACCTGGCTAGCAGCCATGAGGATGCAGATTCAATCCCTGGCCTTGCTCAGTGGGTTAGGGATCCGGCGTTGCCGTGAGCTGTGGTGTAGGTTGCGGACTCGGCTTGGATCCCGAGTTGCTGTGGCTGTGGGGTAGGCTGGAGGCTATGGCTCCGACTGGACCCCTAGCCTGGGAACTCCATATACTGTGGGTGTGGCCCTAAAAAGACAAAAAGACCACACACACACACACACACACACACACACACACACACACACACACTCCATGGCCCTTGTGAGCAGTGAGAGTGTCATGTAGCTTATACTCATTCCTCCCACCTCTACCTTGGGTGCCTCACTGACCTGGGACACAGCCATGTGACTTGCTTTGGCCCACAGAACGTGAGTGGTCTGATGCGAGCAAAGGCTTTAAGAGGACCTGCCTGGCTGGGCCTCTCAAGCTCCTGCCATTCACTACAAGAAGAGCATGCTCCCAGCATCCACTGCTCTCACGGGGATGCAGGACACATGGAGCAGACCTCCTGGATTCAACCTACAGCTGGAGCCAAGCCTAGCTGAACTGCCAAACTAAGAAAGAAAAAAAAAATCATGCTTATTTTAAGCTCTGAATTTTGGGGATGGTTTGTTAGGGGGCATTATTGCAGAACTAGCTGACTGATGCAGTTTCTGCTACCAAGGACCTCATAATTAATAGAGAACATAGATAGCCAATGACAACCAGTGTAAAAACAAACTGGAGTAGAAAGGCATACCGTGTGCCCTGGTACATAAAGGAGGGCTCCCGCCCTGGCCTGGGATAGGCTGAGCAATGAAAGGAGAGAGTTAGATGATCTAGGAGGAAGCAGGTCCCATTTGCCTGAAGGAGAATGCAGGATGCTCGGAAAGCTTACAGCCAAGGAGCATGAGCTGGCCCAGGAGTCAGGGAGACTTTGATGAAGAAGGATCATTCATCAGAGACCTGACAATTAAGTGGGATTAATTAGAAGGTGTGGGGGCTGGAGAGAAGCTGAGGGGGATTCGTGTTGGGCATTAGCCAGGAGGGGGCGGCCACACTTCGTTGGAAACTTATCTAGGACACGCAGTTCTGGCATCTGCAGTGACGACAAAGACCTGCGGCCAGAAGTGCAGCAGGGTGTCGCCTTTCAGAAAGGACAGGGATGGATGCCCGGGATAAAGGGAGGTGTGGACGGTCAAGGTGGAGACCAATATTCAGTATCCCTACTTCACACTTAAATGCTGCTCTACAGACGTGGCTCCTTCTATCGCACACGCGCAAACCCTAACTCTGTGCTTAGATAATTGATAACAAGAAAAACATACATTTCTTGAGCACTTGCTGTATGCCAGTCACTGTGATTTAAGCATAGATTATCTCATTTAACCCTCACAGCAACGCCATGAGATTGTATTATCAGTGATGTCCTCATTTTAAAAAATTTTATTTTACTAAAGTACAGTGGATTTACAATGTTACGTTAGTTTCAGATGTACAGCAAGGTTATTCAGATATATATACATATGTTTTCATATTAGTTTCCATTGTGGTTTATTGCAGGATACTGAATTTGACTGTCCTCATTGTACTGAGGGGGAAACAGGCACAGAGAAGGGTAAAGGCTAATTTCCCCCTCCCGTAGGAAGTGGTAGAACCAGGACCCTAACCCAGGTGGTCCAACATAGATTCCTACCCCTAATCACCATGCTCCAGGGGGTTGTGGCAAGGATCCCCCCTGCCCCCCACCCAAAGAGGCAGAGGTACCTACATACAGACTCCTCCAAAGAATCTCGGGTGTGCTGGAGACATTAGGACTATAAGCCCACAAAGAGCAACTATAACCCCTCTGGCATCGAAACAGGCCTTTCCATGCCTTTTGGGGTTGCAGAAAGGCTTGGCTGTAGCTCCTTATCCACCTTGTCTCCCAAATGCAGGCATATGCTGACAGGGTGTGGATGGAGAAGCATCCAACAGCTTCTGGATTTGGGCAGGTGTCTCCCAGCCCCCTCAAATAGCTCTTGCACCGAGTGACAGGAGAAACCACTGCCCATCAAGATAGGCCTCCTGGAGTTCCTGCCGTGGTGCACTGGAAACGAATCTGACTAGGATCCAGGAGGACGCAGGTTTGATCCCTGGCCTCACTCAGTGGGCTAAGGATCTGGCATTGCTGTGAGCTGGGGTGTAGGTTGCAGACAAGGCTCGTATCTGTGGCTGTGGGTTAGGCTAGTGGCTACAGCTCCAATTCAGCTCCTAGCCTGGGAACCTCAATATGCCATGGGTGTGGCCCGAAAAGATACACACACACACACACACACACACACACAAGACAGGCCTCCTCAATCTTTCCACTTATTCAAGTGCAAAATGAAAGGCCTCATCAGTTGCCTCTTTATGTCCTAGGATCCACTATGCTCTAAACATGTGGGAGAGTGGTCTCCAAACGGAATGGGTGAAAAGCGCCTTATCATCCCTCTCCTGCGACATCGCACATGAAATCACCCCACGCCGTCAGATGTCTACAAGGCGACTTCTACCCTAGAAGGGCTAGAACACGGGCCAGGAGGCTGGTTCATCAATGCTGTGGCAAGGACAGTTTCAAGACCAAGGTGTTGCTGGGCAGAGAAGCTGCTTCCCAAAGAGTGGCCGGAGTGGCACTAGCGATGAGTCTGCTGTCAAGTGCCCGCAAGCCCCTTGTGCCTCCTGATGTAAAAGCCTATGTGAAAATCATTACAATTCTTGAAAAGTCAAAGCCTGGTTTCAAAGGGAAAAAACCATTTCAGGACAGCTATGGCTGTGACCTTGGGTGAGATGCAAGGGACGGCTATAAATGAAAATAGGTTATTGCATTTCCCGTTTCCCATTGGTCCACTGGTGTGTTAATGTACTTTAAATGTTCATGTGTGTTTTGTGGGGGAACAGAACATATGCTTCCCAAATACAGGCATTTTGCAATAACCTGAATAGCTTATGAATGTTGCTTTCGTGTGCTCAGGGACTTCGTAAATATATCACTGGAGAGAAAGAAAACATTGCAGGCTGGTCTAAGGCATAGTGACCTGGTAGCACAGAACTTGATTTGCTTCCTTACAGACAGAAAAATTCAGGTAAGATGCAAGTTGGGGAAGATTTCTTTTTTTAATAATAATAATTAAAACAGGAGGGCATTGCTGTGCCTGCTCTCCTCTCTGAAATCAAACTAAACAATGGGGAGAAAGAGGACAGAAAAGAAAGCTACATCTTTGATAAAAGAAAAAAAATAACCCGAATTTCAAACCACATGCTTCAAGAAGAGATGCCATCTTAAACATGGGAGCCACAGAGTTTATAGCAGATGGTTTAGATGGAACAGGTGCAGGGACCGGGGAGGAGGGAGTGGGGCAGGAGGAATGTGTTTTAGAATCCGTGTGGCTCAAAATGGAAGAGGGCAACACTGATCCACCAGCTTCTGCTCCCGTTGGTCATGGGTTGCTCCACAAGATGTTAACTCACACGATCTCTGCAAAAAGCAGACTCTCAGTGGAATAGGGGACAAAGAATGGGGGATAAAGACAAACCAGCAGCCCTACATTTGATGATGTCAAGTGAAGACAAGAACTATTGATCATTGCAAGAAATGTATTGAGCTTCCACCTAAAACAGGGGGACTTTCTGTTAACCTGAAGCAAATCCATTCCCCTGGCTGGAGTGTTAGTGAAAAAGTGTTGAGAAACCATCCTCCCAAGCACAAGTGGCTTCTGACCCAGTTCATTCCCTTGATCCCTTCTCCAAACACTGCTTGACTCCTACAACAAAGGGCTGGCCAAGAAAGCATTCATTGCCATTTAAAAAAAAAAAGAAGAAGAAGAACATGAAAGTTAACAATATGGAACCTCTACAAAGGCGCCACAAGTTTAAAGATAAAAGCATGACAAACAAAAAGCAGATAAATAATGATAAATAATTCATGCCAGGGAACATGCAACAATGTAGAGGAAAATTTATGAACTGAAGTTTACATTGTGGCTCAGTGGAAACGAACCCGATTAGTATCCACGAGGACTGGGGTTCAATCCCTGGCCCCCTGGTATTGCCTCGAGCTGCAGTGTAGGTTGCTGATGTGGCCCAGATCCAGCATTGCTGTGGCTGTGGTATAGGCCGGCAGATGCAGCTCTAATTTGACCCCCAGCCTGGGAACTTCCTATGCTGAGGGTGCAGTCCTAAAAAGACAAAAAAAAAAATATATATATATATATATACACACACACCAACACTTCTTGCAAAGAAACAAAAATTATACACAGCTTTAATGGAAAAAAGGGCACAAGGAAGAGAAATAATGACTCTTCAAAGAAGGGGGTGATATAGTAACAGAAGAAGATGAAAAATGATCTGGCAGATCTCAACAATAAAGACGAGAGGAAAAGAAAAGTATTATAAAAATAAAAGTAAAATTTGAAACAGGGAAAAAAGAATGAATCATTGTGAAACACAGGGATAAAAGAGTGCAGCTAGCTTTTTTAATCTCCAGATTCAAACATTCCTTCATTTAAGGAAAGTTTTCTTTAACTATGACTTTGAACATTTTGCAACATTTTATATAAGTAGACATCAACATCAGTCAAAAGTTTAGGGGAGAGTTGTAACTAGAGATTAATTTGAGAATCATGAGCGAGATAATTTATAGGCAGTGAATGATGTATATACATCGTGACTCTGCAGTACCTAGAGGATTGGATTTGCTAATATTTTATTTAGAATTTTTACATTGATATTCAGAAGTGATTTGGTACATAATTTTATTTCCTTGTATTGTCTTTGTCTACTTTTCATACCAAGATTAGGCTAGTCAGTTGAAACAATTGCACTCTTCGCATTCATTTTGCTTGCAATCTCCAAGTCTCCAGATGCATTTTCTAAACTTTCAAAATTTCAAAGAAATTTAGCTGACCAGTCTTTAAAGACTCTTTTTTTCTTTTTTCTTTCTTTCTTTTGCTTTTTTTTTTTTTTAGGGCTGCATCTGCAGCATATGGAAGTTCCCAGGCTAGGGGTCAAATTGGAACCATAGCCCCTGGCCACAGCTCCGGTGACACCAAATCCCAAGTTGCATCAGCAACCAACACCACAGCTTGTGGCAGTGCCAGATCTTTAACCCACTAAGCAAGGTCAGGGATTGAACCTTCATCCTCATGGATACTAGTTGGGTTCTTAACCCACTGAGTCACAATGGGAACTCCTGAAAGAGTCTTTTTTAGAGTAGTGTTAGGTTCACAGCACAGCAGAAAGGAAAGTTTAGAGATTTCCCATCTGCCCAGTGCATAGAAGAACATACGCAGAGCCTCCCACATTATCAACCTCTCTCACCAGAGTATGTGTTTGTTTCAACTGATGAGTCTATATGGACATACCATAGTCATCCCAAGTCCATAGTTTACCTAAGGGTTCACTCTTGGTGTGAACCATTCCATGAGTTTGTACAAATGTATAATCACAGGTATCCATTATTATAGTGTCATACAGAGTATTTTCACTGCCTTAAAAATCCTCTGCTCTGCCTATTCATCCCTTCCTAGAAACCACAGATCTTTTTTTTTTGCCTCAATAGTTTTGCTTTTTCCAGAATGTTGTATAGCTGGAACTTTATAATATGTAGCCTTTTCAAATTGGCTTCTTTCACTCATTCATCAGCATCTAAATTTTCTCCATGGTTTTTCATGACTTGATAGTGTATTTCTTTTCAGCACTGAATAATATTCCATCTCTTGGATATACCACAGTTTATTTACCCATTCACCTATTGAAGGATATCTTGGTTGCTTACAAGTTTTGGGAATTGTGATCAGTGGAACATATAGTACATTTAGTTTAAAATAAATAGGAGTTTCCATTGTGGCTCAGTGGTTAACGAACCCGAAGAGTATCCACGAGGATGTGGGTTTGATCCCTGGGATTGCTCAGTGGGTTAAGGATCTGGCATTGATTTGAGCTGTGGTGGAGGTTGCAGACTCAGTTTGGATCCCATGATGCTGTGGCTGTGGCGTAGGCCGGCAGCTATAGCTCCAATTCAACCCCCAGCCTGGGAACCTCCATATGTAGTGAGTGCGGCCCTAAAAAGACAAAAATAAAAATAAAAAAGATAAATAAATAAAACACCAAACTGTCTTACATAGTGACTGGACCATTTTGCATTCCCACCATCAATATATGAGAGTTCCTTTTGCTCCATATCCTCATCAGCATTTTGATGTCAGTTTTCTGGATTTTGGACATTCTAATAGGTGCATATTGGTATCTTGTTTTTTAAAATACTAATTTCCATGATGACGTGAAGTGGAACATCTTTTCACGTGCTTATTTACCATCTTTTTTGGTAAGGTATCTGTTAAGATCTTTGCCTCTGTTTTTTCAGCTGCACCTGAGACACAGGGAAATTCCCAGGCCAAGGATCAAATCCAAGATGCAACTGCAATCTATGCCACAGCTGTGTCAACACCAGATCCTTAACTCACTGTGCCAGGCCAGAGACTGAACCTGCACTGCTGCAGAAATAATGCTAGATCTTTAACCAGCTGAGCCACAGCCAGAACTCCAAGATCTTTGCCTAATTTGTAATTAAGTTGTTTGTTTTCTTATTGGTGAGTTTTAAAAGTTCTTTGTATACTTTAGATAATAGCCCTTTATCAAATGTATCTTTTGCCAATATTTTCTCACAGTCTGTGGTTTGTATTTTCATTCTCTTGATGTTGTCTTTCACAGAGCAGATGTTTTTAATTTCAATGAAGTCAAGTTTATCATTTATTTCTTTCATGGATTGTGCTCTTGGTGTTGTATCTAAAAAGGCGTCACCATGCCCAAGGTCATCTAGGTTTTCTCCTGTGTTATCTTCAAGGAGTTTTATAGTTTTGAATTCTATATTTATGTCTATGATCCATAATGAGTTACTTTTTATAAAGGCTGTATGATCTTTCTTTTTGTTGTTGTTGTTTTTGTTTTTGCACATGGATGTCCAGTCACTTCAGCACCATTTGTCAAAGAGATGATTTTTGCTCTTTGCATTGCCCTTGTTCCTTTGCCAAAGACCAGTTGAGGGAGTTCCTGTTGTGACACAGTGGAAACGAATATCACTAGTGTCCATGAACATGTGGGTTCCATCCTTGGCCTAATTCAGTGGGTAGGGAAACAGGCATCACTGTGAGCTGTGGTGTAGGTTGCAGACACGTCTCAGATCCTAGGTTGCTGTGGCTGTGCTGTAGGCCAGCAGCTGCAGCTCAGATTCACCCCCTAGCCTGGGAACTTCCATCTGTCTCGAGTGCAGCCCTAAAAAGAAAAAAAAAAAAAACAAAGACCAGTTGACTACATTTACATGGGTCTATTTCTGAGTTTTCTATTCTGTTCCATCGATCTATTTATATGTTCTCTTGCCAATACCACACTGTCTTCGTTACTGAAGCTTTATAGTAAGACTTGATGTCAGGTAGCATCATTCTTCCAGCTCTGTTCCTCTTCAATATTGAATCAGCTATTCTGGGTCTTTTGCCTCTCCATATAAATTTTAGAATCAGTTTGTCAGTGTTCACAAAGCCATGAATCCCTATATCTGTCTGTCTTGTTAATCTCAGGGGCTGTAGCCTGCCCTGTGTCCTCACCTCTCCTACACGTACTGGAAGAGCTGTAGATCTTTTTTGTCTGTTCAGCATTTTTCTTGTTAGAATGGAGTGGCAGCTTCCAAGCTCCTTATACTAGAAATGATATACGGCTAATTCTATTTTTTATTGACCAATGGTCTATGTAATATTTTAATTCCCTTTTTATTATATTTATACATTTTAATTGCTGATAATTTCATTTTTTGAAATTAATGGAATAAATACATGTGTTCACTACTATAAGATTTTAAAAACTCTGTATTTAAAGCTATGTCCCTTTTAAGACTAATGTTATTTTTTCTTCTTTATTTTTTTCTCAGATCCCTCTGATAGTGTTTAGGTTTTTCTTTCTATCCTTGATGTTTTATCCTTCCATTATGACATATGTAAATGTCAATACATTAACACTGCTTATTAATGACGAACTTCCCCAATATGAAGATTCATATCTGCCTTGACATATAGGTATATAGATATAGATATTACAGCCACACCTGCAGCATATGGAAGTTCTCAGGGTAGGAACAGAATCAGAGCAGCAGCTGAGGCTTATTCCACAGCCATGGCAACACCAGATTGGAGCCACACCTGTGCCCCACACCACAGTTTGCAGTAACACCTGGTCCTTAACCACCTTAGTAAGACCAGGGATCGAACCCCTATCCTCACAGAGACAATGTGGGATCCTTAACCCCCTGAACCACCATGAGAACTCCTGCCTTGATATATTACAAAGTATTTCAAGTAGACCAAAAAAGCAAAAACAATAATACATGCACCCATCACTCAATACAAGATAGGAAACATTGCAAATACAACTGAAGACCTGTGTTTACTCCTCCCCCACAGCATTTTCCTCCCTTATCCCTAGCAGTAATCATCACCATCCTAAATCTGATCAATTCCATGCAGATATTTATACTTTCCCTACATGTAAAAATATCCCTAAGACACAGTAATATTTTTCATGTTTTTAAACCTCAAATAAGTGACATATGTATGCAACCTTCTGAAACTTTTGTGCTAGACAGTGTGGGTTTTGAAAAAAAATCTGTTTTTATATGAGTGGCTATGGTTCACACAGAGTCACCCAAGTGATAAGCTGTAGCTCATGGGGGATGGGCTTCAGTCTGCTGACCTCTCAGCGGTCCAGACAGCCTTGGGTCGCCAGAGTCTCTGGACAGTCACTTTCAGAGCGTAATATATAGGAGGACGCAATATTCTAGGCGCTGAAGAAGCTCAGTGGGACCAGTGCAATGTAGCAATAGTGAGGCATTGGGGGAGGGTGGGAGGCAGATGTACCTCCAGGTGGAGCGCTCCGCATCTCTGCCTTCACAGAAGTTGGATGCTGCCCTCTCTTCTTTATCCCTTCTCCTTTTGGTGGTAAGCAAGCAGGTGCAGGTATCTGCCCTAACAGAGCATGCAGATCTACACGTTAGCACCTTTGCTGTATTACAAAATTTTTCATATGATAAAGCTTTTTTTTTTTTTCAACAGGCAACCTTTACAAATCTCTGTACTCCAGAAGAGCAGAAGGACGCTGGAATGTTTTTAATCTGACAACCTGTCCCTTCTTAAATGTCATTTTTTTTTTGTCTTTTTGCCTTATAGGGCCGCTCCCGCGGCATATGGAGCTTCCCAGGCTACGGGTCTAACAGGAGCTGTAGCCGCCAGCCTACACCACAGCCACAGCAACGTGGGATCTGAGCCGCGTCTGCAACCTACACCACAGCTCATGGCAACGCCGGATCTTTAACCCACTGAGCAAGGCCGGGGATCGAATCCGCAACCTCATGGTTCCTAGTCGGATTTGTTAACCCCTGAGCCAAGACGGGAACTCCCTTAAATGTCATTTTATCCAGTGTTTTTTCCTCCTTGTTTCTCTTCCATGTTACAAAGTAATACCTCCACTGCTGTTGCCCTATACAATCAATATTTGTTTAGATTTGCCCATATGTTGGTGCAGGGCTGCTACTAATGCATATAACACCACTGAGCAATTTAGGAAAAGGTGCTTCCTTCTCGAAACATTTTATTTCCATCTGTGGAATAAATAGTATACATATACTGTATAATAATGAGTACCTAATAAACATACAGGCTACACTGTCCACCATACAACTGGCTTCCCCAGATGTGGCACCTCTGTGCAGTACACAACCTCTACAACAGCCCTTGGCAGTCCAGGTTTGCTAGATCTTTAAGTCCCATTCTGCATTGTAGCTCAATTCTTCCTTCTGGGTTCAATTTTTGTACAAAAGGGCACTCTTCAGAGGCTCCTTAAAATCAGGTTTCTGGGAAATAAATTCCTTCATTTTTGTTAGTTTATAAATGTTTTTATTTTACTCTTGTGTTTGATGATTGGTTTAAGTATTTTAAAACTCCATGTTAATAGTTATTTTCTTTTCTCAGCAGCTTAAAGATAATATTTCTTTGTCTTTTGCTTTTATTGCTATTAGTGAAAAATCTATGGTTGATCTAACAGTTTTTCTTATTCTTTTTTTTTTAAGGGCCACACCTGCCACATATAGAAGTCCCCAGGCTAGGGGTCAATTCAGAGCTGCAGTTACAGGCCACAGCCACAGCCACAGCAATGGCAAATCCAAGCTACACCTGTGACCTCTGTCACAGTTTGCAGCAATGCTGGATTCTTAACCCACTGATGGAGGCCAGGGATTGAACCTGCACCTCAAAGAAACTATGTCAGCTTCTTAACATGCTGAGCTACAATGGGAATTTCTAACAGTTTTTCTTTGTAGGTAATCTGTCCTTTCCTTTGTTAGCTTCTAATTTTTTGTTTTGTTTTGTCTTTGTAGTTCTGCCAATTCTTTTAAATGTGCAACATGGATTTCATGGTGCTCTCTGAATCTTAGGATCTGTTTTCTTTTATCAACTTGGAAAATTCTCTTCTATTATATCTTTGAATATTGTCTCTGCTCTGGCCTCTCTTTTGTCTCTAAAATTAAAATTAGACATATGAGATTTTTTCATGCTCTTTTGTGTCTCTTAACCTCTTTTATATTTTCCATCTGTTTGTCAGTATTGTGTTCTTCTTTCATCCATCTTCCAACTTACCCATTCTCTCTTCAGCTGTGTTTAATCTTCTTTTTAACCTATCCACTGAGATTTCCATGGCTACATCTTTAATTTTTAGAAATTCTATTTTGTTGTTTTCTCAAATATGGAAGGGCTGTTTTGATAGAGTAACATTTCTCTCATGTTTCCTAGTCATCTTTTTCTAGAAGTATTTTAAGAATACTAGAAGTATTTTAAGTATACTTGATTTAAGTTATATATCCAATTACTATATCATCTAAATGTAATTGCAGGATTCAATTCTATTATTTCTTTTCTTTACTGACTCACTCTTGATATCCTGATTCCTTGTGAGCTTTGTGATTTGAAATTTTGAACTCATTTTCTTTTCTTTTCTTTTTATGGCCACACCCATGGCATATAGAAATTCCCTGGCTAGGGGTCAAATTGGAGCTGCTGCTGCCAGCCTACACAACAGTTACAGCAATGCTGGATCTGAGCTGCATCTGTGACCTAAGTCGCAGTTTGTGGCAACACTGGATCCTTAACCCACTGAGCAAGGCCTGAGACCAAACCCACACCCTCATGGATACTAGTCAGTTCTTAGCCCACTGAGCTACAGTGGGAATTCCTGAGCCCATTTTCAATGGACTTCATCTGTGAACATTTTCTGAGAAATGACTTAAATACATGCTCCACTAGAGTGAATATGTATTCCTTTCTGGCACCCCAGAAATGTTACCAAAATAAAATTGATGTTATTTTTCTAAAGGAAACTTTCAGTCATATACAAAAGTAGAGAGAGTGGTAACATAAATCTCCCCTGTACCCTTTAACCCAGTACAGTGTTCATACTAACAGGTTGTTTTCATGAGATTTTAAATTAAGAAAATACTGGGCCCTTCTATTTGTTAAAAATACTTCCATCTTTGAGAGACTGAATGCCAATTTGAAAAGTAGGTTATTATATTTTTTTTTTTTTTTTTTTTTTGCCTTTTGTCATTTTAGGGCCGCACCTGCGGCATGTGGAAGTTCCCAGGCTAGGGGTCTAATCGGAGCTGTAGCCGCCGGCCTACGCCAGAGCCACAGCAACGCAGGATCCGAGCCGCGTCTGCGACCTACACCACAGCTCACGGCAACGCCGGATCGTTAACCCACTGAGCAAGGC
>PVHT021183699.1:27784841-27807789 GCA_004024745.2 Catagonus wagneri | reverse complement strand
TGTGTCCTCATGGATACTAGTCGGATGTTTCTGCTGCACCACAGTGGGAACTTCTCACATGTGTTTTGAAGATGGACTCTGCTGTGAAAACTTCCCTGCTACAAAACTGAATGGTTCCTCTGCTTGTGGGTGGCCTGAGCAGAACTCACGACACAGAACAATTTTAAAATAAATCTAAGACGTGCATCTTTAAGACTCTATTTTCTGGCATCAGCGAAGATTTTTAGGAAAGACTAGGGGGGTTTTATTGGAACCCTCGGTCTTAGGGAAAGCTCCTCAATCTTGCCCGGGAAAATGAAAACAAACAGGGTACTCCTCTGAGAATAGAAGCTGTAGACTGAGCTCCTCCATTAGAAGTCCATTTTGGAAATGGAAGAGAAACAATGACTTAAAAACCTGAACAGTATACTGTGTTCTATGGCAGTGGTTCTCAAACTTTGACTGTCATTACATTCTTGAAATATCTTAAGACCTTAATAGAGCATTTTTTAAAAAACTTTTATAGCCACGCCTGTGGCATATGGAAGTTCCCAGGCTAGGAGTCAAATCAGAGCTGCAGCTGCTGATTTATACCACGGCCACAGCAACACCAGATCCAAACCACAGCAATGCCAGATCTATGCCACAGCTCGCAGCAATGCTGGATCCTTAAGCCACTGAACAAGGCCAGGGATCAAACCCGCATCCTCATGGATATTAACTAGGTTCTTAACCATTGAGCCACAATGGGAACTTGCCTAATAGAGCATTTTTGATGTGAGTTTTTTCTACTAATGTTTACCATAATAGAAATTAAAATATTTATTTTATTTAAAATATCATAAATCATTCCATATTAATATAAAATAATATTTTCCTAAAATGATCATATTTCTGAAAACAAAAAAGAGTGGCACTGTTTTACATTTCTGCAAAGTTCTTTAACATCTGGCTTAGTAGGCAGCTGGATTATCCTCTCTGCTTCTGCATTCAATCTGTAGCAAAATGTTGTTTTGTTTGAAGGTGACATGTAGTTGGAAAAAAGAGGAATACTAAAATACCTTTTTCAGAAAATTGTGGCTATTCTTTGATAGTACACTAAAACTCACCAAATGATTGTAAAAATCATACACTTTTACATTAAATCTTCCATTTTCAATGGATCTTTCATGCAGGCATGATTCTGCAGCACCAAGTAATGGTTGCTTGAGAAATATTGGTTTGACTAAGCCATTATAGACTTCTGAACATTGTGACATTTCATTATATATGTGAAAACAGCATCACCGATCTCATGAGAAAAGTGATTAAGTGTTGGGACACTGTCAAGCTCAGAGAGGAAAACAGAGATTTCCCCAAATTCTAGTTTTTGCATGAAAGTTCAGATCTTACCATTGGTAACAGATACCATCATTTATTTTCCTTCAAGCGACTGACTCACTTCATTATTTTTGAGAAAATGCCTGCCAAATACCTAAGTCCAAAAGTTTTTCAATTAAGTAAAAATGGTGTTGCATTAAAAAAGTGGCCAGTTCATCTCAAAACTCAGATCATCTTATTTTTGTCAACATTGAGGTAAAACATTACACATGAACATTGCACTTCAGAATGCCACATAAGCACTTTATGTGTAATTCCCATTTCATCACAGAGAATATTAAAAAGATGTGTATTCTAGAATTGCAATTCAATTACATTAATATTTTTCACTGATTCAACAAAGATATTCCTAATTGCAACTGGCATTTTTCCTTTTCAAGTTCGAGGAGATGAAGAATACAATGATCACTAGTACAGTCTAGTACCACTGACTTGAGGTGCCAAGAGTTTTACCCACCATTGCTTTTCCACCATCAGTGCAAAGGCCAATCCAGTGAAAAAGGCAAACAAAATCTTAGTGGGTTTTTTTGTGTATGTGTGTCTTTTTTTGTCTTATCTAGGGCCTCACTGGAGGCATATGGAGGTTCCCAGGCTAGGGTTCAAGAGCTGTAGCTGCCGGCCCTCCCCACAGCCACAACAACTCGGGATCCGAGCCGCGTCTGCGAACTACACCACAGCTCACAGCAACGCCAGATCCTTAACCCACTGAGTGAGGCCAGGGATCGAACCCGCAACCTCATGGTTCCTAGTCGGACTCGTTAACCACTGAGCCACAACGGGAACTCCCAATCTTAGTGTTCTTATAAAAACTATTTTGACCTCAGGGATGCATTGAAAGGATTTCAGGGCTCCCTGGGATCCAAAGACCATACATTGTGATCCACTGATTTCTGGTTTACAAGCATTTTCTGATAAATACCTTCTTGGTTCTCACACAAGTCCTTTGAGATGGGTACCTCTGGGACAACCCTTTTCTAAAGACGAGGTTGAAGGAGGCTCTGGGAGGTTAGTTGCCTTGTCTCTGGCCTGAGAGAGCCAGGAACTTCAAGGGACTAGAAGGAAATCTTGTCCTTACTCCCATGGACCCTGGCAGAGCATCAAGATGGACAGCAACCATCTCCAACCCAAATCCACCTACTGCTTCCGATGGGCCGCCACTAGCTAGCCTCAGGAGCCCAGACAAATGGGCACATGTGGAACAGCCCCGTGTTGAGGGACAGGACACGGCAGCCCCAGCATCAAGCCATCAATGGAGCAGACACTCCTCCCCACCGATGGATCCCCGATCTCCAATGGTGACTCAAGAACTATTCTTGGAGGCCAGCCTGGCTGCCTGCTCTCTCCGTTCATCTCAAAGACGAGGGATCCGCGGTGCAGACAAGAGTGAGGAGGGATACGCTCTAACTGTTCCTCTTTGGAGTTTGTTTTTTTTTGTTGTTGTTGGTTGTTTTACAGCATATTAGCTTTCAAAGATGCCCAGGGTGTGTCTGTCTGCCCTGCCAGTGTAAAAAACATAGCTCAGTGGCGAGGGGGGCAGGGGAGGAATAAAGTAGGAGTTGGGGATGAGCAGATACACATACTCTATATAAAATCTACAAACAACAAGGTCCTGCTATGTAGCACAGGGAACTGTATCAATATTTTGTAATAATCTATAAGAGGAAAGAATCTGAAAAAATATATAATATTATACATCTGAATCAATGTGCTGTATACCTGAAACTAACACAACATGATAACCATACTTGAATTTAAAAAAAGAGGCTCTTATTAAATTGATAAAAGATAAATGTCATGTGTTGATACAACCAATAAAAATAACAAAAGTTTATTGAAAAAATAACACAACACACTACTATATATAAAAATAGGTAAAAAATAAGGTCCTACTGTATAGCACAGAGAACTATTTTCAATGCCTTGTAATAACTGAATACAATTGCTATTATAATGCTTTTACCACATTAATACTAATGGAAAAAAATCTGAAAAAGAATATATATCTGTGTGTGTGTGTGTGTGTGTGTGTGAATCACGTTGATGTATACTTGACACTAACACAATGTTGTAAATCAACTATACCTCAATTTAAAAACAACAGTGAACAGTGAAAAAAACAAACAAATGAAAAAAGCAATATAGTCCAAGCCAGAAGATACACAGCACACAGGCCTCCCTGTGACTTTCCTATAGCTACATTCAGGGCTGGGGGATGCTAGGAAGATCCCCAGCTCTGTGACTTTTGTGATCCTTCTCTGCAGGCACCTTCCTGGATGGCCTGGGAAGCCAAAGGAAGGAAAGAAAAGTAGGCCAGCAAGTCTCCCTGGGGCTTCCTAGAGGGATGGGTCTATGGATCAGCACTGGGGAGACTGTTGGGCCGGAGAACTCTGGAGCAGAAACAGAATCGGGAGCACTGCCTTTAGGAGGAAGGGGAGAAATGACATAGACTGTGGGAAAAATGACATTTGCAAATGTCCTCGGGGCAGAATACCTCCAGTTTTCTCTGTCGTGTGTGACCCAGTGTGGCGGGAGGAGCTGATTGCCTAGACAGGCACCAAGTAAAATGGCAGTAAAAGAAATAGGACATGACTGGAAAATATCAGAGACTCCCTGTAGGTCAAGACAAGGTCTTTTTCCCAACGTGGCCTCAGACCTGTTTTCCAACCCAGGGAAGCCAGAGAGGTGGGAGATCCAGATCCAAGGATAACAGGCCACAACGGAGGTCACAGGAAGTTGGATCCAAAGCTCTGTCATGCCCCAAACTTCCATCCTTGTCATTTGCCTTGAGTGTGTTTCAGCTGGTACAGAAGAGAAGGCAAGGTGCTGAGGGCAGAACCCACATAGAAGTGGCATTACACATCCAGTCCATCAACAAATACAGTGCTGGCCATGTGCAGGTGGCTTTATTCTCAGCAAAGGAGAAAAACAAGCAAACGATACCTGACAGAGTGCTGGCAGCTCTGACAGATGCACACATGGGGCCCTGAGGGAGAACAGAGCAGGAACCAGTCCCAGCCTGAAGAGGTCAGGAAAGGCATCTATAGGCTAAAGGACCCGTAGGGAGTGAAAGGAGCCAAACAAGCCAAGTCACAGAAAGAAAGAGAATGTCTGGGTTCAAGGGACTTGCAGTGGCTCAGTGTGGCCAAGTTCCAGGTAGAGATTCACAGAAACTCCAACGTGGTCTTGACATTTTTTACTTTTCTATTTTTTTTTTTTCTTTCCCAGCCACACCAGTGACATGTGGAAGTTCCCAGGCCAGGGACTGAATCTGAGCCTATGCTAGATCCTTATCCCACCACACTGGGCCAGGGATCGAGCCAGCCGTGCCACAGAGACAAGCCCGATCATTAACCCGCTATACCACAGAGGTAACTCCAGCCCTGACGTTTTTAAGTAGAACTCACCTGGTGTTCCAGGCCTGCATCTTTCCACTGCAGAGACCTGAGAACCACCTGGGACATTCTACAGTCTTGAGGGAGGGAAGCAAAGCCACAACACTAGGTCCCGGACAGAGTGACAAGGCCAGCACTGGAACGGGGGTGCGGGTGGGAGGCAACATAAGGGCTTGATGATTGTTTCCATATCCTCAGTTCCTGGAAGCAAAAGGCGGAGGTTGACTCATAGGATGAGGCAGGACGCGAGACTTTTTTTTTTTCATTTCATTAATATAATTTAATTGCAGAAGTCTCTTACAGGACCTAAGAATGGGATAGCAAGCTTTTGAATATAAATACATCCTTTATTAGAGCTATCAATTTGTCATATATGTTGAGAAGCACTTATTTCCTTAAATTTAAACCAATTCACATTTGCAGGTTACAGTAAATATTTGCTGTTTTTACTCTTTAGCATTCATTTTTATCCTCCTTCTTCCAAGTGCACCCCTACATTTCCCTCTGAGAAATGCCCCCTTTCCCCCTTAGTCACGTGCTTCCTATGAAGCCAGTCCAGGCCCAAATCCCTAAGGGAGAGCATGTGATCCAGCTGAAGCCAATCTTGCTACATGCAAAAGAACAAAACTAGAACATTCTCTAACACCATATACAAAATAAACTCAAAATAGATCACAGACCCAAATGTAAGACAGGATACTATAAAACCTAGAGGAAAACAGAGGCTGAACACTCTTAGACATCAACTGCAGCAACATCTTCTCAGATCCACCTCCCAGAGCAATGACAATGAAAACAAAAATAAACAAATGGGCCCCAATCAAACCCAAAGCCTCTGCACAGAAAAGGAAACCACAAA
Organism: Catagonus wagneri; assembly: GCA_004024745.2. Classification (NCBI taxonomy): domain Eukaryota; kingdom Metazoa; phylum Chordata; class Mammalia; order Artiodactyla; family Tayassuidae; genus Catagonus; species Catagonus wagneri. The sequence goes on along the minus strand of PVHT021183699.1, from coordinate 27,802,179 downwards.
CACAACAAAAAGACAACCAACAGAATGGGAGAAAACATTTGCAAATGAAGCGACCCACAAGGGATTAATCTCCAAAATATACAAACACCTTGGCAGCCTAAGCCCATCTTTACATCATTTTCCCTTGATTCAGGAAGGCACATACGACTTGGATCAAACCAGAACAGGAAGGTATATGCTACTGCTTCTGGAAAAGTGATTCTTTTTTTCCGTTGTTCCTAAAAACAAGAAGTTACTGCTGCCAATTTGCTAACACATGAGGAGTGGGACTAAAATGGACAGAAGAGTAGACACTAATAGGAGGTGGAAAACAACCAAGTATTGATGACATTTTGGAAGCCCTGAGTCCTGAGACCTGGGCTTTTCAGTCTATATCAGCCAATAAAATTATTTTTGTTTAAGTCATTAAAAAGAATCCTAATTGAGTCAAGGATTTAAAAATGAAGTGACAGATTTTTTTGTTTTAATATGCTCTTTATGTAATTTTTTGTGAATAAACATTTTTCCCATTACTTAATGAATTTAATTACATTCATAGGTGTACAAAAACCATCACAACTCTATTTTTATAGAATTTCCATCCCAAACCCTCAGTGGACCCCCCCACCCCCCAACTTGTCTCATTGGGAAACCATAGGTTTTCCAAAGTCTGTGAGTCAAGGACACAAGACTTTAGATGGTGCATGAGGTCAGAGAGTGATACACAGAGAGGCTGACTTAATGGTGGGTCCCCAGAGCCACCAGTCATGTCTCCTCAAATATCCCTGACCAGGGACCCTGTGAGTCATCACCCAAGAATGGAGGTGGTGAAGAGCCAGCAGCTTTGGTCTCGTATGTGAGCATCTATGTACGATGGATCCCAAGATATGGAACCCTTGGCACAGAGATATGCCCCTAAAACTTCTCTTTACACCCCTTCTGGCAGTGAGACAATCCGCTTCCCCACATCGTCACCAACACCGGACATTTTACATCTTCACTAATTGAGAAAAGCTCTTTGACAATCACTTAAGAAGTGTTCACAGACCTAACTCACAATACCCACTAGTCAAAGGACAGCCCCTCTGATAACAGGAGAAGAGTGAGAAACTGTCTTTCGTTTGCTCCATACTGAGGATTTTTAGCAGGTGTGAATAGGAGACTATTTGGTACTCTTCAATCTTGACTTTGTACGTGCACTGACTTTGTCTTCTGGCAACCCCACTGCTGCTGCTGAGAAGTCTCACTGTAAAATGCAGCCTAGATTTTTGTCATTTGGGAGACTGTGTTGTCTCCAATAGCTTTTTGTTTCGTTTTATAGTCTGCAGTTTCACTCTGGTTGTTTAGGTAAGGAGTTTTTTCATTTATTAGCTATTGTTTGTGTGTTTTTTGTGTACGGGATTTTTTGTTTGTTTGTTTTGGTTTCTGGTTTTGTGTTTTATCCTGCCTCTAACTCAGTGTGATTTTGGATCTTGGAGATTCAAGCCTTTCCCTGGGCCTTGAAAATTCCCTGCCATTTTGACTTTGAGTCTTGAAAGAGTCCTCCCCAACAGTGGACTGTAGTTGTCTTTCTTCAAACATAAGGGCATGTTCCCAGAAGTTAAAGTTGGGGAGACATTCTGGGAGGGGCTTAGAAATTTCAGTATCTCCACAAGGCAGACAAGTCCTGGTTGGAGCCAGGCTGGGAGTGACCCCTTTGGGCGGAGGCATGGGCAGCTGGGTCCAAGAACGCAAGGCACAAGAAGGCAGCATGAAAGAGCATGAACGTGAAGCCCCAGGAGCTCTGTTTCTGCCGCAGCTGGAGCACCTGCTATACAGGTAATTCTGAGCAAGCCTGCATCAAAGTAAAGACATAATGATGACACTCACATGGCACTTGACCTTTGTAAAAGGCTCTTATTTGTGTTAACTTTCAGAAATTCACAGCGATGCCACCTGAGACTGGTTTCTCCATCTGTACAACGGGAGTAACGACTCTGCTTCACAGAGTTGCAATCGGGATTAGGCTGGGAAGACTGTCAGCTGTAGCACATCGTGTAGACCTACGGTGAGTAGCCTGGAACTGCATTCTGCCAGTTACAGAGGAGGGTAAAGAGGCTCAGGGGATTTTAGGGAAGGAGTAGAGGTCAGTTCTAGCAGTCTGGGGACAAAGCCACACTTTCTGACTGTCCATTTCCAAACGCTTTGCTGTGCTCTCTCTCACTTCTCTTCCCCCTTTGAGGAAGGACAGCCTGGTAGTTAACAGAACATGGTGTCTGTAGTCAAACCACCCTGGATTCAAATCTGCCTGGCCTTGGGACCCCAAGCCAGTTACTGAATCTCTCCAAGCCTCAGTTTTCTCCTGTGAAATACGGAATCCCCTCTGTCGCACGAGGGGATTCAGTGCAATCATGGAGGTCAAGCACGCGTGTCACATGGACGACACTCAAGAAGTGGGACCATTTGTAATTATTTTTGCTTCCACAGGAAGCAGAAACAGAGGCTTCACTTAAGAAGACAGGCTCTCCTAAAAGAGACTCTCTGAAATATCCAAACAGAGCCTCGCCTGCCCTTGGGGGTGGGATCCCTGTGCTGTGGACAAGAGCTGAGCTGTCTGCCCGACGGCGCTCCCCGTGCTTTTTAAGACCGCCGTCGGTGGTCTTATGTTAAAGTGATATGATGCTCACACGGCACTGGGCCATTTGGAAAAGGTATTCTTCTATATTAACTTTTTTAAATTCACAACAATGCTGTGATATCCCAATTGTAATGGAAAGAATGTCTTTATTACGGTTCCTACTTACTGAAGAAATAAGTTCATGGAAGGTCAATGATAGAACTGATTAAAAATATTTCTTAATCTTTTATAGAAGCCATGTTGAAATATTTCTCATTATGCTTTCCAGTGTCCCTTAGATAACTATCCATTGAAATAAACTCCTTTTAGAATTTAGGAGCAGACAAATACTGAGATAATTAGAACTACATGACCTGAATTTATTTTCCCTTTCGGTCTTGGCAATCAGAAGACTTTGGGAGATATTTAGTTCTCAATCTCAGTAGTTACATATTTTGGAATTGTCCCCTCTGCTAGGACCACGGAAGACTATATAAAAAGCGGAGGGTGGGTGTTCCATCGTGGCTCAGTGGTTAACGAACCCGGCTAGTATCCATGAGGACATGGGTTTGATCGCTGGCCTCGCTCAGGGGTAAAGGAGCCCGTGTTGCCGTGAGCTGTGGTGTAGGTTGCAGACGCGGCTCGGATCCCGCATTGCTGTGGCTGTGGCGAAGGCCGGCGGCTGCAGCTCCTGTTAGACCCCTAGCCTGGGAACCTCCATAGGCCGCGGGTGCGGCCTTAAAAAGCCAAAAAAAAAAAAAAAAGTGCAGGGCGTTGTCTGTGCCCTTGTGCACGTACAGTTGTGCGGACAGCAAAGTGGTTGCCCAGGCCCCACCCAGTGGATGCTGCATGAGGACCTCCCTTGGCTGGGCGGCCTGGTTCATCTCAAGGTGCTTGGACTGGGGCTTCTGATAACCCTCTGGCCCACTAAATAAAATAAAATTTAAAAATTTAAGAAAAAAGAATTCCTTTCCACCAACCTCTAAGCCAGCTTCTGGAACTGAAATCCACAGGCATATCTCCCACTCACCAAGGCAGCCCCATGCTGGGAAGAATCAAATTAGGGCCTGTGAAAGGCTGGGTATTACTCGAGAAACTAGGCTCTCCCAGTGTCTTCTCAGCAATCTCTGCCTGACTGCATTTGGAGATCCTGAGATTCTGATTTCAGCTGTTCCGCATTTCCTGTGCACCCAAGACCACCGGCCTGCCTCCGGCGACGCCGTGCGCTCAGGACCCTCTCCCCAAATCGCCCACCTGCCTTTCCAGGTGGAGAATAACCACGGGAGGGGCCCGGGCCCTCTGAGCTCCTGAAATTTGTTCCAGCTGCCAGCTTTCCCACAGCAAAGCCGTTTCCTCCAGCAAGTGAAGCCTGAGGTTGATTTATGGCTCATTTTCAGCACACAATACTGTAATTTGGTGAAATGACAGTAGTATCGATTCCAGAAGATTTTCTCTTTGCTGCAAGCCAGGGCTGAGGTGCTAAATGGGGCCTCGGGTGTGAGCGACGGCACTTCACACTGCATCGATTTCTTGGGTCTCGTCCCGCTTTGATGTAAAGGCCCAGGGCCCCCATCAGAGGCTCCGCTCTTTGTTGCCTGGTTCACAGGCCCTCGTTTCCGCGGAGGGCATTGACTGTGATTATGTGTTGACTCTCCGAAGATGCAGGGGGTCCAAACAGGGCCACGGGGAATGAATTCACTTTGATGGTTGGGGAAACTCAAGGCCACTGTGAGGAATGGACTTTGGATCCTCATTCTAAGGACACTTACTGTCGTCTTCTGGTCCTGACCTCCAGCTGGGAAAGGAAGGGCTCCGTTCAGGATTGAAAACAAAGCAGAATGAGTGAGTCAGCGAATCAGTGAGTGAATGAACGAACGAACGAACGAGAGAGGAGAGGAGGGAAGAACAGAGAAACAAGGAAGGAAGACAGACAGGAGAGGAAGGAGGGAGGGAGCAAAGAAAATTCTAAATCCGGAACAAGCACTGTCAAGGCAGCGTGAGCCTGATTCTGAGCAGAACTGAATTGCCTGCCAGTTCCAGCCGTTGTCTGGGATTCTTTGTGGTGGAGTTTGAGGAGGAGGAGGAGGGCAAGGAGAATGGTAATTAGAGTCCAAAGGTTTTCTTGTGGATGACGGGACAGGGCGCCTTTGGTGGGTTTTAAACAGGGGGATGGTAGGATTTGATTTTGCTTTCAGAAAAATTACCTCTCAGGCAAACTGGATTGGAGAGGAGCTAGAGACGGGGGCTGCCACTTAGGGGGTGACTTTGGCCATCCAGGCAAGCGATGGTGGTGGCTGTGCCCGAGGGGAGAAGGAAAGAAAGGGAGAGACTGGGGCTCCAGCTTGAAGCAGAGTGGACAGGGCTGGGTGATGGGCTGGCTGTGGGGGGGGGGGTAAGGGAGGGGACCCTGGGATCTCTAGGGAAGGTGAGGGACTGAGGGAGAGAAAGAGCTGCCTTCCTGAGGCTGAAAGCCCACCAAGTTCTCCTCGGTGCATCCAGAATGCACTCTTCCGAAGAAGGGACTGCCGCATTTCTGCAGACTTGGTGACTGGCCTGTCTGCTGGCTCCCGGGCTCCCACGTCCACCTGCCTGAATGGGTGAGCCGAGCAGCACTGAGGGGGAGGCCCCTCCAATGCCAGGGCTTCACACCCTGCCAGAAAAGAAGCCCACGGATCAGTAACATAGAAGAAGCCGGAAGGGACTGAGCCTTGTAAAAATATCATGCCGTCTGTGGTCATCTCTAGACACTTGGGAGAGGAACACTTGAGTCCCCGCAGGACTCATGGGGTCATGACTGTGATTATGTATCTTTTTGTCTTTTTTTTTTTTCTTTTTGGCCCTGCACAAGGCATGTGCAAGTTCCTGGGCCAGCGATCAAACCCAACCCACAGGACTGATACACCAGGTCCTTAACTGCTAGGCTACCAGGGAACTCCATGATCATTTATTTACCTAACTGCTTTTAAAACCTGCACAGTCACAGCCTGCTGGCCAGACTTACAACGCTGTTGGATCCCAGAATCAAGAGTCCAAAGTTGGGGACAGAGGTCACCCATCCAAATCCTTCTCCCCACCCAAACCCCTGGCAGTCTCCCACCATGGGTGATCACTCTAATCAGAACGTTCCAAGCATCCTACAAGCAACTCAAGACAACGTGGCCCAACACGGCACCATCCGACTGTCCATGCAGTGATGCCAAATTTAACCTCAACCCCAAATGAGAAATACATTGACATGTACACACACACACACACACACACACACACACACACACACACACACGACTCTCCTGAAACAACACTTACCTTTATTGCATGTCATGCACTCGGGTATTTCCTACTCTGTTTCGTTGTAAAAAAAACTGGTGCTCTCAGTTCAGTAAATGGACTTCGGAGCTAATGGGTTGTGACCTAAAGTTTGAAAATCACTAGCCCAGGGCACAAATTCCAAACTCTCAGATGTGAAGCAGACAGACAAACAAACACAATTCTATGCTTCTTCTGCTTCTCTGCTTGATTTAACTCCTTGGGAGCAGTCAGATTTTGATTTCTATTTGGTTTTAAACACACATAAATAATTTGGCTTTGACTTCTCCTTCATAAGAGCTGTTGACGCGCTTATTACCTTGTCTTGGATGCTTCTCTGTGATACAGAATGTAATAATCCCCCGAAACTATGGTTGCTTTATGTGGGCCATTGATGCCATTTTTTAAATAAATTTTATTGGAGTATAGGTGACTTAAAACATTGCATTAAGAGTTCCCATAGTGGCACAGCAGAAATAAATCCGACTAGGAACCATGAGGTTACGAGTTCGATCCCTGGCCTCATTCAGTGGGTTAAGGATCCAGCACTGTTGCAAGCTGTGGTGTAGGTCACAGACGCAGCTTGGATCTGGCGTTGCTGTGGCTACAGTGTAGGCCGGCAGCTATAGCTCCGATTCAAACCCTAGCCTGGGAACTTCCATATGCAGTGGGTGTGGCCCTAAAAAAAAGCAAAAAAAATGTTGTGTTAGTTTCAGGTGTACAGCAAAGTGAATCAGCCATACATACACATATATATCCATTCTTTTTCATATTATTTCCCCATTTAGGCCACGTTGATGCCTTACTGAAGGCAAATTTTCTTTAAAAAAAAAAGTCACATTAGTAAGTGGCCAGTATGATCTCTTGGTTTCCTAATTTTTTTCTTTTTTCTTTTTTTTTTGGCTTTTTGTGTTTTTTAGGGCCATACCTGCAGCATATGGAGGTTCCCAGGCTAGGAGTCTAATCAGAGCTGCTGCTGCCAGCCTACGCCAGAGCCACAGGAATGCCAGATCCAAGCTGCGTCTGCAACCTACACCACAACTCACGGCAATGCCAGATCGTTAACCCACTGAGCGATGCCAGGGATCGAACCCGTAACCTCATGGTTCCTAGTCAGATTCATTTCCACTGAGCTACGATGGGAACTCCTAATTATTTTCATTCTTAAGAAAAGTATTTTGTGACTCTCCAAGGAGAAAAAAATGGTAAGAATATGCATCTGGGTTCATAAATTATATTAACAAATAGACATTTAAAAATTGGATTCATTCAAGCAGACACTAGTTCCTTTGAGTTGTTGCCACCAACCTGAATACAGCCAAGTGCTGGGAGCCTGGGGAAGAGATTTGGAGAAGTGGGGGTGGGGAGGCACTGCAGAGTTAGCTCATGTTTGGCATCAATCTGGCCTGACCTTTAGCCCCCAATACAACATGCCTATATTCTCAGTTGGCTTCATTTTTCAAATAGGGCCTTTTTATTTCAAAAGTAAACTGAGGCATATTGCAGAAAATGTGTCCAATACTAACAAGCATAAGAAAAAAGAAAGAGGAAGGAAGGAATGGAGGGAGGAACTAAAGAGAGAAAAAAAAAAGAATAAGAAGAAAATTAAACTCAACCAAAATCCCATTCCCTGGAGAAAAACCACTAATACAACATTGAGGTGCATATCTGTCAGTTAATTCCTCAAATTGCTCCTGATCGAATGCATACAGGTTTTTCTAGATTAGTTCTTGTTCTTTCAGCTCAGTAAAATTCTGCTCGCTCTGTCTCTGACCTAAGGACTTTACTTGAATTCTCGTTTTACAGCCTTTCCATGATTACATCTCATCAGCCCTTCTTTAACAAACATGTATCGATGGATACAAAACCTCTGACTACTCAAAACTCAGTCTTGGTCCAAAAATTCCTCTAGAGTGTAGGAGTAGAATTAGCTGACCACTAAGTTGTTGTTTTCACTGGACTTCCAAAACAAAGAACTCCCTAAATCTTTTTTTTTTTTTGTCTTTTTTGCCTTATCTAGGGCCACACCCGCGGCATATGGAGGTTCCCAGGCTAGGGGTCTAACAGGAGCTGTAGCTGCCGGCCTTCGCCACAGCCACAGCAACGCGGGATCCGAGCCGCGTCTGCAACCTACACCACAGCTCACAGCAACGCCGGATCCTTAGCCCACTGAGCGAGGCCAGGGATCGAACCCGCAACCTCATGGTTCTTAGTCGGATTCGTTAACCACTGAGCCACGACGGGAACTCCCCTAAATCTTCTTAATATGATACACTCAGGAGCTATCACAATGACAGGTGCATAGTAGGTGCTCAATAAATGTTTGTGGAACCGAACTCAAAAATGCTGAGTTCATAAGTTCCCGTTTGGCTCAGTGGAAAGGAACCCAACTAGTTACCATAAGGATGCAGGTTCAATTTCTGGCCTCACTCAACAGGTTAAGGATCCGGCATTGCCATGAGCTGCGGTACAGATTGCAGACATGGCTCAGATCTTACATTGCTGTGGCTGTGGTATAGGCCAGGAGATGCCGCTCTGATTTGACCCCTAGCCTGGGAACTTCCGTATGCTGTGGGTTTGGCTGTTAAAAAAAGCTAAAAAAAAAAAAAAATTTGCTGAGTTCATTAGTCAAGGACGGACTGAGAACATTTATTTAGTCCAGGCAACTAGGCTTTCAGAACACGTTAGGCTAGAGTCATTAACCCAAAAAAACATAAAGTCAAAGAGAGCCCAGTCCTATACGTTTGACTGCCAAGAAAGCCATTATGTTCCCTGATGGGGAATCTAAAATTCTCTGGTTTCAAGGGGCCGGAAGACCTTCCAAGGCCCTGTGCAGAAATACAGTGGGGATGTTCACCCCTGAGGGTGCTGGGGACAGCCAGGCCCTAACACTTGTGGAGTCTGGGGTGGCAGTTGGGAGCTGGCACCAGTCTCTCTCTCTTTTCCAAACACGTTGGCTGAGCATTTAGCCTCATTCTTGTATCAAGGACAGGGTTAGTACCTTGTTCATAGCTTGTGTCTTATTTCTTACCTCCTTCAATCTGCAATGGCGTTTAGGTTTCAGGTTTGGATTTCATTCGTTCTGGGCATCAAAGGTCTATTTGCTGTTGGATCCATTGGCATGAACTCATTACTACCTCTTAAAATAGGTGTTGTCAGAGTTCCTATTGTGGCTCACCCACTTAAGAACCCAACTAGTATCCATGGGGCTGCGGGTTCGATCCCTGGCCTCACTCAGTGGGGTTTAGGGTCTGGTGCTGCCATGAGCTGCAGTATAGGTTGCAGACACGGCTCAGATCTTGCATTGCTGTGTCTATGGCGTAGGCCAGCAGCTGCAGCTCCAGTTCCAACTATAGCCCAGGAACTTCCATATGCTGCAGGTGCAGCCCTATTGTGAAAAAAAAAATAGGTGTTGTTGTCACTGGTTGCTAAGATTAGTCATGAGGGAACTGGCTTCTAGTTACTAGTGCTGCCTGCCCGAGGCCATCCTTTACATTTGATTTAGGGAGATTCAATCCCTAAAGCTCATGCGTTTCAAGATCAGTTTCTTCCAGATGACCGCTGCCATCGTACACCCAGACCCTTCACACGGCAGGGGATACTCCTTGGATGGCTTCCCCACTGACCCACACACTGGCTCCCCCCATGTGCTTTCACTCCCAACAGCCAGCACCAGCGAGTTTTTCTTGTGAAGCTGCCCTCTGGCTTCTGCAGCCCCTTTGCCCTTGTGCATGGGCAACAGGAGGTGCCCGGCTGTTTGCCTCCCCCCAGAGTCAGCCCTTAGCCAATGGCCTGTGAGTGCGGGAGTAAAGACCCTACAGAGCTTTCGCCCCCGGGTGGATCATGTGAGTCAAGACCTACCCTGCAGCAAGAGCATCCTGCAGGACAAGGCAAAGCTACCTTCTTGGAACTCTGCTTCTTGGAGCACTTTCTGCCTGGCCTCCTTCCCTTCTGTGTCCTGCTTCCTCACTCCCCCATCAATATTTCCTGGGAATACTTCCTTTAAAACCCTTGCAGGTGAATCCTCCTCTCAAGCTGGACTTCTGAGAATCTCAGCCTAATACATCTGGCAGCATGAACTACCTGAAGTCTCCATGGTGGCCTATAGGCTAGATTCAGCCACATGCATGTTTTATGGCCACTGGGGGCTAGCGGCCTGATGCAGTGGGTTTTAATTTTATATAGATTATTTGTTGGGTGTAGCCATTATGGGAGACAGTATGGAGGTTCCTCAGAAAACTAAAAAATATAGTTTCCATATGATCCAGCAATCCACTCATAGGCATATATCTGGACAAAACTATAATTCAAAAAGATACACACACCTGGATGTTTCATAGCAGCACTACTCACAATAGCCAAGGCACGGAACTGACCTAAATGTCCATTGACAGATGAATGGATTATGCAGACATTATATATATATATATAATATATATATATGTATATATATACACACATATACACATATTATACCCTCAGGATCTATATATATAATGGAATACTACACAGCCATAAAAAAGAATGAAATAATGTCATCTGTGGCACCATGAATGGACCCAGAGATTCTCATAATAAGAGCAGTAAGTCAGAAAGAGAAGACAAATACCATGTGGTATCACTTATATGTGGAATCTAAAATATGGCACAAATGAACATATCTATGAAACAGAAACAAACCCACAGACACAGAGAACAGACATGTGGTTGCCAAGGGGGAGGGAATTGGGGGCGGACGACTGGGAGTTTGGGATTAGCAGATGTAAACTATTACATATAGGATGAACAAAAAACAAGGTCCTACTGTATAGCGTGGGAACTATAGTCAATGTCCTGTGATGAACCATAATGGAAAAGAATATAAAAAAGAACATGTATGTGCATAAGTGAGTCACTTTGCTGTACAGCAGAAATTTACACAGCACTATAAATCAACTACACTGTAATAAAAAATTTTTTTAAATTATTTGTTGGAGTTCTCATTGTGGCACAGTTGAAACGAAGCTGACTAGTATCCATGAGGATGTGGGTTCAATCCCCAGCCTCACTCAGTGAGTTAAGGATCTGGCATTGCCTTGAGCTGTGGTGCAGGTTGCAGACATGGCTCGGATCCCGCATTGCTGTGGCAGTGGCTGTGGCTGTGGCGTAGGCCGGCAGCTGTAGCTCCGATTTAGTCCCTAGCCTGGGAACCTCCGTATGCCATGGATGTAGTCCTAAAAAAAAAAAAAAAAATTGGATGATATGTGATAAGTTGTGGAAAAGGAATCCTCGCATGGAGGATAGATTTGAGAGGTCCATGAGGAAAACCAGCATGTGTTCTTGTCCCTAAGATACCAAATCAGAGACTGGTCCTAACTTCGTGACAGCATCCAGTTCAGTGCAAAGCCCAGCTGCCTCAAACCCTCCCCAAAGCCGTACATCCTTCCAAGCACCCTCTTATTGGGACTCTCCCCATTCCCTCATATGGGGTGCTCTCCCTCCCTGCAATGTGCAGTCAGTTCAGCTAGTTAAACTGCAGGGGATCCCCGAGGCCTTTGGCTGCAACACACTGACCAGCCTTCAGCTGGCCCTAAGTTGCATGCTGTGGTGTAGTATACGTCACAGATGTGGTTCGGATCTGGTGTCTCTGCGGCTGTGGTGTAGACCTGCAGCTGCAGCTCTGACTCGACCCCTAGCCTGGGAACTTCTGTATGCCTATGTTGCAGCTTGTGGCAATGCCGAATCCTTTAACCCACTGAGTGAGGCTAGGGATCAAACCTGAATCCTCATGGATACTGTGTCAGGTTCTTAACCCACTGAGCCACAATAGGAACTCCCATCTGTCCTCTCTTATGGCCGGTCGTATCATCCTGTCTTATGACCCGATCAGCTGTTAACCCGACCCCTGGTCAACTCTATTTGATGACTAAGTCCAGCCATAAAGATCTCAGCAAGTGACCTTCTCTGGCCAGAAAATTCAGGTAGAAAAATTACTCCAGGCTAATCCAGTGCTGGCTCTGAAGACCATGAATGAGAGCATTTGGGCGGGGAGCTGAAACCCTTAGCCTGATGGCCTGCAAACCTTGCGAACCTACAAACCGAGGCTCGGCACAGATCTCCTCCTCTCGTGGCCTCCTGGGTCTCCCTGGCCCCATGGCGGTCCCTGCACAGTGACGGGCTCCCCTCTTGGACTTACCACCGCAGGGAGGATAACCTGAGCAGCCGAGACCACGGAGCACACACGCTTTGGAGTGCAGCCTGGTGAGACCCTAAGTAGAGGGCTCCGCTAAGCTGTGCCCCAACTCCCAACCCACAGAAATCGTGAGATGATAAACGTGTGTTGTTTTAAGCCGCTAAGTTTACGGACATATGGTTACGCAGCAACAGAAAGCTGGTACAGAGAATCCGCAGGTAAAGTAGGGTGTTTGGGGAGAATGAAGGCTTTTCCTTCCCACCGGCTCAGAAGGTCCCAAGGCCCCAGAAAGTGATGATTAAATAGCGCTGTCCTAGATTAAACCACAGCGGCCGCCCAAAGGATTCTTAGGCACGAGCCTTGCTCAGGAGCAGCAGCAGAGAACACCACACTTGCAGGGTCCTGCCGACAAAGTCAAGGAGTGGGGGAAATGTGTGCGGACAAAGTAATGGCCAAGGGCCAGATGCTCCCAGATGACCCAGCCGTGGTGGGGTGGGGTGGGGAGAGCCCCGGGCAAGACTAGAAGATGCCCTCCTGCCCAGTGGAATGGAGGCTGGGCATCACAAGTTAAATTTGATACAAAAAAGAAAGTGATTTTTTTCCTTGCAAACTAAGTTTGAGGGTAGGGGCTACCTGTTACAGGTGGGAAGCAAGCTGAGCCCTCAGATGTGTCCCCTGAGGGGAGCCACAGCTACAGGCTTCGGGCCAGCCAAAGGCCTCCGGGATCCCCTGCAATTTAACGAGCTGAACCGACTACACATTTCAGGGAGGGAGAGCTCCCCACGTGAGGGAATGCGGGGTGTCCCAGTAAGAGGGTGTTTGGAAGGACTGAAGGCTTTGGGAAGGGTTGGAGGAAGCTGGGCTCTGCTCTGGACTGGATGCTGTCTGGAAGCGAGGACCAGCCTCAGACTGGGCGTCTTAATAAATCACATCTCGAAGGAGGCAGGCTAGACTGGGGCTCAAGGAGTAACTGGGAAAGCAGCAGCCATCCTTCATATCAGCCAGAAGGGGGGATGCGCAGTCAGCTTCGTGGTCTGAACAATGCTCACATTTTGCCTGTGTTGAGACATGACCAGGGAGTGCCCCTATTTTTATTTTGATCTGTCATGGTCACTGAGAAGGCTTGTCTGCTGTCGAGGTGAACGTTTCAGAATTCTAAGGAGGACACCCAGGCCAGCTCCAGGAGGACAGAGGCCGTTTTTGTGTCTGGCTTCTTCCTCTTTCCATGTTGTTCTCAAGGTTCATCCACGTAGCAGGATGCAAAAGTACTTTCCCCTTTATAGCTGAATGATACATGGATGGACCACATTCGTTTACTCACGCACCTGCTGATAAACACTGGGTAGGGTGTGCCTTTTGGCCGTTAATGAATAATGTTTGGAAAAACATTAATATACAAGGTTAATTTTTCCACTCTTGAGCTATTATGAATAACGCCAGTATGAACACTCATGTCCACCTTGAAGAAGTTCTCATTTCTCCAGGGTATATAGCCTAGGAGTGGAATCGTCAGGCCATACGGTAACTCCATGATTAACACTTCGAGGAACTGACAGACTGTTTTTCAAAGCAGCTGCACCATTTTATATTCTCAGTGTATGAGTTCCATTTCTTTGTATTCCTCACCAATACTTGCTATTATTATCTTTCTGATTATAGCCATTCTCAACAATACTTGTTATTGTCTTTCCGATATAAAGTGGTATCTCCCTGCAGTTTTTTTTTAGAGTACTTTTTCTTTTTTTGCTTTTTAGGGCCCAACCTGCAGCACATGGAAGTTCCCAGGCTAGGGGTCAGATTGAAGCTAGAGCTGCTGGCCTATGCCACAGCCACGCCAGATCCAAGCCACATTTGCAACTTATACCACACCTCATGGCAAAGCCGGACTTCACAACCCACTGAGTGAGGCCAGGGATTGAAGCCTCATCTTCATGGATACTAGTCAGATTCCTTCCACTGTGCCACAACGGGAACTCCCAGATTTTTTTTTTAATTGAAATATATTTGATATATACCACTGTGTAAATTTAATCTGATACATTTTATTTTAACACAATTGCCATTGTAGCAAAATTAGTAATTTTGATTTATGTTTCTTTCATGACTGGATGTTGAGCATCTTTTTTTTTTTTTTTGTCTTTTTGCCTTTATCTAGAGCCACACCCGCAGCACATGGAGGTTCCCAGGCTAGGGGTCTAACAGGAGCTATAGCTGCCGGCCTTCGCCACAGCCACAGCAACACGGGATCTGAGCCGCATCTGCGACCTACACCACAGCTCACAGCAACGCCGGATCCTTAACCCACTGAGCAAGGCCAGGGATCAAACCTGCAACCTCATGGTTCTTAGTCGGATTCATTAACCACTGAGCCACGAAGCGAACTCCGAGCATCTTTTTTATGTACTTATTATCCATTAGTATATCTTCTTTGGAGATATGTGTGTGCGTGCGTGTGTGTGTGTGTGTGTGTAAAATTAAAAAAAAAGAAAAAACCCAAACCACAAATCTTTTGCTCATTTTTAAATTGGGTTGCCTTTTTGTTGTTGAGTAGCAAGAGTTTTTAAAAATATATACTGCACACAGTTCTCTTATCAGGTATATGATTTGTAAACATTTCCTCCCATTCTGTGAGTTGGTCTTTTCACCTTGTTAATGGTGTCCTTTGAAGAACAAAGTTTTTTGGTTTTTTTATTTTGATGAAGTTCAATTTATCTTTTTTGTTGTTTTTGTTCACTTATACAGTTAGTGTCCTGTCTAAGAAACTGTTGCTTAATCCAAGGTCATGAAGATTTGGTCCTATTTCATCTTCTAAGAGTTTTACAGTTTTAGCTCTTATATGTAGGCTTATCATCCATTTTAAGTTAAATTATGTACATGGGATGAGATAGGGTTCAAATTCACTCTTTTGCATGTGGATATCCAGATGTCCCAGCACCATCTGTTGAAGAGGCTATCCTGTTGGTGTTCGCTTGCAGCACAGTGGATAAGGATCCTGCATTGTCACCACAAGAGCCCAGATCACTGCTGGAGCACAGGTTTGAGCCCTGGCCCAGAAATTTACTCACACCTCGGGTGTGGCCAAAAAAAAAAAAAAAAGACAAGACTATCCTTTTCCCATCTAATTGCCTTACATTTCTGCCTCATCGATGTCAGCTGGGGAGAGAGACTCGGTTCTCTGCTGGGCAAGGGAACAGGATGAAAGCGGAAGGGAGAGGCTGAAGTGTGGAAAATCAATTGTCCGTAAAGATAAGGACTTATTTCTCAACTCTCAGTTTGACTCCATCGATCTGCATGTCTATGCCTAAGTCAGGGCTGCACTGTCTTGATGACCCGCCACAGTGCAGCACGTTTTAAAATCAGGGACTTAATTCTTCTTCCGAGTTGCTTTTGCTTTTTTAGGTCCTTTGTGTTTCCACGTGAATTTTAATTCAGCTTGTCAATTTCTGCAACTAAAACAGACAGAACTTTGACGAGGATTGCATTGAATCTGCAGATCCACTTGGGCAGTATTGCCAACAGTATTGTCTTCTGATCCATGGGATCTTTCAGTTTATATCATTTCTCTTTAACTGCTTTCAACAATGTTTTCCAGTGTACAAGTCCTGGACTTCTTTTTTTAACCTTATTCCCAAGTATTATTTTGAATGCTCACGTAAATTTAATTGTTTTAATTTCATTTTATATTATTCATTACTACTGCATGTAAATACAACTGATTTTTTCTTTCAAATCATGACACTACTATATATCACGAACTTTTTACTTACTACTTACCAGGAATTGTTATAAGGATATTATGTTTGTACACTATGTATTTTACTGTTTTATCATCCCAATAATCCTATAATGTATTGTTCATGCTTCCATTATAAAAAGAGAACATCAAATTTTAAATTAGTTAAAATCTTGTCCAAAATCAGGCATAAAGTGGGGATTAAGATGGCGGAATAGAAGGACTGGAGCTCAACTTCTCTCCCAAAAAACAGCAAAACTACAACTAAATGCCGAGCAGCCTTCAACCAAATAGACTCTAAACTTCCAAAAAAGATATTCTGCTCCAGAAGACAAAGAGGAGATCACATCAAGAGGTAGGAGGGGCGATTTCGCGATAGAAGTAACCCCATACCTCCCGGGTGGGAAGCCCCACAGACTGGAAACTAACTGCATCACAGAGACTCAGCTACAGGACTGAGAGTTCTGAGCCCCACGTCAAAACCCCACGCCTGGGGATCTGGCACAGGGAGAAAGAGCCCCCGGAGCATCTGGCATTGAAGGTCAGTGGGGCTTGTGTGCAGGAGCTCCACAGGACTGGGGGAAACAGAGACCCCAGTCTTGAAAGGCACACACAGACTTTCACGTGCACTGGGTCTCAGGGCAAAGCAGTCTCCATAGGAATCCGGGTGGAACCTGACTGCAATTCTTGGAGGATCTCCTGGGAAAATAGGGGTGACTGTGGCTTGTTGTGGGGGAAGGACATTGGAGGTGAAGCTCTCGGGAACATTCAGCAGCCTGCATTTCTCTGGAGGGGGCCATTTCTGGGAAAATCTGGTCCCTCCCATCAACGCTGAGAAGCCTCAGGCCAAACAATAATCCAGGTGGGATCTCAGCCCCACCCATCAGGAAACAGGCTGCCTAAAGACCCCTCAGGCACACAGCCAGCCTCTAATCTCATCCAGAGAAAAAGCCCCACCCATCAGTGGGCTAGGAATCAACGCCACCTACCAGTGGGCAGGCATCACTCCCTCCCATCAGGAAGCCTACAGCAAGTCCCGCCCATACCAGCTTTAGTCACAGGGGAGGCAAACGCCAGAATTAAGAGAGGCTACAACTCTATTATTGGCAAAAAGGTCACCACACCAAAAACCTATAAAAATGAAAAGACAGAAAACTCTAACTCAGATAAGGGAGAAAGAGAAAGCCCAGAAAAACAGCTCAGTGATGAGGAGATTACCAGCCTCTGAGAAAGAGACTTTTAGACTGTTGATGCTGAAGATGATGCAAGGCATTGGAAATAGACTGGAGGCAAAGACTGATCATTTACAGGAAACACTGAGCAGAGAAATACAAGCTGTAAAAGTTAAACAAAAAGAGATGCAAAATACAATAACTGAAATAAAAAATTCATTAGAAGCAGCCAACAATAGAATACAGGAGGCAGAAGAACGAATCAGTGAGGTGGAGGACAGATTAGTGGAAATCACTAATGTGGAAGAGAAAAGAGATAAAAGATTGAAAGGAAATGAGCTGAGTCTCAGAGAACTCTGCGATACTGTTAAACGCACCAA
>PVHT021183699.1:27719551-27783841 GCA_004024745.2 Catagonus wagneri | reverse complement strand
AAGAGATGCAAAATACAATAACTGAAATAAAAAATTCATTAGAAGCAGCCAACAATAGAATACAGGAGGCAGAAGAACGAATCAGTGAGGTGGAGGACAGATTAGTGGAAATCACTAATGTGGAAGAGAAAAGAGATAAAAGATTGAAAGGAAATGAGCTGAGTCTCAGAGAACTCTGCGATACTGTTAAACGCACCAATATCCATATTATAGGGGTGCCAGAGGGAGAAGAGAGAGAGAAGGGGACAGAAAAAATATTCGAGGAGATAATAGCCGAAAACTTCCCTAATATGGGAAAGGAACCACTCAGTCAAATTCAGGAAGCGCACTGAGTACCCTATAAAATAAACCCAAGGAGGAACACCCCGAGACACATATTAATCAAAATGACCAAAATTAAAGACAAAGAGAAAATACTGAAAGCAGCTAGGGGAAAGAAACAAATTACATACAAGGGAACCCCAATACGGTTATCAGCAGATTTCTCATCTGAAACTCTGCAGGCCAGAAGGGAGTGGCATGTTATACTTAATGTGATGAAAGGGAAAAACTTCCAACCAAGATTGCTTTACCCTGCAAGGCTCACATTCAGATTTGAAGGAGAGATCAAAACCTTTACAGATAAGCAAAAGCTAAGAGATTTCTGCAACACTAAACCAGCTTTACAACAAATCTTAAAGGAACTTCTCTAGGCAGAAAAGAAAAGGCCACGACCAGAAACAAAAACACCACAAATGACAAGGCTCACCAGTTAAGGCATATATACAATAAAGATACTAAATCATCCACGCACAACTATGCTACCAAAATCAGAAATCGTGAGAAGAGAGAACAAATGCAGGTCACTGGAGACACATGTGCAATTAAGAAACCAACAACTTAAAAATCTCATTTGTATATAGACTCCTATATCAAAACTTCAGGGTTAAAAAAAAAAAGCAACAAAAACCCCAAACAGTTAATACAATGGCAATAAGAACATACATATCAGTAACTACCTTAAATGTTAATAGACTGAATGCCCCAACCAAAAGACATAGACTAGCTGAATGGATACAAAAACAAGAAAACCAGTGGATCACTGAAGAAATCAAAGATGAAATTGAAAAATACCTAGAAGCAAATGACAACAAAGACACGACACTCCAAAACCTCTGGGATTCAGCAAAAGCAGTGCTAAGAGGAAAGTATATAGCAATACAAGCCAACCTCAGGAAACAAGTAAAAGCTCACATAAACAACCTAACTTTACATCTAAAGCAGCTAGAGAGGGAAGAAGCCTGGTCATGGAAACAACCTAAATGCCCATCGACAGAGGAATGGATAGGGAAGATATGGTACATACACATAATGGAATATTACTCAGCCATTAAAAGGAACAGAATAACATTTATAGCAACATGGATGAACCTAGAAGTTATCATACGAAGTGGAACCAGTCAGACAATTAGACAGTAACACCCAATGCTACCGCTTACATATGGAAACTAAAGAGACACAGTGAACTTCTTTGAAGAACAGACAATGACTCACAGATTTTGGAAAACCTTGGTTTTTCAAATAAGACAATCTGGGGGGTGGGGGGATGCACTGTGGGTTTGGGACACAAAATCTATATTGACTTATGATCTTTGTACACCTATAACTGAAATAAAATTCATTGTTAATAAAAAAATTATTTAGGAAAAAAAAATCAGGCATAAAGTGGATGAGAAAAACCCAGAATCAAACTCAAGATTTGGAAGTACAATTGGTTTTTGTATATTGACTTTGTATCCTGAAACCTTGCTGAACTCACATTAGTTCTAGTATTTTTTTTAATTCTCTAGTATTTCTATTTATAAGATCAAATCATCTGCAAGCAGAGGTTGTTTTACTTTTTCCTTCCAATCCGGATGCCTTTTAATTCTTTCCCTTGCATTGCCCTGCCTTGAATAGAAGAGGTGAGAGCAGACATCCTTGTCTTATTCCCAGTCCTGGGGAGAAAGCTTTCAGTCTTTCACTGTTAAATTTGATATTATCTGTGGGCACCATACAAACTTAACCAAAAAGTTTGAGTTTCTGATCTTTCTGTCTAGTTAAAACAGACTCCTCAGAGTTAAAAATATTTTCACCTAAGATTTTCTCTTGGATTTTCACAATTTTATTTTTATTTCAGTTCATATTTTTCAGTTCTGTAATTCCCTTTTGGATCTTTTTTTAAAGTAACTTCTATTTCTTTGCTGAGGTTTTCTGTCTTTTAAATTTGTTTCATGAGAATGTTTTAGTACTGTTTGATGTATTTTCGTGATGGCTGCTTTAAAGACTTTTTTTTTTTTTTTTTTTTTTTTTTTTTTTTTTTTTTTTTTTTTTTTTTTTTTTTTTTTTTTTTTTTTTTTTTTTTTTTTTTTTTGTTTTTTTTAATTTTTTTTTTTTTTTTTTTTTTGCTTGCTTGCTTGCTTTAAAGTCTTTATCATGTAATTCTAACATCTGGTTTATCTCAGTATTCATGTCTGTTGATTCTCTTTTCTCATTTAGATGAGTGATTTTTCTATTGTATCCTGGACATTTCGGATATTATGAGACTCTGAACCCTATTTAAGCTTATTTTTTTTAGCAGGCACTCCCCACCTGGAGGTGTGGCACACAGAGCTCCCTTCTGGGCTCCACTTGCACCACCCCAGCAAAAGCAGAGTGTTGATTCTCATCGCCTCCTTGCAGAGAGACGGGGTGGAGTTTCGGCTGCCCCCGGCCCCCTGAAGAGCTTCCGGGATCAGGGAGAGTTGGGGTACCGCCCTGCACCACCTCTTTATCTCCAAGTAAGTGTGTAAGTTCAGCTCCCCACTGGGCCCTGCAGAACCAGGGGAGGAAATAAGGGAAGCAGAGGGCCAACTAGTCCCTTCTTCCACCACCCATTCCACTTCGTGATGCCTGGTGGGCACAGCCGTCCAGCCCTCCACCGGGCCAGCTGACACCCAGGGGAGCGGGTGAAGGATGGAGGGATAAGCCTTGCCTGGCACCACCTCATGAAATCTTGCGCTGCTAGAGTATCAGCACACCCCTGGACCACCTTGACACATTACCCAGGCAGGAGAATCACAGCACTGCCTCCCTCTACTGGTAGGGGGTGGAACATCAGCTCCTGCCTCCGTGCTAACAATACTGCCTCTGCAAGGGAAGGAAAACAGGCTGCCCGCTTCCACTCAGTGGGGAAGAGATAGGCTCCCCGGCTGGCTGGCGGGAGAGCTAGAGCGCCACCTCCTGCTTCTACCCGGGAGGGGACAGAAACTTACTTCACTCTTGGCCCAGCCCTGGGACACCACCAGAGCACGTGGGAGGGGAATCAGAGAGCTGAGGTTCGTAGCCAGTCTGCCTTTTCTCCACCTTTCAAAGTCTTCCTATGCAAATGTATTGTGTTTTTTTAGTTGTAAGGAGGGGGAACTGGGAGGGATGGGGCTGTTCCTTCTTGGCTGGAAATGAAAGCTTCATAATTTTTTTTTTCTTTTTTGGCCGCCCCGCAGCGTAGGCGGTCCTCTGGCCGGGAATCAGATCCCAGCCACAGTTGTGACCTGAGCTGCAGCTGTGGCGACACCGGATCCAGAATCCTAGCCAGGGATCAAACCTGCATCCCAAGCGTTCTCAAGACATTGCCGATCCCATTGTGTCACAACAGGAACTCCCTATTTTTATTTATTTTTTTTTTACATTTAGGTCTTCATTATATCTGGAATTTATTTTTGTATGAGGTGGCATGTTAGAGTCCAACTTTGCTTCCTTCCTGATGGATAATTAGTGACATCACTCTAATTTATCAAGTAAAACAGCATGGGCTTATTCCATCCAAATACCACCCATTATGTATACTACAGTTGAATATATACTGGGATATATTTTTAGTTTCTTTCTCTGGTTTCACCTATTCCCTTGTCATTACCATGCTGTTCAGACAACAGGAGTCTTGTAATATATTTGATCATTGAGGGAAGCAATACAATACAGCCTTACTCCCCTTCATTTTCAGATGATTCCGAGTTGTGCCCGGATATACATCCTTCTTCACACCCTTTAAGGCCATGGTGTTAGGCAGGTTAACTTCAGCAGGCCTGGGAACGGCCCGAGCTGTCTTATGAAAATAAAAGATGAGTCTTCACGGCGCTGTCCCGTGGGAAAGGTATGAGCTGTCCTGACTAACAGAGTTGTTTTGTGACCATGGTTCCCAGATGTCTTTCATAGGCTAAACCTCTGGTCATGTCTCAGCTCAGAAGGGTGGGCATGTAGGTCCCCTGTGCGGGGGGTGGCACTGGGATATTGGTGAACATTAATACACCTGCAGGGTCTGTCTGCTTGGGCTGCCGTTGACAAAATGCCACCACCACCTGGGTGGCTTAAACAACAGACTTTTTTTCTCAGACTTCTGGAGGCTGGAAGTCCAAGACTGCGGTGCCAGGCTTGGTTTCTTACTGAGGCCTGTCTTCCTGGCTTGTAGACTGCCACCTTTTCTCTGGGTCCTCATGTGGCCTTTCCTCTGTGCTCTTGTGCAGAGAGTTGGGTGTATGTGTGTGCTGTCTCTGCCTCCTCTTACAAGGACACTCATCCTACTGGATATAGGGCCTTATCTCCAAAAACAGCACGTTGGGGGTTGGGACTTCAACTTATGAATTTGTTAGTGTAGTGAGTGTGGGGTGGGAACACATCTCAGTCCATAACATCCCGCCCCCCCTTTTTTGTCTTTCTGTGGCCGCACCTGCAGCATGGGGAAGTTCCCAGGCTAGGCGTTGAATCAAAGCTTCATCTAAGGCCTACCCCAAGGCCATGGCAACACCAGATTTGAGCCGCATCTGCAACCTACGCTGCAGCTTGTAGCAACGCCAGAGCCTTTACCCGCTGAGCCAGGCCAGGAATCAAACCCATTTCCTCACCATGTTGGTTTCTTAACCCACGGAGCCACAACGGGAACTCCCATAACACCTTTAATAGATGCTATGGTGACTGCTCAGATTCGGCTTCCGGTCGGGTACCCGTTCTCACAGCGGCTCACAACTCACAGCTGAGCTCCTCAGCAGGGCTCTCCCTAGGCCAGAGGGAGCTGCCTCACCCAGTGTCCTCTACCGTTCCCGGAGCAGCTCGCCTCCACCGGGACAGCTCCAGGGCTCAAATGTTCTACTGACTCAGGTCACATCCCATCAGCTCCCTCCACCCCACAGCGTGAGATCAACTCCCATAAACTCCTACGCATTCATCTCCATCTCGGAGTCTGGGTCCCGAGAACCTGACCTAGGACAAGCCGAGCCTGCTTGGCAGCACGAGCTCTTAATCACTGCTCAGTTCCACCCTCTGGCCCTGCTCAGTGGGTCGACGATCCGGCGTTGCCGTGAGCTGTGGTGTAGCTCGCAAATGCGGCTTGGATCCTGCGTGGCTGTGGCTGTGGTGTAGGCCGGCCGCTACAGCTCCTATTAGACCCCTAGCCTGGGAACCTCTATATGCCACAGGTGCAACCCTAAAAAGACAAAAGACAAAAAAAAAAAAAAAAAAAGAAAGAAAGAAAGCTTAAGATCTCAAGGTAACTATCTGAGACTTTGTGTCTGAGTGCTCCCTCCTCCAGCCCCCTCAAAAGGAAAACTGTACACTGCATTACAATCCATCTTCAAAATACTTGGAAACTTCAGGTGTAATTGTTAAGTCATGACATGAGGTGGACTGTGCAATTCAGTACCAAACCAACCTCCACCTCGGCCCCTTAGCCACCGTCTCCTTAGAAGCCTATAAGGACATCATCCAGCGCTGCTGAGGGCAGGGGTGTTGGACACTGAGGAGACCGTGGAGGATAAAACCAAGGAACAAGACTTCCTTCCTTCCTTCCTTCATTTTTTTTGTCTTTCCATCTTTTTAGGGCCGCACCCGCGGCATATGGAGGTTCCCAGGCTAGGGGTCTAACAGGAGCTGTGGCCACCGGCCTTCGCCACAGCCACAGCAACGCGGGATCCGAGCTGCATCTGCGACCTACACCACAGCTCACGGCAACGCCGGATCCTCAAGCCACTGAGCGAGGCCAGGGATTGAACCAGAGTGCTCATGGATGCTGGTCGGGTTCAGTAACTGCTGAGCCATGATGGAACTCCAAGATTTTCTTAAAGAGACTGTTATCCATTATCCTATAGAGAAAGAAACAGGTGTTTACACACGCATGGCAACGAATCAAAAACTGGGCTTCCCACCATACCTGAGCCCCTCTGGCTGGATTTATTTAGCCATTTCTCACTGAACCTCAGATCTGAGCCCTGGATGGCCTTTGAGAACATCACCTGGGAGGTAACACAGCCTGAGGTCCCATTTGAGCCACTTAGAAAGGAGCTGGTCCCCCGCCACGCCCCCGCCCTGCCACGTCTGTGAGGGCAGAGTCCCCAAGGCCCGGCTTTCGCGGCAGCTCAGAGACGCAGTGGAATGTCAGCCCTGACTGCTTCTCAGGTTCAGGTCATCCTGACCCCCCAGAACTCCTTGGGGCTGGCATAGGTTGCCCCTGAAAAGCTGCCTGTTGGATTGTTTCATGGTTGAAACTTGTTATAACCCAGTCCAAAGTCAGAGGGAAAATCCACTCCTGAGAATCTATGAAGACCCAAGAGTGGCAGTGGCTGACACGCACTGAGCTTTTACTGGGTCCCAGACACAGTTCTAAGCCCTTGAGCTGTATTAACTCACTTAATCCTTCCTCCAAGGGGTAAGACACTATCTCATTCCGCGGAGGAGAAAACCCAGGCACAGAGAAGTGACTTGCTCAACTTCACACCACTGCGTGTGCTTTGTGGCGAGGAGGTGCTGCTGCGTTTTGAACCAAAGGATCCTGGCTTCAGAGCTCACAGTCTCCCCCGCTAGGTTATCGGTCTTATTCTAGAGAAGTGTTACAAGTATAGGTATTTTACCCCAGTACTTGCTTGCAAGCTGTCCTCTCTCCTTTGGGTGTCTAAGTTCCCCCTTTAGGTTAAAGTACCCCCAAGAGAGCTTTACAGCTGCCAAGCCTCCACACTTGTGTGTGAAGTAATGCCCTGGCTGCAGGGGGCCTTTGGAGGTGGGGGGGGGCAGTGAATTTAAAGGTGGGGACTGTCTACTTGGAGAAAGAGCTTAACTGCAGATCAGGGTGGATCAGGACATGGCAGGGCAGCCAGAGGCCAGGCAGGGGCCCTGGGAGGCTGCGACGGAGGGGCTGTCACAGTCTAAAGGGCATCCAGAGAAAGGGGGGAAGGTGCTGGTGAAAACTTGCCTGCTTCATAAACGTGCAGGGAAGTGCAGGCCAAAGACCTGAGATTAGGACTTGGGTGCAGGTAGTTGACGTGGAAGTGATTCCAGGAAACATGGTAGGTGCAGGGAAGCAAGAAAGGGAAGAGAGGAAAACCCCCAAAAGATGACACATGGCAAATGAACGAGTTGCTTCTAGGGAGATTTCGTTTTTTGGCCGTCCCATGGTATCTGAAGTTCCTGGGCCAGGGATCAGATCCAAGCCGCACTGGTGACCTACGCTGCAGCTGCAGCAACACTGGACCCTTAAACCTCTGCTGCCGGACCTGGGACAAAAGGTGCGTCCCTGCATTCCAGAGGCCACCGATCCCATTGCACCACAGCGGGAATTCCCAGGGAGATTTTTGAGAGCGTACAGGGAACTCACCTCTGTACCATCCCACTGAGAGCTGGGGAGGCTGAGGGATCAATTTCCCCAGTCCCTCCCCTTGGTGGCAAGAGCTGCCCCTGGGAGGGAACATTAAATTCCTGGCACTTCTGCGCCATCGCTGGAGAAAGCTTCAGGCCTTTAGGCAGGACGACCCGGAAAGCCATTGGTGTACCCAAGAAGGTCTGCAGTGACCTCCACGTGGGCCAGAGGGCTGTGGGTGCAGCGTGGGGCCTGCTACGTCCATGCACTTGGGAGGCCTTGGAGCTAAAGCAAAGCAGAGGCCTGAGGAGCAAAGACTTACAGGACGTGTCCCTAATATAGGCCCCCTGCCCTGTTTTTGCTTCAGATGATTCCACGTTATTTCAAAGAGCTGGTCCTCAGAATCTGTCCCGTGTTTCTGACTCTAGAGGCAGAATCATACTCTGCTAAGCTGGTAAACAGGCCCTGTTAGACTGCCTTTGTTTCAGTTTGCAGAGGATTTGGGTCTTTCTTGTGCTGAAGGAAAAAAACAAAACAAAACAAATAAATGTAATACTTATTCTGGCATTTGAGATTACTGCTGCGAGATATTATGCCATATCTCTTTTCTGGTGAATTTTTAATAAAGCCTGTTTTTGTTTAATGCCTGCTAATAATTTCTAAAAACAGATCGACAACCTCAGCTGTAAAGGCAGTTCCATGAATCACTCTGCTGAAAACCCAGCCGTATGGTTAGCAAAAGCCCCTGATGATAAAACATCTTCCTCTCTTCAAGATTCCTCTCAAGAACCCGTGCAGAATGGCAGGCAGAGATGATACAAAAGATGATACAAAAGAACTTCTTTATAAAACAGAAACAGACTCAAAGATTTCAAAACCCAATTTACGATTACCAAAGGGAAAACATTGGGGGAGGGATGAATTGAAAGGTGGGGATTGGCATATACACACTAATATATATATATAAAATAGAAAAGTAACAAGGACCTATTGTATAGCACAGGGAATTCTACTTCATATTCTGTGCTGATATGGGAGAAGAATCTGGAAAGGCATGGATATATGTATGTATATAACTGATTCACTTTGCTGTACACCTGAAGCTAACACAACACTGTAAGTCAACCATATTCCAATAAAATATTTTAAATAAAATAAAGGAGAAAAACGGACCGCTGGTTTTATGCTCAGTGAACTAACCCAATCCTCACATTACCAGATTAGAGTACTCTCACGTGGAGTCCCTCCTCCAGTGGCTATTGATTTAGTGCCTACAGTGGCCGAACGCCATGCTGGGCGTGGGGAGCCCAGAGGCCATGTGAGCCAGACACGGCCCCCCGCTCCCATCTACGGCAGGAGGAACCATAAATCAGACAGAAACTTACCTCCACAAGGCCAGGAGCGTGCACCTCAGGGACTGTGACCCTCGGGCAGTGGTGACTGAGTTAGGATCAGAAATGGAAGAGGTAAGAAGGGAAGAGAGGAAGAAAGAGCAGTCCAGGCGGAGGGAGGACCTGGTGTGGACAGAAGCCCAGGGCCGGGAGGAAGTAGAGCTGAACGCAGGCCAGTGAGGCTGCCCTGGGAAGGGGTGCAGGTGCGGGTGGTGGTGGGAGACTGAGCGGAGGAAGCCAGGCCCCGGAGGCCTACAGCCCACGGGCAGGAGAGCAGATCCACGGGCAAGGGTCGTAAATGAAGGGGTGGGTGGACATCCTTCACTGTGGAAGGTTCCTCTGACTGCAAGGTGAGCGCTACGGCAAAGAGGATGGCAAGGGTCGGGGGGAGCAAGAGTCTCGGGCAAGGCAAGGGCAGCTTGACTTATGGGGTGGGGGGCAGGGGGTGATGGAGACAGAACCAGAGCCGACTTGAGAAAGATCAAGGAGATACCTTCATCCACTTTCAGGGAAGGACTGGACCCCCAGGGACGGTTTGGGGGAGGGAGAAGGAGGTGTCAGGGGTGCCTCTGACCTTCGCCACTGGAGGAATAAACTGCAACCCACTGAGATTCAGGAAAGGTCCGGGCGCGGGATTTTGTGGGGGCTGGGAGGCATCGCATGCCCAGTAGGAGCTCTGGAACGCTCTGAGATTGCCGGGAGAAAATGTCAGGCAACTGGACCAGATCTAAGCTACCGAAAGCAATGCGTGTCCTTGGTAGCAGAACTTACAGCCGTGGGTTGGGACGGGTCCGGGGAGGGGAAGAGATCTGGAGGGGCCGTGTCTCCTTTGCAGGCCTCTGTGCCCACGCAAAGGACCTTCCCCTGGCAGAAAATGGTTATCAGAGAGGCTGGAGAGGGCACAGAAGTGGATGATGTCATGGAATCCAGGAGCAAAGAGGCTCCGAAGGTGGAGGTGAGCAAAAGCGTAAGATGCTGCAGAAGAGATGGGCTCGGGGAGAGCTGAGAATTTCCGTCGGACTGAGCACCGTGGGGCTGACCTTGAGGGGAGCAGCTTTGTCAGAATGAAGGGGAGAAGCCAGACTGAGACGGCCTGAGGTGCCCCTGGGAGTGAGCGGTAGGCAGGCGACCAGGGGACCTCGCCTCTGGTTTGTTTGATACCGAAGGGAAGAGAAGGAGGAAGGGCAGTGTGGGTGGAGAGGGTTCGAGAGAGGATGGGGTTTAAATGGGGGAATGGTGACAGTGTTTAAAACAAGAGAGGAGCCGGGGGCCTGTTTAGTGGAGAGACAGGCGCCAGAGGAGCTCCAGAGCCATCCATGGCTCACCATGGCCTCGCAAGTGGATCCCAAACTTCTTAGCAAGACACTAAAATCTATCACTGCATGTCTCCGCGCTTCTCACTCCCCACGGTGCTTCAACAAACCAGACATTTACTGTTTTCCATGCATCCTCCACAAACTCTCATTCCTTCCCCTGTACCTTTAGCAGAAAGGCACTTTTCTCTGTACCTCCAGCTGTCAACCCCTGGCCCATTCTTCCCGGCCCAGCTGGAACAGCACGTCCAGGTGAAACCTTGCACAGCAGAAGGCGATGGGGCCTGCCTTCCTGAGCTGCTGCCAGAACGGGTCTGGCGAGAGTTCCCGGCCTGGCCCACACAGGCTAAGGAGGCCACGCTCGTCCCTTTAAACCGGCCACTGTCAAACAGTTTGCTCCCTGCAGGGGTGCCAGGGGGAGAGCTGAGAAGCGGGACATGGAAGGGGTCAGCCCAGCACCAGTTGCCAACTCCACCTAGGGCTTGCAAAACAGTTGCCCTTCAGCCCAAGCGCGGCCCTGGGCCCCAGGCCATCTCCAACGCTTCCTCCCGGCCTTGTAAACCTTGCAGAAAAGACAGGCAGGTAAATACCATTTTCTCCTTCCCATGTGTTCCCCGTGAGTTGTGGCAGCTCAGATATGGCAGCACATCTCCGCGCTCCCTTGGGCTGCGGTTTGGGGCTCCACCTCGACCCCGATCCCCAGCACAGCACCAGGCAGTCGGCAGGGGCCTGGGAATGTGTTTGAGGAGCACCTGAGCTCCTCCGTGATTATCGCTTCCTCTCGTTCCTGCAGGCATGGCTCGCTCGGCCCACGTGGAAGGACCCCAGAGTCATCCCCGTGGCCGAGGGGGTGCTCGGGCCATAGGGGCCTGAGAAGGATGGTGCTGCTTGAGGATGACACCCACCAGGCTCTGGGGCCCGGGGCTCTGTCCCAGAAGGTCCCCGTCAATGGCACGACTCTCGCCCTCCCCTTCACCCAGCACACAGAGAGCTGGAGACCCAAGCTCCCCAGGCTTGGTCCCGGACAAGCCCAGCCCTACGGGAAGATAGACAGGTGGGAAGCTCCATAGCTGGCACCCCACCCCCCCGCAAAGCAGCCTGTGGGGCCTGCAGCCTAGCTCCCTCGCAAAGGCCTCCCCGAAGTCACTAGGCCTTCCCAAGCCCAGGACCAAGGAAGTGGCAGCAGTGCCCCTATGGGAAGGCAGCCCCTCCCACCAAACCTCCCTGGGCTCCCTGGGCTCCCTGGGGGGTGGATTTGACCCTGGAGCCCCAAGATTTTGGTGGGTGTGGACACAGCTCCGGCCAGGGTCCAGCTCCCTCCCCTGGAACTAGAACAATCAGAGGCACCCACAGGGGCCAGCTCCCCTCATCAATTCTGCATCTTCCTGAAAATGTACTTTTAAGCCCCTTAATTGCATTTCGGAGATAACCCTGCAAGCAAAGTGGCAGGAAGAGAAACCAGAGAGAGAGGTTGGTGGTCAGGCTCTTTGTTTTAAATCAATCAAACATCTGCGACTAATGCAGCTTTGGGCTGCTCCTCAGGAAGCATTAGCCCTATTAGCGAGGGCTGGCAGGGACGCAAAATAAGATATTTATGGGCTGAGCACGTGAGCATGACCGCGGGGACTGAGGGGCTGGGGAGGAGAAGGGCACAGGTCAGCACATCAGCAGCCTGGCCTCACCTCACCTGGCCTGGCGCTGGGGGGGGGGGGGGTCCACACCAGGCCGGGGACAGTGACAGCCAGCCCAGGTCCTCCGGCCCAGCAGCACTCAGCACTGCACACTTACACGCAGCGGGGAGGACTCTGCCTTCCGGGCCCTGCTCCGACTGTAGCTGGAAGCTTCAGTGAGTCACCCCATCTCTCTGGGCTCTGGGCCTCGGTTGAACAATGACAGATCTGGGATCTGGGGAGGGGTGTCCTCCGAGGTCCCCTCTCTAGGCATACACATGCGAGGGGTGGGGGTGGGGAGAGAGTCTGATGCTTCAAGCCATGAGTTTCTTCTGAGGAGGAAATTCTCTGGTTAAACCAAAGACACTCCCCCTCCACCGGCCTGACCAGGAGCTGCCTTTGGGAGTCGGCAGTGGAGTGATGGGGGCGGGAGCGGGGGATGCACATCCATCGGTACTCCCAGGAGGAGGGGAGGAGGGCGGGAGGAAGGCAGAGGAGAAGGGAAGCTGACACAGGCATGGTGCTGGTGAAAAGTAGCTGGTTGAGCGACCCATGGTTAAGGGCAGGCTACCTGATGTGTGATTGCCTGGGAGCAGCCTTTGACCAGACTCTTCACAACCCACAAATTGTTAAGAAAACTGCCTTGTGCTTGTGATTGCTTAGGCGGTAGAATCAAGAAGGAAGCATGCTCGGTGATGGATAAAAATAAAAGAGGAGGCACCAGGAGAGTCACAAAGAGCAGAGGAGACGAAGAAGAAGAAATCACAGGAACCTTGAGCCGGGCTGCCAGGGGCCGAGCTGGGCGTTTATCTAGGCTGCGGCAGCGAAAGGCACACCAGCCCCCTCACCTTGCTTTCTGAATACCTGACTGACAACGTCCCCTCATTCTGGGGGTGGTGGAAAGAGCCAGAGCAGAAGCTGTGCAGACAGATCCAACGGTTGCCATGGCCTGACTTGGCAAGTTACTTCCTGTGCATCGGAATCCATCTGCAAGACAGGAAAACACTTTCCTCCCAGCACTGTCGCGCCCACCAGACAAGACCACGGCCATCTAGGCACTGTGTCAGCTGCTGTTGTGGAACAAACCGTCCCAAAACCAGGATGCTTAAAACAGTTTCTTTTTCTCTTTTATCTCTAGTTCTGCAGTATGAGCTGGACTCAGCTGGGTGGCTCTCTTGCTGGTCACTGCCACGATCGTTCACGGAACATCACCCATCTGAGGCTCAGAGGGTCTGGGGAGTCCACGATGCCCTTGCTCGTGTGTCTGGCACCCGGGCTCTCCTCCAGGGCATGTCCCCAGGTGTGCCCTGGCCAGCATTCGCCAGTGAGGTTCCCAGAGGGGAAGCCCCCACACGCAAGTGCTCATCCAGCCTCTGCTTGTACCTCGTTTGCTGATGTCCATTAGCCAAAGCAAGTTCCATGGCCAAGGCCAAGGTGTGTGTGGGGGGGTGGGGACTACACGGGCTGACAGGAGCTGTGCTTCACTGGGGCCGTGATTGCCGCCATCCACCACATGCCTTGGCGCAGTGCTTGGTTCACAGAAAATGCTCAAGAAACGTTAATGCGACAGTTATTCCTTTCTGCTCGGTGGCACCATCTCCACTCCTGCGCGGGCTTGGAAGAGGTGCCTGGGAGCGGTGGGAGCTGTGTCTGTGCTTGGTCTTCCCCAGCGCGGCCCAGCCTGGCCCTGAGGCCCCCGCCTGACGGAGAGCCCCATGGTAATTCACATCTCCTGGGAGATGAATGGGAGTGCCCGTGATGGGGGCTGTGAAGCTGCCATCCTGCTCATTCCGGGTGGCGAGGTGGGCAGGGTGGGTGGGGCTCAATCCCCAGCAGCAAGCCCAACCTCACCACAACGCCTCTTCCTTTTTTTCTTTTTTCTTTTTGTTTTTGGGTGCTTTTTTTAGGGCCATACCCATGGCCTATGGAGGTTCCCAGGCTAGGAGTCTAATCGGAGCTACAGCTGCCTGCCTACGCCACAGCCACAGCCACACCAGATCCGAGCCGCATCTGCGACCTACACCACAGCTCAAGGCAATGCTGGATCCCCGACCCAGGGAGTGAGGCCAGGGATCAAACCCACCTCCTCATGGATACTAGTTGGATTCATTTCCACTGAGCCACAGTGGGAACTCCCACAACTCCCCTTCCTTGGGGCCTTCCCCCCAACCCCACCCCAGCTTCATAGCTGGGACCATGACAGCGTGTGCACCACCGCGGCCCTCGGGGCCACACACTTGGAGCCTCCAGTCCCCTCCAGAGCCCAAGCTTCAGCCCAGAGTCAACTGTCTGCTCCTCTGGAGGGCAGTGCAGTTGACACAGGGACTCATCACTCCCGTGTGTGTGGTGCCAGCTTGGGGCCAGGCCCCCGCGCCAGGTGCAGCGTCTCCTTTGGCAGCAGTGGCATGTGACTGGGCTGGCTAGCCTGGGTACACACCTGGTCCTGTCCTGCCTCCTCCCCACCCCCACACTGCTCCCATGGGTCCAAGCTCCACTCTCATCCCCCTCTCTGGGTTTCTCACACCACCCAAGCTTGGGGCGCCACCTTGGGGCTTTCACACCTAACGCTCCCTCTCCCCCTCAGCAGCCTCTCCCTTCCTTTGGCCAACTTCTCCTCTTCCGCTAGTCCTGAGCCCTCACATCCCATCCTCAGAGAGCTCTTCCCCGTCATCCATCCCTCTGAGCTGACCCCGACCACGTGGCAGCCTCCCCTGAGGTGCCCTGGGCTGCCTCTCTGCGGCGTGTAGCTCAACCTGACATCCTGTGTGTATGTGCGTGAATATTCGCTAAGGCTGCTTCCACATTGCGCCCCTAGCTCCTCGGTGAGAGTGGGCACTGCCTCTGCCTTGATCATCACCCTGAGCAATCAGAGGGTGTCGGGAATTCAGCTGGCACTTAATAAATGCTTGATGAGTCAGTTAATGAATGAACAGCATCACGTGGTACTTGAGTATTAAACTGCCATTCATACCCCTTGCTACAGCTCAGGAAGCAGTAAAGAGGACAGGATGAGGCTCAAGGTGTTTTGGGAGTGCGGGAGGGCGAGGTGCTGAGATCTGACCAGAGGCTCTGTGCCCTGCCCGGTACAGGGGTCCTGAGCTCTCAGCCGCCAGCCTCTAGCTGCAACCCCGCTGCATTCTACCTTAAGTTCCTTTCTGGGTGGAAAGACCAGACATGAGCCTAGGTTTGGGGTGGGTCTTATTTTTCAGCAAGATCTGAAATCTACTGCCAGAGGATCTGAGGGGCCAAACCACCCTGCAAGCTGTGAGGAAGGGGGAGCAGTTGCCATTCTTTTCTGTTCAGACTGTACACAGTGAGTTCACGGATAAATAAAAGATTCACATCCCGGGGTAATAGCGTGTGATAATACACAGCCCCCAACTTTCTGGAGGACCTGCCAGGGCGCACCTGTCTCAGTGATCTGTGATTCTTGCTATTCAACATCAGCTCTAATTTGCTGGATAATGTGAGGTGAGATACTTGGCCTCTCTGGGCCACAGTTCCTCACCAGAGTAGCATAAATAAAAACGGTCATAAAATGTTGGCGGTGTTTGAGCTAAGAGAATATTTCAACAACTAGAAATCTGTCTCCAACATGCACTTGTTGTAGCAACCTTGTGACTCTGTCATTTTGCTGCTCAAATAATTTCCGGGACTTCTGAGACCTGCTGTATTCAACCCAGATTCCTCACCACGGGTCCCAGCCACATCTTCCACGTCGCCTCTCTCCAAACCCTCGGCCCAGGTCTGATCCTCCCGCCAATGACCCAGCTCGACTTGCACTTCTGATTATGTGTTCCTGGGCTCCCCAAATCTCACCTCCTGCCCTTTCTCCTCTTCCAGGAAGTCTTCCTGGATCATCATCTTCACTGCAACCAGACCAGAGCTCTCTTTCCTCCCATCCCTTTGTCTGCACTCCCATAGAGTCCTGGAAGGAAGCCGCCCTTCTGCAGGGCGCTCCCGGGGTCAGGCCCTTTCCTCGACACCGCTGCTCTTCCTGCAGAGCCCAGGAGACAGTCACCCCACTTGGAGAGTTTCTCACTTTTTTCTCACACTAAAATGTCTTTAATGGCAGAAGGTGATGTTAAAGTCCCCTGAGTCCTCTGTGGGAGCCGCCCTGAGCAATCTCCAACCCTATTCCTCTGCAAGCACAGCATTTCCTTGCTCTTTTTTTTTTTCAATCTTTTTGTCATTTTAGGGCTGCACCTGAGGCATTTGGAGGCTCCCAGGCTAGGGGTCTAATCGGAGCTGTAGCTGCCGGCCTACACCACAGCCACAGCAACGCGGGATCTGAGTCGCATCTGCGAACTACACCACAGCTCACGGCAACGCCGGATCCTTAACCCACTGAGCAAGGCCAGGGATCGAACCCGCAACCTCATGGTTCCTAGTCGGATTCATTTCCACTGAGCCATGATGGGAACTCCTCCTTGTTCTTGTTTTAACACTAAAATTCATGAGCTTTTGCCTTCTATGCAATCTTATAAATATGTTTTCATATAAAAATCATGATGTCTTCCAGCCTACTTGACGCTCTGAGAAGGTGTGCAGCTTCCTGCTACCCCCGCACGAGAAGGCCGAGGCCCAAACGCCAATTGTTGAGGACATGAAAAGAGAGCTGGACAGACAGTTCCCAGCAAAGGCCACCTCCTCACCCAGCCAGCTGAGCCTCGGATGACTGTGATGAAGGATTGGGCTTTTAAGCCTGGACTTCATCCTTTGGCAAAGCCCTGGACAGCTTGTACAATGCCTACGCAACGTGAAAGCCATCCCTGCTGAGGTCACCACGAAATGGAAGGGCAGGGAGGGTAGGAGTTAGTGTCCCCACTTGACAGAGAGGTGCCGGGGTAACTGAAGCCCAGCCACAAAAAAGGAAACAGCAGAGCTAAAAAACACAAACCAAACAACAACGACAACAACAACAGAATACCTTTCTTATTTTCACACATAGAGCTTCCTGTTATTGGACAGCTGGTCAACCAGCACTGCCTAAATCAGGAATTCTGTCATTCCCTGAGGACGCACGGAGGGCACCTGGAGACAACTCAACCCCTCAGCCCTGTGGAGGGGACACCTGACTCCCGACCTAAAACACACACACACACCCCGTCCCTTGCTCTTGCAAACTAGTGCTTCAAGATCAAAGACTTCAGGAATCCCTCTAGGACACGCAAAGGCATCTTCCATGCCAGCGAAACCCTCCGCAGATAGCCAGAGCTTCAGGGCCTGCCTTCTGGCCCTGGGACCCTGAGGACAGCTCTGAATATACCGGAAAGGAGGTTGGAAGAAGAAAGCAGCTCTTTACCCTCCTGTCTTCTCCTGGCCCCCTTGCCACGTGCTGTCCTGCAGAGGGAGTGTCTCCTGAATGATGGTCTTGAACCTGAGACGAGGGCGAGTATAATGGACCCTCTCCACGCCATCGCCCATTCAGGGCTAAGTGCTCTGAACACGGAGGCAGAGCGGGGCCCCGGCTGCTCCCAGGCTGCGGGGCAGCCACCTGCACGCGAACTCTCTGGAAGGGCACTCTGGGGGCCCCGTGTGACTGTGCCCAGGATCAGGGCCCTGGGGTTGCTCCCCCTGCAGCTCCACCACCAGGCAGTGGCCGTCTCCGCAGTGGAGAGTGCGCCACCGGGAGGCTGGGCTGGAAGGACCTCCCCTCGTGTGTTAGCTGTGTCACCCTGGGGAACACGCTCGGAGACTCAGTTCCTCCATCTTCGAAACAAGACAGATCGCTGGATCCTCTCAGCCTTCCTGGGGTCGGAGAGGCGGAGACTCGCACCTCAAAATTTGTGTCATGATTCAATCTTCTGACCCCAGGCAAGAGGAAGGAAATTTAAACCAGCGCCTGCCTGTAAATGGTCACCACCCTTGTCGCTTAAACGGATCATTTCAATACAGGGTGGGAAGGGCCACGATGGCCTCAGGGGCAGGGATGCTGGAGGCAGAGAAGGGTCCCCTGCCTGGGGAGCTGGCCCAGGAGGCAGGCCACCACGCCACTTCTCGCCATCAGCCTCTGCCGGTGTGAGGTGAGTGCTCCCTGGCTCAGCAGCCCTGAGAAATGGGAGAGGTAGGGACTGGGGCCACTGGGGATGACAGGCTCCCTCCATGACCACGGAGGGACTCAGCCCAGTGTCCCCACAGCTTCTGGCTTTCAAGAGAAGCAGGAAGACTGGGCTTACATGTGAAATTTCCTAATTTTCAGAGGTTGGTGACTGGTTCCATTAAAACAGCAAAAGTATCTAGCAAATGCTTCACGGACCCAACTAAATGCATTCTCTCTAAGCGCTTGTGACTGCAGGAAAGTGGACCCTCTGAGCGCTCAGAATCCACAGACAGAGCTAGGGTGGCACCAGCCCCATGCTGTGGGGACAGAATGCCTGTGCTTGTGATAGAGAAAGTCCGGAGTCTAATCAGCCCGTGGATCAGACTGCACTGAAAGTTTGCCAGGGAGCAGCAATAAGTGAAAAGAGAAAGCTGCGAGAAGCTCCCCTGCCCCCACCGCCCTGCAGCCCCACAGGATGACTTGCAGGTTTTGCCGGCAAAGCCTCCTCCCTCCCGCCAGCTGCTGCCCATCTCTCTGAGGCTGCGGGTAGGACTGTGAGGCACGGGTGGCCTCCGCTGCCCCCTGGCCCTTGAGACCCCCCCCTCTGAAAAGCCCAGGGTGGCCCAGCCAGTCCAACTCTCCCAGTGCTTGGATTCCTCGCTCCCTCCCTGGCAGACGGATCTCCTTTCAGGCTCTGCTTCCCCAGCCATTCCCAGATGGACACGCTGTGCATCTCAGTCGGTGGATCTGGCGAATCGATTGGGGTTTTGTCGCTTCTGTTCCTGAGGCAGTCGGGATAGTCCCCAGATATCTCACTGAAGGGAAAAGCTGACTGACAGTATACGGTTTCTCACTGTCCTAAATCACGTTCTCTCATGGAACCAGAGGCGGGCTTCCTAACGCACCCTGCCCCCTGATTTCACCCAGGGGCCTCCAAGAAAACACAGAGAACTGGGAATCCACCCAGGTTCCCTTCACCTCGAGGGAAAGCCCCCCTCCCCAACCCCCTCCTCTAAGGGGAGGGGCGGGAGCATCCTAAGGAAGGTGTCATCTGCCCTCGCACCCAAGGGAGACACGCCCCTCTCCCTTCACTTAAGAGCAATGTTTTCCTCTTTCTGAAAGGTGGAATTTTAAAAGCCATTTCACAGCTGAAAAAAAAAAAAAAAATCCTGCAAGCAGAGGATCAGTCCGCTCTTAAGGCTTTGTTGGTTCTTCAAAATATTCCAAAGTGTTGATGTAAATAATGACTGCTAAAAATTAAATGTTACAAAAATAAACCATGTAAGCACACTTTCCTTCCCAGAGCCTCTCTGAGTCTGCAAACTTTAGACTTCACCATGAAGTTTACCCTGCGAGTTTTGTTTTTTTTTTTTTTAAACAGATTCTCCTTAAACCACTTCAGCAGAACTCTCACCCCCCCAAATAGAGAGTTTTAATCCAGAAGAGTGGATAAATTCCAGCACCCGATTTCCTTCTCATGTAACCACTCGTGGTAATGAAGTTAGTAAGTTAAAAAGCATTGCCGTTTTCCATTAAATTGTACTTCTCTCAAAAAAAAAAAATCAAAATTGAAAGTTTATAAAAATCCGTTCGGAAACCTGGACATGAAGAGCTGCAGGCTGGAATCCTGCCTCCACCGCATAATGGGACACCAGGCAGACTGGGCGGGGGGTATCACGTAATTTCTCGATGCTACGGTTTCCTTCAGGCAAAGTGAGGTTAAGATGACAGTCCTTACGACTATTCAGAGGGCTGTGCACTTACAACATGCACACTTTTGCATGTTAGACTTTAAGAAAACATTCCACATATGCATCTAGGTACAGCAGCACTTGTTCATATCTATGTTCCGGGAAGAGTGGGAGAATCAGAGGGAGACGTACGTGGCAATGACCAGTGACCTCGAGACCAGCAAGGAGGATGCCGTTATCACGGAGCCAGGGGCTTTGCACATGGGACCGCCGGCAGAGGAAAACGGGAGGAGGACAGGTTCCACCCGTGCCTGCTCTGCTGCTTAGACAATCCCAAGTTTACCAGCCTGTAAAATGGACACAATAATCCTTGCTTCATGGTAGAAAAGCCAATGGCGGGGGGGGGGCTAACTATGCAAATACCACTGCCCACACTGCACTTCTCCCCACCCCTGCCCTGTTCTCCGGTCCACACAACTGCCCGCCACCCCGGCCACCGTCACACTTGCACACTCAGTAGCCACTGCAGTCTGCTCAGCCCCCCAACTCCACCCCGTCACACCTCCTGCCTGCTTATCCTGTATGAGGGCTCCTGTGGGGCCAGGTGCCCAAGCAGGATGACACGGACCAGGCACAGCAGAGCTTGTCCTAACTGCTGTCCCAATTCCAAGCCGTCTCAGACTCCTATCTCCCCTTTATTCACCACTCTCTTGCCCTCTTCATAAAGGGCTTCACCTTCCCCAGGCCACAGTGCCCTTGTGTGAGAAATACAAATAAGGAGTTCCCCTGTGGCACAGGGGGTTAAGGACCCAGGGTTGTCATCGCAGCGGCTCGGGTTGCTGCTGTGGTGCCGGTTGATCCCCGGCCCCGGGGAACTTCCTCATGCTGCAGGCAGGGCAGAGAAAAAAAAAACAAAGAAGAAAATACGAATAAAAGAAATGACCAATTGAAGAAAACAGATTCCGATTTAAAGAACAGATTCAGGCAGCCAGGCAAGAGGTGAGAGCCTTCACTGTTCGGAGCATGTCTTCTGGCTCCTGCTGATGCAGTGATGCACCCCTGGGGTCACAAAGACGGAAAGTGGCCGCTGGGGTCTGGGTGGGATGGGGGTGGCCTGATGCCTGGGTCTTGTCTCAGTCATAGAGCAGCTGAAGATGGCCTGTTTGGGGGCGGCGGGAGGGTGCTAGACCCCCATCATCCCCATTCTCCCCAACATCCAGTCTAAGGACAAGCAGAGGCCTTGCTACGATCCAGCCTGCAAGCTCCACAGGGTGCCCTCTGCACGGCCACCGACCTGTGTCCTTCCTGCCCCACGGACGCTGTCCCAGCAGTGGCAGGGTGCCGGCGTCCCGCTCTCGGGACCTGCTTCCCAGGTCCTGGTATGTAGGTCACCCCTCACATTCCTGGTGTGATGAGTCACCACCGCTCCCCTCGGTCACAGCCCGATAAAGAACCCAAGCCATTAAGGAATGGAACAAATTGCTAAATGGGAGGCCCAAGCGAAACCTGGGATTAAATTAGTTCATTATTCGTAAATCATAAATGACCCTCCCTCTCACCGATTCTTGGCTCTAGCTCTGTCTGCTGGGCTTGAAAACAGCCACAGCATCCACCGGGCAGGAGGGCCGGGGTTCAGGAGGCCCCCTTCCTCCTGTGGAGGGACCCCCACCTCTGGGGTGGCAGCCCCCTTCCAGCTGGGGCATCAGAGCCGGGCTGGCCCAGGCCTCTGTTATTGGCTCCGAGCCACTCTCTGGGCAGTAGGACCTTGGAAGCGAGTGGCAGGGCTTGTAGGGTGGGCACTGCGGGGCCTGCTGTACCACAGGCAAGGTTCTGGTGCCCAAAGTGGCTGGGTAGGGCTGAGCTCCAATGGGCGTGTCACCTCTGTGGGCCATATTACCCATGAGGGGTGTGTCACTTTTGTGGGGTGAGAGGCATGTCACCTCCTCAGAGCATAGCACATCTTCAGGGTGTGTCATCCCAGATCTGTGACACATGATGCCTTTATGTCCCAGCTGGAAAAAGGACCAGCCTGGGTCTCTCCCGGGGTCTGTTCTGCTTGGCATGGAGCCAGGGAGGAGAGGGACCAGCCAACCCAGGGCCTGGCAGGAGATTCCCCACACAGCTCACAGCCACCAGCCCACCTTGCGATCTAGCAGCCCCTGGAGGAAGGAGACAGGACCACACTTGGGGCGGGGGAGGGGAGGGGTTGGGTGCTGGGAGGCAGAGGCTGGGGGGAGGCCTGATCCCTCTGGGAAGGAGTAAACCCTCCCAGGAGGATGGTGAAAACCGATACGAGAGGGGTGCCGCCCCCTGCTGGTCACAGCTGGGAAAGGCACCGCAATACTCGGGCCCCAGGACAGGGTGTGGAGGGGAGGAGGAGAAACTCTGCAGGGCTTTCAGGCTGACACCTGCTGTGCTTTCAGCATCACCCCAGGTGGAACACTACTGTGATCTCGCAAGACTCCCAGGCTACAGGTCAGGGGTTCCCAATATGGAGCAGTACTCCGGAACTATTTGTGTGACGGTATTTTTCCCTCACCAGAGCTTACTGGGATTGTGTGATTGGAAGTGCCCCCCAGGCCATCCTGACATTTTTTTCTGCCTTTAAAGGGCCGGCTGTATTTTAAAGGTGAGTGAGGTCTGGAGTGGAGGTGCAGGGAGGTGAAAGGGGGAATCAAACCTCCAGCATTGCCCTGGGTCCTTGCCACCAAGAAGTAAGCACGGGTTCTTCCATAACAGCAGCAAGTGCTGTTTGCGGCAGGCCAGCCAGGTGCCCGCTGCACCTGTGTTCCCTGGAGCCCGCGGTAACCTCTGGCTCATTTCACGGATGAAGATACTGAGGACCTGTAAGTGATCTGTCCGATCATGTGGCTGAGCCAGGATTTTGACCCAAGTCTGAAGAACTTCCTGCTTTTTGCCCCGTCATCGTACGACCTCTGAATCTGGGCCCATCAGGGAGACCAATGTCACTGCAGCCAAAACAGCAATCAGCAGTGCCCTCTTGGCCTTGCCACAGTGTCTCAGCGACACTGACATTCTAACTGGGAGGAAGGTCAGTTTGTTCCGTTTTCTCTGTATCCCAGTTCATCTTGTCCACTGCAATTCTCGGATGTGACCACTTCCCCTCACCCCCGCCCCGGCCTGAAGGTTCCCTGGGTGAAACCCCCATCTTAGCCAAAAGGGCGCTGTTCCCACTGCAGCCAGAAGTCAGAACCTCCCCCCTGCAGCCTCCGCCAGCTCCTCTGCAGCCGGCTCTCAGAATCCGCCCGCCGCTGACGCATGATGACAGGGCCCTGGCCTGTCACTGAACCTCACTGGGACCCCGCAAGCCATCTGACTTGACACTGATTTTTACAGCTTTGCAAATAGTTGCCTTAGCTCCCTTTCTCTGAATGCATTAGAAAGTTAAAAGAGAGAAAAAGAAGTCTTTAAAAAAAAAAATCCCCCAGCTATCTTAATTAACATGCAGAATGCTTTTCTGGCAGAGCACAGGCTGTGATAAAACGGGAAGCTTCTTAACACAACGTATATTTAATCCGTGGCACTCGCTTCCACATGAAATTCAATCAGACATTTTAAGGGAGTTAACAAGGGCTCTCATCGAACTGTGAATAAGTGCAGGTGTGATAAATACACTCCAGCTCCTGAGATGTTTTATCAAGTGCTCAAGGTGTAGAATAGGGTGGGGTTGAAGGACAAACCCTCCTGCTAATTATGTACACTGTCAAAGAGGGCAAGAGAATTTATTGGCCACCACTGGCGCAATCTAATGACCCATCGCCTCTGAAAAATCGATTACAATTGCCCATTCGTTCTGTTTTCCTGGGCCCTCTAACTGGGGCCTGCTCTGCATCAGGCCCAGGGTGGGGGCCTCACCGTTGAATGATGTGGTTCAGGTCTCTGCCCACCTGGCACACACATTGTAATAGGGACAGACAGACAATAAACAGGTGAGCAAATGAAAATACGGTAATTTCCACTTGCGTTAAGTGGCAGAGCAGATGAGAGGGTATTCAAGTAAGGCGCCTGCGAGGCATTGTTATTTGAGGTGAGACCTGAAGCAGGGGCGAGGGCCCTTCATGCAAAGTGGGAACAGCCCACGCAAAGAAGAGTGTTACCAAACCAAGCTCATTTGCCTGACTCTCAGCAAGCCAAAACGCTGAGACGCCAAGGCTTGCAACAAAGAGAGCTTTATTCACAAGGCAGCCAAGCAAGGAGCTGGGAGAACAAACCTCAAATTTGCCTTCCCAAGCCAAGGGACTGGAGGTGTTTAAGGAATAATGAATGAAGATGCAGAACGGTCTGAGGTGTGGGCGGTGTGGAGAAAGGTGCACTCATCATCCATCTACGCAGGCGTAACTAAGCTACAGTTCTCTGCGTGTTCAGTGGGTCAGCGAATGATACCCGCGCATGTCCATTGGGAGGGTTGGGGTCCTATCCAGTCTCAACCAGTGCATCTCGAACTCGACACAGTTCCTGAAAAACAGCTCCTGCAAACCTCTCATTATTTAGGCTACACGCGGCTTGGGGGACATGCCAGTCCTTAATTTTTTTTTTTCTTTCCTTTGTTTTCTTCTTAGGGTTACACCTGCGGCACTTGGAAGTTCCCCGGGCTAGGAGTAGCACTGAAGCTGCAGCTGCTGGCCTACACCACAGCCACAGCCACGCCAGATCCTCTACTGGGCGAGGCCAGGGATCCAGCCTGCATCCTCACAGACACTACGTGAGCTTCTTAACCTGCGAAGCTACAACGGCAACTCCCATGAAACTCTTAAAACGGCTTCCATTAGTGAAGGCAGGTAAAATGGGTTAGACTAATGATTGACCACGGTTGCAAAGGGATAGCTCACGCAAAGTTCGTGTCTAGAAGCCCTGGGTGTGTGGTGGGGGACAGAGGAGGCCAGTCGCGCTGCGCGTGGTGAACAGGGCAAAGGCTGAGGACAAGCATTTGGTTGGAGAGGTCAGCCTTTCCACTTATCCTTTCTTCTTTCCAAGTAAAGGCAACATCTGCTACAGATCGGTGGGGAAAGGATACTGGAGTGGGGAGAGTAGCTCACTGCAGGGACAAAGATAAAGTTGCATCCCACACCCCACACAAATGGGAACGCCTGAGAAGTCCAAGGCCTCACTCCATAGGAAAGCTTGCAGAAACCAGAAGTCCATAGGAAAGAAAGCAGCAGAATATCTTTGTGTGGTTGGGACGGGGCGGACGGGTTTCTTAACATAATCCAAAAAGCACAACCTTCAGATGAAAATTGGATGCATTTGACTACATCAAAATTAAGGATTTCGTTCAGAAAAATAAAAGAGAGAGAGAGAAAAGCACTTTAGACAAAGCTAACAGCTGGGCAAAGACTTGGGAAAGATTTTGCATTGTCTAAACTGAAGGGATTAATCAGGGAAATGCAAAGCAAAAACACAATGAGATATTCGCTCACACCTATTAGAATAGCTATTCTCAAAAAGACAATAACAAGCCTTGGTGAGAATGTGGAGAAAAGGGAACCCTCATGCACTGTTGGTGGGAATGTAAATCGGTGCAGCCACTGTGGAAACTAGCATGGAGGGTCCTTAAAAAATTAAAAATAAAACTTCTGTATGATCCAGCAATTCCTCTTCTGAGTATTGATCCAAAGAAAACAAAAACATGAATTCAAAAATATATATGCACCCTGATGTTCACAGACATTATTTAAAACAGCCAAGATGTGAAAGCAACCTAAATGTCCATCAACAGATGGATAAAGAAGATGCAGTGAACATACACAGCTACACAAAGAATGTTACTGCACCATAAAAAAAAGAATGAACTCTTGCCATTTGCAAAACACAGATAAACCTAGAAAGTATTATGCTAAGCAAATACATCAGACAGAAAGAGACAAATAGTGCATGTCCTCACTTAGATGCAGAATCTAGAAAACAAATGAACAAGCAAAACAAAACAGAAGCACAGAGTTCCTGTTGTGGCTCAGTGGGTTGAGATTACCAGACAGTATCCATGAGGATACAGGTTCAATATCTGGCCTCACTCAGTGGGTTAGGGACACCCAGCGTTGCCGTGGCTGTGGCTGTGACTGTGGCATAGGTCAGCAGCTGCAGCTCCAGTTCAGCCCCTGGCCCAGGAACTTCCATATCCCACAGCTGTGGCCGTAACAAGAAAAAAACAATCCCCTGCCCCCCAAACCCCAAAACAAAACAGAAGCAGACTCACAGAGAACAAGCCGGTGGTTGCCAGAGGGGATAGGGATGGGGAGTTGGGGGTGAAACAGGTGAAGGAGGTTAAGAGGTACAAACACCCAGTTATGAAATAAGTAAGATAATGAGGATGTAATGTACAGATAAGGAATATAGTCAACAATATTGTTATAACTTTGTATGGTGACAGATGGTTGTTAGACTTATTGTAGTGATCAATTCATAATGTGTGTAAGTGTCAAATCTTTGTGCTATACACCTAACACTAATAAGACTGGTTATCATGTATACTTCAATTACAATAAAATGAAGGGATTGATATGTAGAATAAAAGCTGGCAAATTATGGCCCACGGGGACAAATCCAGCTGGTTGCCTGTTTTTGTAAATAAGGCCTCACTGGAACACAGCTATTCGTATATGAATTGTCTCCGGCTGCTCTTGGGCTACCTCAGTAGTGCCGAGTAGTTGTGATAGATCATGCAGCCTGCAAAGCCAGATGTATTTAATATCTGGCCCTTCCCAGAATAAGTTTGTTGACCCTGATCTAGAATATGTAGGGAAGAGGCGAGAAATACACCAGGAAACCTGCAAAGTCTTTGAACAGGCAATTCACTGGAGAAGAAGTGAACTGGCTAACTCTAGAAAACAAAATGGGCAAATCCCTCCAGAATTCAAAAGAGAACAAATTAAAGCAGTAATGGGATTAGAAAGATAGGTAATACCAAGTGCTGGTGAAGCTGTTGGGAAATGAGAACCCACGAGCCATCCGGTTAGAGCTAAACCCATGTGATCACTCACAGAGCGTCCGAGTGGATTTGGTTGAGCAACATAAAATTGCTGATTCTGAATCTGAGAAGGAGCTCCCG
This sequence comes from Catagonus wagneri, assembly GCA_004024745.2. Taxonomy (NCBI): domain Eukaryota; kingdom Metazoa; phylum Chordata; class Mammalia; order Artiodactyla; family Tayassuidae; genus Catagonus; species Catagonus wagneri. The sequence continues at coordinate 27,757,049 of PVHT021183699.1, read as the reverse complement.
GGAAAGCCACCTGTGCCCTGCCCCGACCCCAGTCACCTGGACAACAGCATTGTGTATGAACACTTTCGTCTGTCCCCTGGATAAGGAGAGGGGAGGATAGCTACACAGGTAGCTGGAGAAGTCCCAGCAGAGGACCATAGAGAGGGCAACCTAGGGAACTTTAGGAGGCCCCTATAAGTTAATAATGGCTCAAGAAAGCCATCGGAACATCATGAAACAAAGCAGGCTTTCTTAACTATAAAACTGTAAATAAAAGCACAAATTATGCCTCAGGTCATTCGATGAAAGCTAAAATGGGGCCTGCATTTCAAATTCAGTAAGATAATGATCCTTAAGCCCAAGGACAGGAATTTAAGAGAAATATGATATTCCAAAGTGGAGACCCTCATTATACGGCAACTTGAGATGATTCAACACATTTAATAGATGTTACCACCCTTCTGCTGAGTTGAATAAGCACCATGACCTTCCTAGTTTGACCCCAGAGGGTTAAATACACTCTTACCTGATATGAAGGGGGAGCTCGTGGTCGACTCGGCGAGTAAGGAAGAGGGTGGTTTTTCCCCTCCCCACTTTCCCTGGATTATGAAAATGCAGCCCCCCTAATCCTTGGGGCAGAGCCCCCTCACCTGTTAGCCTGCATCGCTCACGAGCACTCCTTCTTGATAAACCTATTTCTTGCTTATCACTGTGCCCGCTCACTGAATTCCTCCCACACCGAGATGCAAAAAATATGAGCCTCAGTAAGTCCAGACACCAGGGGAGTGATTCTAATTTAAAAACTGTGGGTTCAAGGCCAGGCCGGCTTTAGGCTGGATTTGAGTCAAGAGCCGTGTCGGTCTCACCCCTGCCTGAAGCCCCCCCTCCCTCGTTTCTAGGAGAACCCTCATGTGTTACTCGCATGCTCTCCTCCCACCAGCAGCCCAGGGGGTGGGGAGGGACGCGACCCCATCCCCAGGGTTGGGCTCCGTGGGTTCGGAAATGGGCACGTGGCCAGATTCGGGCCGCTGAGGTCCAAAGTGAGGGTTGTCAGCGGGTGCGGGAGGGAGTTTTCCTCCCTCTGCTGAAAAGTCTTCCCGAGTCCCTTTGGCATGGCTCTCTCCTTCCCCGAATGTGAGCTGCAGATGAGATGCCTGTAGCCGTGTGGGCTTTACCTCTGCTTAAACAGAAGACGATGCCCATCCCCGGAAGAGGCTGAGGCCAAGAGAGCCCAGGGAATCAGAGTGGGGGCTCACACTAAGCCAGGTCTAAAGCCTCCCCATCCTCCCAGCTTCTAGGTGAGTAATCCAGAAATTATTGAAGCTGCTTTTTGCCAGGTTGTCGTACTGGTGGCTCCATGCGTCCTAACCGATAGGACTCATTTGAGAGCTGTGGGGAGGAGAGAGGCAAGGGGGTGACAAGAGGGTCTTTGGTCTGCTAATGAGGGTTGAATGATGGCTTCAGGCTGGGGGTTGGGGGTCGGTGGCCAGAGAGACCAAGCCATGATTAGGGGGTTGGAACTTTCAGCCCCACCCTCTAATCTCCCGGGAGGAGAGAAGAGCTGGAGATCAAGTTCAATCGCCCATGGCCAATGATTTAATCAGTGGTGCACCTGTGATGAAACCGCCACAAAACCATTCGAATGATGGGGTGGCGAGCTTCCAGGTTGGTGAATGCATTGAGATCCTGGGAGGGTGGTGGCTCAGGGAGGGCGTGGAAGCACACACACCCCTTAATCCCCTTCTTCGCCATGCCTGGCCCTCTGCATTTTTCCATGTGGCTCTTCTTTTTTCTTTTTTCTTTTTTTTGTTTTTTAGGGCCACACCCATGGCATATGGAGGTTCCCAGGCTAGGGGTCTAATCGGAGCTACAGCTGCTGGCCTACACCACAGCCACAGCAAGGCCAGATCCAAGCCATGTCTGCAACCACAGCTCACGGCAAGGCCAGATCGTTAACCCACTGAGCGAGGCCAGGGATCGAACCCGCAACCTCATGGTTCCTAGTCAGATTCTTTAACTGCTGCGCCACAATGGGAACTCCTCCACGTGACCCTTCTTGAGTTGTAGCCTTTAGAATAAAGCAGTAATAGTAAGTAAAGCACTTTCCTGTGCCTCACTCTAGCAAATTTTCAACCCATGGCAACTCATGGGATCCCCTACCTGTGTAGTAGGCCAGGCAGAAAGGTGTGTGACTGGACACCCCACATGAAGTTGGCATCTGAAGTAAGGGGAGTCCTAGGAACCGAGGACTCCTCCTTAAGCCTATGGAGTCTGGCTCTGGGGAGCCAGTGTCAGAACTGAACACGTTGCTGGCCATGCAGTTGCTGTTGGAGAACTGCAGAATCGGGGTTGGCCAACAGTGTGCTTGATGTCAGGATAAAAAATATCATGCCACCTTCAAGCAACGAGGGGGGCTTTGCACACTCTTCAATCAGTGCTGGCTGTGCCATGAGGAGGAAGGAAGACCCCACTGTCCCCTCGCAGGTCAGGGGTCTCCCATCGGCCGAGGACAATCTTTTTTTCTTAAGGTATTATTATTTTATTAACTTTTTCTTTTTTCAGCCACACGCACAACATATGGAAGCTCCCAGGCCTGGGAATCAATCTGTGCCACAGCTGTGACCTCGGCCACAGCTGCAATAAGGCGAGATCCTTAACCCACTGCTCTGGGCCAGGCATCAAACCCACACTTCTGCAGAGACAATGCCAGATCCTTAACCTACTGCACCACAGTAGGAATTCCTGGCCAAGGACAGTACTTGAGGAGGGCAGCTGAGAAGTCTTGGCTTTCAGTATTCAAGAATCTAGGGGATGAATGCACCGGCCCAGAGAAAGAGTTCAGGACGGGGCACCAATGGCACCCGGTATAGCCGGTGTACCCATCATGCCTAGTACCCCCCTGAGGAGGCACTGAAGCAAGTGACAAAGGAACCAATGGCAAAGCATCATGGCCAAGACCAGGAGAACCCAGCAAGCGATCAGGAGAGGACTGCCGGCCACGGAGGGACAGCCGTATCACAGCAGCTGCCAGTGTGGCAGGAGGTCGGCCTGCATTGACACATCTGGAGTCTGTCATCCAAGGACATCAGGGTGGACACGTGACAGCCCGGAACCAGATGCCCTCTTAGCACCACCAAGGCCTGGACAAAAACCTATTCTCACCCCGGGCGCTCTTCCCTGAGACCAGGGCAAGAGAAAGAGCCCTCAGCCACTAAAATGTTTTCCCCACCCTGATGGGACTCCAGGGTAGAAAGGAAACAGTTAAAGTTACAAGGCTTTGCCCACGGCTGATTTGCAGTCACCCCTTGTGCTCCTACTAAAACATGAAAGAATGTCATTAACAGGACAATGCTATTAGCAAGTTCATTAATCATGGTCACTTTCACACTTCCATGGTCAACTACAATCCCTGCGGTGTGAGCCGGAGGCCTCCCTACTTAATTACAGTGTTTATCAATTAACAGTTCAGCCCCTACCCTGGGCCTACCCTGGCTCTCGGTCAAAGCCAAAGTGCCTGAATTTCACAAGCATTCCTTGTAGGGGCCCTCCCTTGGGCAAAGGGCCATGTTTAGTGTCACCAGGGCAGTCATTTGTTGCTGAGTGAACAGGACCGTTCTCCCTGATGTCGCTAACGGCTCAGCCTTGTCCGTGAGCCCAGAGGGATTATGAGCCTCGGGGATTTGCAGGTCCCTCCCAGGGCGGCTGGGGGGCCCTAGAAAACTATTTCCCTTCACCTCAGTTTTCTCAGTGGACAACGGGGCAAACAATGAAAACTTCCTCAAAAGCTGAAAGGACAAAATGCACACAAAGCCACTAGGGAAGGGCCTGGCATATACTCAGTTAATACTAGCTATAAATACATTATATGTGAAATATTTGTTTTCTTGTTCTTAGAGATAGAGTTGCTGTGCAAAGTAAGTTATAGGTGTACAAACAGTCACAATTTTGAAAGGTTATAGTCCATTTATAGTTAGTATAAAATATTGGCTATATTCCCTGTGTTGTACAATATATCTGTGTAGCTTATCTTAGAACAGTACTTCTTAATAACCTCCTCCTATATTGCCCCTCCCCCTTCCCTCTCCCCACAGGTAATCATTAGTTTGCTTTCTATATCTGTGAGCTTATTTCCTCGTTGTTATACTCACTAGTTGGTTGTATTTTTCAGATTCCACATGTAAGTGAAATCATATAGTATTTGTCTTTCTCTTGTTTTACGGAGCATAATGCCCTCCAAGTCCACGTTAAATATTTTTAAACTTTTATTGATGCACCCTTAGAGAAAAGTGCACGTATCATAAATGTATGACAATGAATTTCCGCACAGGACACAGCCATGTGACCAGCACCCAGATGACTGAGGGAACATCGCCAGAGCCCCAGAAGCCCCTTGCTGCATCCTTCGTCAGCCAGCCCCCCACAGTGTAACACTCTCCTGAATTCTCGTAACAGACTGCTTTTGCTGGGGTTTGTCTTTATATAAATGGACTCACATTCTGTGTACTTTTTTGTGCCTGGCTTCTTTCACCCCACACTACATGCCTTCACTCATACATATAGTTGTGTTTCATTCATTCTATGAGGCCACCATCACCCTGATACTAAAACCAGACACAGATACCACGAAAAGAGAAAATTACAGGCCTCTATCACTGGAGAAGCTAGACATAAAAATCCTCAACAAAATACCAGCAAATCAAATCCAACAATACATTAAGAGGATCATACACCACGATCAACTGGGATTTATCCCAGGGATGCAAGGATTCTTCAGTATCCACAAATCAATCCGTGTGATACACCACATTAACAAACTGAACACTAAAAAATGTATGTTCATCTCAAGAGATGAAGAAAAAGCTCTTGACAACATTTAACATCCGCTTATGATAAAAACTCTCTAGAAAGTGGGCACAGAAGGAACCTACCTCAACATATAAATGCCACATGTGACAAACCCACCTCATTCTCAATGGTAAAAAGCTGAAAGCATTTCCTCTAAGATCAGGAAAAAGCCAAGAATAGCCATTTCCGCCACTTTTATTCAGCAGTTTTGGAAGTCCTAGCCACAGCACTCAGAGAAGAACTAAAAGGAATCCAAATTGGAAAAGAAGAAGTAGAACTATCACTATTTGCAGACGACATGATACTATACATAGAAATCCTAAAGGTGATACCAGAGAACTACTAGTACCCATCTATGACTTTGGTAAAGTTGCAGGATACCAAATATGCAGAAACCTCCTGCATTTCTATACACTGACAATGAAAGACCAGGAAAAGAAATTAAGGAAACAATCCCATGTTCATCACACTGTCCCACTATGTCAGTACAGTTTCACCTGTGGACCCTCTTTGGTTTTACAGGCTTTGAGGTGGCTTGAAGTTCAAGGTGATTATGAATAAAGCTGCTACAAATGTTTTCACCTGAGACTTTAAAAAAAAAAATTTTTTTTTTGAGATTATGGTATATCTATACACAGTTGTAAGAAATTCTACAGAGAGACCTGGTGTGCATTTTTACCCAGGCTCCATCCGTGTGAACATCTTGCAAAAACTGCAGTACAACATCACAACCAAGATACTGGCACTGATGTATTCCAGCAGGGACCTGGTTCTGATTTCCCCAGTTGCACGTGTGTGTGTGTGTGTGTGTGTGTTGAGTCTGACACATTTTTGTCACTCACGTAGGGCATTCGACACCAGTCAAGACCTTAAACAGTTCCATCACCAACAGCCCCCAAGGGACACATGAGCAAACTTGACAGCGAATCACAGATGGCAATTTTGTGAGCGACCCTGAGCCAGAACCACCCAGCCAGGCCACCACGGACTTCTGACCCTCAGAAGCTGTGGGAGATCATGTTTTCGTTGCTTTTTTTGTTTGTTTGTTTTGCTTTGCTTTGCTTTGGGCTGTGCCTGTGGCCTGTGGAAGTTTCCAGGCCAGGGATCGAACCTGTGCCGCAGTTGCAGTCTGCACCATAGCTGCAGCAAGTCTGGGTCCTTATCCCACCGCAGCACAGGGGAACTTCTGTTTTTGTTTGTTTTGGTTTTCAGCTGCTAAGTATTGGGGTAACTTGTCTTACAGAAGCAGATCACAATACAAATACCTGAATCAGACCCTTGCCAAAAATGTAGACCTCTGAGCATCGCCCCAGGCATAGAGCCTGCATTTTAGAAACTCCCCCAAGGCATTTGTTTGTTTGTTTGAATCACTGCTGTGCCACTAACTTCAGGCAATTCACTTCACCCTTGAGCCTTAAAAACATGGACACAATCATGCCTGCTTGTGAGCTTTGGTGTGTGTCTGATATTTGGGCTGGGGATGATGCGGATGATGTGTGTGTCACACAGCAGGGTGGCAGACCCTCCTGGTGCCCTGTCCATGCCCCCTTCACCACTTCAGGACGCGCCTGGCAGGCGGCGGGGACTGCAAACACCTGCCCTGCTTTGCTGAGACCTGTCTCGCTGCTACAGCTCACCGAGCTGCCTCAGCGGCAAGTCCGATGTGCTAGGGACTTGACACCCTCCCCACCCAACCAATGACTGACAGCAACAGTGTGTCAACCTCCTGGTGTGTAGGATGACTCCGAGCCCCAGGAGCCCCTTGCAGAATGAAGTCCCCTCGTATGGAGTGCTGGATAACACACCGTTTACTGGCTGCCTCCCCTTCCCCAGATCATACCCCTGCAGGTGTTGTCTTCACGGCCCAAATAAACCACTTCCACCCAGGTCCTTATCTGAGGGTCTGCCCCGGGGAGAGAGAAGCTAAGACTTCTCGTGGTGCCGGCACATAGTATCTGCTCAGCTAATTTTGGTTTTGTTTTCCGTTTGTTTTACTGTATTTAAACAGTTGCATGTCTGATTAAAGGACAGAGAGAAAGTCACGAGGCTAATGACAAACTGAGAGCAGGTATTTGCAGTGTCGAAAATCAAAGGATACCCATCCAAGCTCTCAAGCAAAGTCTACTGCAAATGAACAACCGTGACATGTTAAGAGGAAATAAATAGAAAGGGGTCATCAGGCCAGCGAGTACATGAAGTAGTTCCAGGTCAGCAGTAATCAGGTGAATCCAAACAAGAGGTCCTTTTACAACGCCAGAAAGGCGAAGTGAGAAACGGGAGAGGTGGGGACCCTGCTCTGCTTGGGAGCTAAATGCTGCACTACCGCTCCATAGCTTTCAGGCAACAGTTAGCAAAACACAGACTTTGTTGTCTCCATCACCCAGCAATCTCATTCCTGGGCACACAAGTCCTGTAGAAATTCTCACAAAATACCAGGTGGTGGAGGCTTTGTTTGTTTGTTTTGTCTTTTCATGGCCGCACCTGTGACATATAGAAGTTCCCAGGCTAGAGGTCGAATCAGAGCTGCAGCCACAGCAACATAGGATCCGAGCCACGTCTGCAACCTACGCCACAGCTCACGGCAATGACAGGTCCTCAGCCTACTGAGTGAGGCCAGGGATCAAACCCACGTCCTAATGGATACTTGTCAAGTTTGTTACCTAGCCAGATGGTTTGTCACAGTGTTTTATTGGAGCATTGGAGGCAGGCTGGTAAATTGTCACCTGGGGAAACAGCTAAGTAAACTGTGACAATGCACACTTTAGAATAATACACAGCAGTCAGAAGCAAAGCAGACAGCTACAGAACAACATGCAGAGCAAGCTAAGAGCCTGGATGATATTTGTAGAAATATTCCATTATGTAAATCAAGAAACTGACACAAGACAACCCTGGATACTCTGCAAGGCTCTATGCACATGCAAGGACACAGACCAAACACATTTGAAAGGGTGGCTGATGCTGGGATGGAGAGTAAGAATCAAAAAGTTAAAAATGACTTAAATGAGAAGACTAAAATTTTAAAATACAGGATGATACCATAGGTGAGTATCTTTATGATCATCACGGCGCAAGAAAAGATTTCTTAACTAAGACACACAAAGCACAAACCTTAAAGGAAAACACTGATTGATCTGGCAGTATTGGAACTGAAGACCTTTTGTAGAATCACTATCAATTTCAAGATGCAAAGATAAGGAGTTCCCGTCATGGCACAGTGGTTAAAGAATCTGACTAGGAACCATGAGGTTGTAGGTTCGAGCCCTGGCCTCACTCAGTGGTTAAGGATCCAACGTTGCCGTGAGCTGTGGTGTAGATCGCAGACGCAGCTCGGATCCTGCGTTGCTGTGGCTGTGGCGTAGGCCGGCGGCTATAGCTCCGATTCGACCCCTAGCCTGGGAACCTCCACATGCCGCGAGTGTGGCCCTAAAATGACAAAAGGCAAAAAGAAAAAAAAAAAGATGCAAAGGTAAGTCACAGACCAGGGAAAAGATACTTGAAATTCATGCAATTAAAAAAGTTTGGAACTGTTTACTGGTATCACTTATCTGGAGAACCTCAAATAATAGCTAATATTTATTAAATATTTGCAGAAGACCAGGCACTGCCCAAGTCACTTCATGTGAATTAAAAAGCAACAAGGAAAATATAAATTGGCAAATGATATGCACAGTCATCTCATGTGTTACTCTAGGTCAGGCCATGTCCTATCTTGTCCTAATATCACAACAGCCAGGAACTTTATTTCCTGTTTGATTGACATCTGATAATCCTTCCCTAGATCTCGGAGAGATAATGGGATTCAGTGAGAAAGAACCCTACTAGCCTTAGAGAACCAGTATCTTAACTCAAGACCTTGACCCACTCTGTCTCCTCTTCAGCAGATTGATAATACCTCCAAGTGTGGTTTAAAGTGCTTAGCAAAATATTTAACACACAATAAACATCAAATAAACGGTAGCTATTTTGACAATGCAAAATAGTGGTAGCTCAAATGTAGTGAGCATGTCGTGCAAAGTTTTTTCTATGTATATTCTCATTTAACCCCCACAGCTGTTTTCTTGGGTAGATGCTCTTATTATTCCCATTTCACAGGTAAGGAAGTTGAACCCTAGGGAAGTGAGGAAGCCACCCAGGGCACGCAGTGGGATCTGAAGCCAGGCTCATGTTCCACACCACCAGGTGGACCATGTCACAAAGCAGTGTGGGGCCTTGTGAAAGGGAAGGTCCTTGTGGACAACTAGGAATGTGATAGGACCAGGGAATTCCAAGAGCATCACCGGTGCCTGGGTTCCAGGACACAAGGGCAAGCTCTCTGCTCAGCATACTTGACTCCCGAGTGGAATGACATCCTGGTCGTTTCCTGTTCCGTACAGTGCCACGCCCCCCATACTAGCCAGAGACCTTTTGCGGAAAGGATTCCTGAGCGAGATGATCTAGGGATTATGTGAGACAAGGGGACCGCGGAGATGAGCTGAAGTGAAGAAAAGAGTTGAGAACACGCTCTTTTATTCAGGGAAAATTCTACTTGGAAGAGCTGAAGCCGGGTTCTAGGTTTCTCTGTGCTCATGCCAAGCAGAAGCAAGCACGTTTCAGAGAGACATGGCTTTTTTCTTTGAGAGCGGTTACCACCATAGACTGGCCTTACCAAGAGCCACGGGAGCCAGTTTCGACCACACGGACCCCCAATCTTGCCTCGCTTGCACACACTGAGTACATTGCTTCCCAAATAGTTCCTTTTCCTTTTTCTTTATTTTTTAATTAGAGTTGATTTACAATGTTACGCCAATTTCTGTTGCACAGCAAAGTGACCCAGTTATACATATACATACATTTTATATCATCTTCCATCATGGTCTATCCCCAGAGATTGGATATAGCTCCCTCTGCAATAGCGTAGGACCCCATTGCTTATCTATTCTGAATGTAATAGTTTGTATCGACTCATCCGCAACTCCCAGTCCCTCTGCGAACATGACGGGATTGTGTGCCTGCGCCCCTGTGGCTGTCTGAGGAACATAGGACCAATTCTGGCCAGTAAGTTGCAGCATAATTTCCTCCAGAGACTTCTTCTCCCCCTGGTGTGATGACTTTCAATGTTTAAGATGGCAGTGCTACCTTTAGACTTTGATTCCTGAAGGACTACTATGAGCAGACCCTTTCTCTAACTATAATGACCTACAATGGACATGTGAATGAGTAAGAAACTCATGTTTTAAGCCATTGCGTTTGGGGCTTGTTTGTTACTGTGCCATAACCAAGACTGTCCTGACGGATACAGTGTGTAACCTGTAGTTTGTATAACCAACCTCACTGTCAGCTCAGTGTCAGTTGAAGTGATGTTGCCTAAAGAATAAAATGTTCAAAAATTATAACTAAATATACAATGGTAAGGAAATAGCAATAGGGAAAATGTCTATCAACAAATGAAAAAAAAAAGGCAAAAACTGAAGTCAGATTACATCAAAAGGTAAAAGCTGACAACTTGAAGGGATAGAATTTGCCATGCCAATTAGTTTAACCAAGGATCTGGCTGGCTCCAGAGGTGCCTTTATTGAGAGGAGGATTCGGGCAATAAAAAAGCCGACACAAGTTATATACCCCCAGATGCCAGTGACTCAGAGGAAGGAGGAAGAGTGTAAAATTGCTACCAAACAGAGCCATAGCACCTCCTTTGCTGCTACCAGTCAATGCCATTCCGAAAATTAACATAGTAAGAAAGATCCTATTATTCATTTTCCCTTTGTTAGTCACCAATGAAATCCTAATTTTGTCCTGATGGTTTCTATTAGCAATGGTTTCTATTTAAAAAACACTCCCTTTGGAGTTCCCGTTGTGGCTCAGTGCGTTAAGAACCCAAAGTAGCGTCCGTGAGGGTACAGGTTTGATCCCTGTCTTCTTCCAGGGGGTTAAGGATCTGGCATTGCCACAAGCTGCGGCACAGTTTGCAGATGCAGCTCGGATCCCGTGTTGCTGTGGCTGTGATGTAGGCTGGCAGCGGCAGCTCCAATTCAACCCCTAGCCTGGGAACTTCCATATGCCGTACGTGCAACTCTAAAAAGAAAAAAAAAGGATAAACACCCACTTTTTCAGACTACTTTGCAGCTGGAGATGCTCAGGAGACCAATTCTAGCCAGTGGGATGGCAGGCTACACCCATGTGACTCCAGGCAGTCTAAGAGGAATAATTTTTGGTTCTAGTCTCACTCTCTGCTCTTGAGAGTTCCCCTTCCGAGATCCTATTGGCCTGAGGCTGGACAGGGCAGAAAGTGGCCAAGACAATCGCACTTTCCTCCGAGTGTCCTGCACAGGGAGTGGCTGCAGGAAAGGCAGCAGATCCAAGTACTCCCTGGGCAAAGTGGTGGCCCTGCCCCCACACCTCAGTTCTGACCTTGTTCAAGGGCTTTCTGCCTTTTCTGGTTCCACTGTCTCTCAAACTTCAGTGCCTCTTCCTTCCCTGCCTCTCACTGTCAACCAGCTTCCTATTGCAGAAGCCCTGGGAGGGAAGCCCCAGCCCCACGCCAGCCCCATCCTCTGAGCCCCGCCTCAGTTCCCAGTACCTCCCAGCACTAGAAAAGGACTTTCTGCCCAGACCCCAAGCCCTCTCTCATATTCAGCACTCCGGTAACTCACCTCATCACACCACAGACATGCTCTTATTTCTTCTGCCTTTAAAAAACAACCAAGACATGGAAACAACCCAAGTGTCCATGAATGGATTAAGAAGATGAGGACGCAGGTTCGATCCCTGGCCTCACTCAGTGGGTTAAGGATCCAGCGTTGCCGTGAGCTGTGGTGTAAGTCACAGATGTGCCTCAGATCCCGCTTTGCTGTGGCTGTGGTCTAGGCCAATGGCTACAGCTCCAATTTGACCCCTAGCCTGGGAACCACCATGTGCTGCTGGTGCGGCCCTACTAAAAAAAAAAAAAATGTGGTACACATACACAACTGAATACTACTCGGCCATAAAAAAGAACCAAAATAATGCCATGTGCAGCAACATGGATGGAACTAGAGACTCTCATACTAAGTGAAGTCAGAAAAAGAAAGACAAATCCACATGATATCACTTACATATGAAATCTAATATACAGCGCAAATCAGCCTATCTACAGAAACTAAACGAACTCATGGACTTGGAGAACAGGCTCGTGGTTGCAAAGAGGGAGGGGGAGGGACTAGAAGTTGGGGGTTAATAGATGCAAACTATTGCATTTGGAGTGGATAAGCAATGAGATCTTGCTGTACAGCACAGGGAACTATATCTAGTCAGTTATGACAAAAAGAATGTATATATTTATATGTATAATTGGGTCACTTTGCTGTTTAGTAGAATTTGATAGAACACTGTAAGTCAACTATAATAAAAAAATTAAAAAAAATAACCACCACCCTCTCTTAGCTCCACTTCCCTCCCAGCAGATGCTCCATTTCTCCTTCCGTTTGCAGCCCTGAGTCCTTGAAAAGCTGCATGGAATTCCTCTCTCTAATTCACCTCCTGCCACTGGTTTGCGGTGAGCCTGGCCTCTTACTCCATCTTTCATGGGGCACCAGCGACCCTGCAGATGCCAGGACAGCTCGGGGTCGTGCCTGACAGATGCGCACTTCTCTCCTGCTTGATACACTCTCTTCACTCGGCTTCCTGGCCCTCGTATTCTCTTGGCTTCCCCTGACTCCCCGGTTCCTCCTCATCCCTAGAATATCTACACACTGATGAGCCTTTTTTCTTTTCTATTTATCCTCATTCCCTTGGTGAGCTTCTCTAGCCCCAGAAATTTATCACCTCCATGCAGCCCAGCATTCTTTCCCTACAGAGGCAGCTACCCCCCAGACAGCTCCACTTGGAGGTTTATCAGTCAGGATAAGCTAGATGATGATGCAGATCAAACAGCTCCAATATCTCAGGGGCTTAAGAGCACAGAGGTTTGTTTCTTTTTTGTGTTACCTGTCACAGGTCAGCTGGACTTCTTATCTGTCAGGGACCCGAGACTGATGGAGGCTCCACTGCCATGGACAGGCATCACAACACAAAGCCTCTGGGTGCGGCTTGGCAGGCAACAGAGGACAAAGAATCCTGTGCTTTCTTAGCCCTCAACTTTCTGCATATCTAACGGTGCCTGCTGTTACCTTAAGGAATTTTCAGAAAGTATATAGGTACTTACAGGCACAAATAAATGTCGCTTCATTATCTTTGCATGCAAGGATCCACACTCTCATGCATGGAGTTAATATTTTTACAACCTCCTACACCTAAGACTGAGTCATAACAAAGTCTTGTTCCGGCAAGGAAGGGCTTTTCCCAGCGGGACGCTAGTAGATGTTCAACCACCAGCTCTCTCAGAGACCAGAAAGCCCTGATATGTACCGTTTGTCAATTACCATGGTGTAAATACCCCCATTGTGGCTGATTTCAGGCACCAAGATTCCAACAGCCAGCTCAGAGATTTACTAAACAATTATTGGCTCTTGAGGGCTGGAATGAGCTCTGTCACCCCACTGGTTTTACCCCAAACTTCATCTCACCACTTGGCCTACTCTCTCAAAAAAGAGTGAGTGGGGAGCAGACAGATACCTAGTCACCGTGACAACAATTTGTATGCATTATTTAATTTCAGACTGGTATTAGTTAGTACATTGGTTCTACTGCTTTAACAAAAAGACCCCAAATAATTTGTACACCAATGTTCACAGCAGCATTATTCCCTGTTCCCCCCTACTTGGGCGAAACAACCCAAATGTCCACCAACAGATGAGTGGATAAATAAAACATAGTATATATCTACCGTGAAATGTAATTCAGCCTTAAAAAAGAAATTCTGATACATGCTACAACATGGATGAAACTTGAAAACATTATGCCAAGTGAAATAAACCAGAGAGAAAATGTCAAGTGTTGGGAGTTCCCATTGTGGCGCAGAGGAAATGAATCTGACTAGGAACCATGAGGTTGTAGGTTCAATCCCTGGCTTCGCTAAGTGGGTTAAGGATCCAGTGTTGCCAAGAGCTGTGGTGTAGGTCACAGACGTGTCTCAGATCTGGTGTTGCTGTGGCTGTGGTGCAGGCCGACAGCTATAGCTCCGATTCGACCCCTAGCCTGGGAACCTCCATATGCCGTGGGTATGGCCCTGAAAAAGACAAAAAAAAAAAAAAAAAAAAAATGAATGGCAAACTGAAATACCATGCTGTTTTTAACTCCAAAGCCTGTGCCCTTTCTACTACATTCAGCTTATTCCCTCTAGGAAGTGAAGTTCATCTGATGTTACCTCCAAACAGTGCAGAACAGAGCATAGCGGGGGGAAGGGGACACACACAAATCACCTGTTATTGTATCTGAGCCCACAGACTCAACCCTAGTGGCATTTAAGGATGGTGGCAATGAAGTGACTTGGAGTTGCTAAGTGGCCATCCGTGTGGCATTGTGCTGGACCTGGCTCTTCACTGGCCCATGAGAACTGCTTATTAAGTGTTCAGGAATTTTGTGAGCCAGTTGTTCAACACAACCATTGTAAAACTAAATTATATAAATTTACAATTAAATGATATTAAAAACAAAAGTAGTGCTCAAATTCATCACTTCCTACTTCACCACATTCCTCTATTCTCTGTGCTTTGAGCTTGTTTATATTTATCGCATGTGTGTGGCGAAAATAATATACAGCAGTGAGGTGCTGCCCATCTCCTGCCAAATCTGTGCTCAGTAATGGCACCTTGGTAGCTTGATACTGTTGTTGAGTGTTTACAACACAGAAATCAGCAAAGGCTGCAAATCTGGGCTTTTAATCTCTTACTAGCATCACTGCACATGCATGCAAAGGTGATATTACAGGGCTAACGGGAAACGGCCTGTTGGGTTGGGTTAGAGACGACACATACCACTTTCTCTGACTCTTTCACCTTTCTTCTCCCCTGCATTTTGTTCTTTGTTTAAAAGAAGAAGAAATTTCCCAGTTATATTTTTATTATTAACACGACGTCTGAGGGTCACTTGCAGTTCTCTTTGTTTTTGCCTCATGTATTTTGATGCTCTCTTATCAGGTACATACACATTAAGGACAGGTAGCTCTTCTTGGATAATTGGCTCTCCTCCACTCCTGATAACTTTCCTTGCTTTGAATTCTGTCTGCCTTGTCTGAAATTTATATAATTACTCCTGCTCTCTCTTGATTTGTGTTAGCATACTAAATTTTTCTCCATCGATTTACTCTTAATCTGTATGTCTCTAAAGTGAGTTTCTTATAGACAACATAGAGTTGGCTTTTGTTTTGTTTTGGCTGTACACAGGAAGTTGCTGGGCCAGGGATCAAATCCATGCCACAGCAGCCACCTGAGCTGCTGCAGGAACAGCACCAGGTTCTTAACACTCTGCACCACAAGGGAACTCCTTGGGTCTTGTTTTTGATCCATTCTGATAATCTCTCTTTTAATTGTAACATTTAGACCATTGATGTTCAAAGGGATTTTTTATATAGTTGAATTAATATCTGACATATTCATGACTATTTTTTATTTGTTGCCCTTCTTTATTCTTGTCTTCCACTTTATCTGCTTTTTGTGGTTTTAACTGAGCATTTTATATGTTTCCATTTTCTCTCTCTTAGCCTATCAGTTATACTCCCTTTCTTACTTTTAGTTGTTGTCCTAGCGTTTGCAGTATACTATTACAGCTAATTCAAGTCTTACTTTCTAAAACTACTATACCATTTTATGATAGTATGAGTCCCTTATAAAAACAATCATCATCTCACCAAAGTCAATACAGAGAAAACCTGTATCAACATAATAAAAGCCATTTACAACAAATCCACATCCAACATAATACTCAGCAGTGAAAAGCTGAAAGCCTTCTTGCTAAATTCAGGAATAAGGCAAGGATGCCCAGTCTCACCACTTCTATTCAAGATACTATTGGAAGTCCTGGACAAAGCAATTAGACAAGAAAACAAATAAAAGGTATCCAAATCAGAGGGGAAGAGGTAAAACTGTCACTATTTGAAGATGACATGATATTCCAGAAAACCCTAAAGCGTCCAGACAAAAACTCTTTAGAATAAATGAATTCAGGAAGGTAGCAGGATATAAGATTAACAGATAGAAATCTGTTGCATTGTTTTGCTTTACACTAATAAAAACAATCATCCTATTTCCTCCTGCTGCCATCACTCACTGCACTCACATATAACCACATATAAGCATATATACGTACATAAGGCAATTATACATCAGCAAATACAGTGTTGGCATTGTTTTTGAACAAATTTCTGTTAGGCTAAGAATAATAAAAGTGAAAGTTTTTACTTTACCTTTACTTGTTCTTTCTTTGAAGCGCATCCTATATGTAAGACTGGATACTATAAAACTCTTAAAGGAAAACATAGGCAGAACACTCTCCGACACGAACCACAGAATTATCTTTTCAGATCCACCTCCTAGAGTAATGAAAATAAAAACAGAAGTAAACAAATGGGACCTAATTAAACTTAAAAGATTTTGTATAGCAAAGGAAACCATAAACAAAACAAAGAGGCAACACACAGAACAGGAGAAAATATTCACAAATGAAGTGACTGACGAGGGATTAATCTCCAAAATACATGAACAACTTATGCAGCTCAATGTTAAAAAAAAAAAAGTGCAGAAGATCTAAATAGACATTTCTCCAAATGAGACATACAGATGGCCAACAGGGACTTGAAAAGATGCTCAACATCACCACTTAGCAGAGAAATGCAAATCAAGATGACAATGAGGTTTCACCTTACACAAGTCAGAACGTCCATCATCAAAAAGTCTACAAACAATAAATGCTGGAGAGGGTGTGAAGAAAAGCGAACCCTCCTGCACTGCTGGTGGGAATGTAAATTGGTACAACCACTATGGAAAAGAGTATGGAGGTGCCTCAAAAAACTAAAAACAGAACTACCACATGATCCTACAAACCCACTCCTGGGGATCTATCCAGAGAAAATCCTAACTCAAAAAGATGCAGGTACCCAGCCCAGTGTTCAAAGCAGCATTATTTACAGTAGCCAAGACAAGGAAGCAACCTAAATATCCACTGACAAATGAATGGATAAATAAGATGTGATATACATATACAATGGAGTATTACTTAGTCATAAAAGAATGAAATAATGTCATTTGCAGCAACATGGATGGCCATAGAGATAATCATACTAAGTGAAGTAAGTCAAAGACAAACATCATATGATATCACATATATGGAATCTAAAGAAAGGATAGAAATGAACTTATAAAATAGAAACAGACTCCCAGACTTTAAAAACAAACTTATGGTTACCAAAGGGCACAAGTGAAGGGGGAGGAATGGATGGCAGATTTGAGGTTAGCATATGCACACTGAGGTATACAGAATTTCTGACTGGTGGAGACCTATCATATAGCACAGGGAACTCTGCCCAATATTCTGTGATAATCTATATGGGAAAAGATTCTGAAAAAGAATGTGTGTATACGTAAACTGAATCACTTTGTTGTACAACAGACATTATCACAACATTGTAAATCAACTATACTTCAATAAAATTTAAAAAATAGTTATTTTACATTTACTTATGCCTTCATTGCTGTTCTTCCTTAATGTTGATCCGAGTTTCTGACCCATCTTATTTCCCTCTGTTGAAAAACTTTTTACACTTGATCTTAGCCAGAAGGCCGAGAAGCAATCCTCTGTTGAAAAACTGAACACTTTCTTGCAAGGCAGATCTACAGGTAACAAACACCCTCAATTTTCATTTGTCTAAGAAAGTCTTTATTTCTCGTTTTGAAAAATAGTTTCACAAGGTACAGAATTCTAGACTGGTGGTTTCCTTCAACACTTTAAACACTTCATGTGCTCTTCTTGCTTGCAAGGTTTCTGAGAAGTTGGATGTAATTATTACCTTTGTTCTTCCATAGGTATAGTGGGGTTTTCTTTCCCCTTTGGCTTCTTTCAGGAATTTATCTATTTTCTGTACTTTGAAAGTGATAAGTCCAGGTACAGGGTT
The DNA here is from genome assembly GCA_004024745.2 of Catagonus wagneri. NCBI lineage: Eukaryota > Metazoa > Chordata > Mammalia > Artiodactyla > Tayassuidae > Catagonus > Catagonus wagneri. The sequence goes on along the minus strand of PVHT021183699.1, from coordinate 27,739,222 downwards.
TTTTTTGGGGGGGGGTGGGATTTATCCCACTTTGCTCTTCTCTAAGCTTCCTGGATCTGTGGTTTGATGTCTGAGATTGTTTTGTAAAGTTGCCAGACATCTTTTCTTCAAATGTTTTTTCTGTGCTTTTTTCTTCTCTCCCTGGTATTCCTATCACACATTGGCTACACTTTTGTCCCACAGTCCCTGGATGCTCTAAGTTTTTGTTATTTTTGCTTTTCAAGGACTCAAGATATCCTCAAGTTCAGAGATTGTTTCCTCTGCCGTGTCCGGTCTGCTAATATGCCCGTCAAAGGGATTCTTCATTTCTTTTAGTCTTTTTTAGCTCTAGAACCTTGTTTAGGACTTCTCTCCACTTCCACTGCTCACCCCACTTCCACTGCTCACCCGCTCTTGCATGCTGTCTCTTATCCATTAGAGTCCTTAGCATAGGAATCCTAGTGGTTTAAAACATCCCTGCCATGTCTGGTTCCAGTTCTTGTCCTTCATGTTGTGTTGTCTTTTAGCATACCTTGTACATTTTACTTCTTCACCACACATGTTGTACTGCGTCAAAGGAACTGCTATAAATTGGCCTTTAGCGGGGGGCGGGGGGGGCAGTGTCTGACTGTCCTGTGATTGGTCTTAGCCTCTTCAGAAGCCTGGGCTTCTGGTCTGGGAAGAGTTTGCCAAGAATTTGTTGTTTTGTTTCCCCTTAGGTGGGACAGAATGGCTTGAGTGGGTTGGAGCTGGGTATTTCTCTTCCCCAGGTCCCTTAGGCTCTGCTAGTACCCCAGCAGGGTTAAGCTCTGGTTAAGTCGTTTCTCCTGAGAGCAGATCTTGTTAAGAAGGACCCAGTGTTCCGGTATTTCTGCAAAATGGTTTTACCTCCTCCACCCGCACGCAGCTGGAGTAGGTTTTTCTCCCATTTATTGTAGGAATCTGGTAGAGCTCCTGTAAGTCAATCTCACAGTGTTGGGGGAGGAACAACTTTATTATTATTAACTGAGTCGTCCACACTGAGTTCAACAATTTGATCAATTCTGTTGAGACTTTCCTACCTAGGCACTGGTTCCCACAGTGGTTTCTACTCACGAGTCTCTGCCCACAGAGGCCAGCACTCCCTTGGTTCACCTCTTTGCCTGTCCAGTTGCGGGAACAGTTATTTGACTGTGCCCTCGCCTCTTATGATCCAAGAGGAGCTGTTGACTCTTCAGTCTATTTGGATGTTATGTGGCTACAACAGAAGGGTGGTGTCCAAACTCTTTATATGTGGAACTGAAATCCTAAAATCTCTGCATATTTAGACAGAGTTTGTGATAAAAATGTTCCAAGAATTAATGTAGAAAAATGGATACCGCCCAAATAGCCCTATTGTTACACTGTCCTTGTACCTTTGAAGTGTCACTCAGGCCCCCACCCCCACCCCCTTCCATTATCACCAGAAGCCACTGTGTGGATGTGGATGAAGTGCCCCCCCTTCCCCCGCCGCATAAGTCAAGGCAGAAGCCAGGCGGAAGGTGTGATGAATGGGGACAAACGGTTCCCCCTGCCCTTTGAGTGGATACTGTCAATTTCTCTCTTGGACTGAGAACCAGGTGATCGTGTGGTGGCCTTGACCACGTTCTGTGCCCTGCAGGCAGCTGGGGGCAGAAGGGTCAGGAAGATAATATGTACAGCCAGCCAGAGACTCAAGCACAGCACAGCCAGAGCAGGGGGAATGCTAGTTCCCCAGGAATCTACGGCCCACGAACTCCGCTTCTCTGCTACAAAGTGTTGTTGTATGACAACACACATGTGCAAGCACTCTCACTTCACCTTCCAAAGAAAGAGCAAAACCCCAAACAAGCATTCAAGATGGGGAGACCTCAGCCTCCTTTGGCAGGGCTGAGAAGAAAAGCAGCCCAGGAGTTCCCATTGTGGCTCAGCGGTAACAAACCTGACTAGTATCCAATGAGCATGCGGGTTCGATCCCTGGCCTCGCTCAGTGGTTTAAGGATGGTTGTTGCCGTGAGCTGTGATGTAGGTTGCAGATGCAGCTTGGATCTCGCATTGTTGTGGCTGCGGTGTAGGCCAGCAGCTGTAATGCCAATTCGACCCCTAAGCTGGGAACTTCCATATGCCATAGGTGCGGCCCCAAAAAGACAAGAAAAAAGCAAATGACCGCAGAGAAAATATTACCTAGAACGCAAAGCTGGGCTCCCTCAGCCCCCCGTTGCAGCCTCCCTCTCTCCAAAGACTGTCCCCCCACCCCCCCATCTGAAGACTTGTTCTGCTCTTGCAAATGGCTCGGCAACAATGATGGCCTGGTAGCGTTTGGTACAAATGGCCAGGCTTTTATGCCCCTGGCTGGCTCAGGGGCCCAAAGTGCTGGGTTCTGACCTCGGGCCAGGCAGCTATAAACGAACTCCCAGCTCGAGTCCTCCAGCTGGACAAGACCTTCCCGATGGGGACCCAGACAGCTCAGCTCTGGCTGCCACGGACCTGTGACAAGTGACATCACGTGTACAGCTGAAGCTCTCAGCAGGGCTTCACCTTCCAAACTGGCAAGGGTTTGGCTATTCCATTCTCTGCTTTCAGCTGTGTGGCCTGAACACAGTTACACACCAAATATATATTCGATAGTTTGCTCAGCAAATTTGTCTCTTGGGTCAAGAAGAAGAAAAAGTTTATTTTACCTTTACTTACTCTTTCTTTGAACTCTCGAGTTTCTGGCCCTTTTTTTTTTTTTTTTTTGGTCTTTTTAGGGCCGCACCCGTGGCATAAGGAGGTTCCCAGGCTAGGGGTCTAATAGGAGCTATAACTGCTGGCCTACACCACAGCCACAGCAACGCGGGATCCTTAACTCCTTAACCCACTGAGCGAGGCCAGGGACTGAACCTGCAACCTCATGGTTCCTAGTGGGATTCATTTCCACTGCGCCACGATGGGAACGCTTTGACCTGTTACTTTTCTTAGAGAAAAAAACTTTTCAGCCTTTTCTTACAACGCAGACTTCCTAGCAACAAATACCCTCAGTTTCTGTTGATCTGAGAAACTATTCTTCCTTCACTTTTGAAGAATAATTTCATAAGAATTCCAGGTTGGTGGTCTCTTTCTCTCATCACTTGAAATACCTCATGCTCTTCTTACCTTTTTACCTTTCTTCTGTACTTAAAGGGCTTTCTCCCAGACTCTAAGCTACGGATTCCTTTTGTGTAAAACATCTGAAGCCTCGTGAGCTCAGCACGCGGGGGCCCTGGGCAGATGTGGGTACCCTCCTCCTCCCTCTCAACCTCACCTGCCAAGAGGTGGCCAAGACTCTCCTCTCCTCACTTCTCTGCAAACACAGTCCTCTCCCTCATTCCTCCTACTTCCTAGGGTCCTAGGACCTCCTGGGGCTGTTGGCTCAGGGCTTTCTTTTCAGAGCATTTTCCAGCTCCCCAAACCCCAGGATCAAGTTATCTTAAGAGAACAGTCTGGAGTTCCCATTGCGGCGCAGTGGAAATGAATCGGACTAGTATCCACGAGGATGCGGATTTGATCCCTGGCCTCGCTCAGTGGGTTGGGAATCCGGCGTTGCTGGGAGCTGTGGTGTAGGTTGCAGATGCGGCTCGGACCCCGCGTTGCTGTGGTTGTGGTGTAGGTCAGCAGCTACAGCTCAGTTTTGACCCCTAGCCTGGGAACTTCCATATGCTGCGGGTAAGGTCCTAAAAAGCAAACAAACAAATAAAAAAAGCAAGAGAGAGAGAAAAAACAGCTGAACAGATCCCCTCCCTCAGATGCTCCCCGCTCCCCGACTTACCCCCTCAGAGGGGTCCTGGAACCTCCAGGTGTGTTAGCTTCCTCTTGCTGCTGTGTAGCTGACCACACAGAAGCTTGAAACAAAACACAAATGCACTCTCTTCTAGCCTCGGATTTCCAAAGTCTGAAATGGATCCCCCTGGACCAATATCCAGGCATCTTCAAGGCAATGCTCCTTCCTGGCTCAAGGGGAGGATTTGTTTCCTGGGCTTTCCAGCTTCTAGAGGCTGCTGCTCGCCTTGCCCAGCAGCACATCCTTCCCCTTCAAAGACCAGGGGGCTGGTGAAGTCTCCCTCCCACCACACTGGCCCAGACCCTCCCCCGCACGCCCGCTTCCACATTTAAAGGCCTCAGTGCTTACACTGGGCCCACCTGGGTAACCCAGGCTCCTCACCCTGTTTTAGGATCAGCTGCTGAGCAACTTGATACCATCTGCTACTCAATTCCCTTCGCCTGTGTGGCAGCACATTCGCAGGTTTTGGGGATTAAACCGTGGCCCTCTTTGGGGAAGCCCTTATTCTCTGTCACACAGGCCAAGTCAGAATGCCCTCTCCGGGGTCGTCTCCACACGATGCAGCCAGGGGGAAACTTTTAAAAATAAGTCTGTCATCATGGAGAACAGACTTGTGTTTGCCATGAGGGAGGGGAGGCGGGGGAAGGATGGAGTGGGAGTTTGGGGTCAGCAGAGGCAAACTAGAATATACAGGATGGGTAAACAATGAGGTCCTAGTGTACAGCACAGGGAACTATACTCAAAATCCTGTGATAAACTATAACGGAAAAGACTATAAAAAACAATGTATATACATGTATAACTGAGTCACTTTGTTGTACAGCAGAAGTTAACATTGTTGATCAACTAGACTTCAGTTTAAAAAATGTCAGTCTTGGAGTTCCCGTCATGGCTCAGTGGTTAACGAAACCGACTAGCATCCACGAGGACACAGGTTCGATCCTGGGCCTCATTCACCGGGTTAAGGATCCAGTGTTGCCGGGAGTTGTGGTGTAGGTCACAGACGCAGCTCGGATCCCGCGTTGCTGTGGCTGTGGTGTAGGCTGGCAGTCGTGGCTCCAGTTGGACCCCTAGCCTGGGAACCTCCATATGCTGCGGGTACGGCCCTAAAAAGACAAAATAATAATAATAATAATAAATAAATGTCAGTTGGGTTTTACCCCCTTCATTGATAGTAAGAAAAAGTCTTTTAACCAGATCCCTAGGCCTGGACTGTCTGACCCCTGCCTCCACCTGCACCTTTGACCTCATCTCAGGCCACCTCTGCTCCTGCCTCCCGACTACAGGCTTCAAATAGTTCAGCAGCCTCACCTGGCCTCATCCTGCCACACACAGCCTCACAGGGGCTGCTCCCTCTTCATCTGGTGACTATTCCTCAGCCTCCAGGACTTGGCCTCAGTGTCAGTTCCCTGGGGAAGGCTCTCCCTCCCTGATGAGGCTGTCCGCCTCTCCTCACTTTGCATTTGCTGTGACTTAACATTTCCCAAGTGAAAACTGCCTTGAAGACAGCGTGGTAGGCAGAAGTAAGCCCCTTCTCTGTCCCACAGAGACTTTTCCAGGCCGCACAACCCATGGAGCCGAGCAGGGAGAGAGTCTGAGGCCTCTGGCTGGGTGGGGCTGCCCTTGGAAGGAGAGGGTCACAGGATCCCAGCAGGGAGGTACCTGGCCAGGCTGGTGGTGGGGACAGCCCTGAAGCCCGTGCTATACTAGAGAAATGCACAAATAAATGAAGTTCACGGCCAGAATTTTGAAGGCTGCTTCTCTCATATGATAGGAAAGCAGTGAACCAACAGGTGTTCATGTGGCAAGAGGGCGGGTCGGGTGGAGAAAATGACCTGGGGAAGGGGAGGGAGGAGGCAGAGTGCGGTGGGGTTAAGGAGGGAATTTGAATATGTCCACAGTGTTTATTTCCTTAAAACCAACAGAATCTGAATATGGCAGAATGCTAACATGTGCCGAATCTAGGCATGGGTTCGGTCCACTAAAAAAAACACATGCACAACCTAAAAAGTTAAGAATTGTTTTATTCAGTGGGCAACACCCAGGATTTAAGCCCGGGAGACAGCATCTCAAGTAACCCTGAGAAAACTGCTTGGAGGAGGTGAGGCGGGAGGTAGGAGGAGTTTTGCAACAAAGGGCAGCTGGTAGGAACAAAAGATTACTGCGAACAACAGAAAACTAGATATCTCAAGTCAAGAAACTGGCGCTTTTCCATGTATGGGAAGACGCAAGGTCTGGGGTCACAGAAATTCCTCCTTTGATGTGCTCCTCAGCTATGGGGGCCAGTAGCCTGTGTTTTCACATCCTGAGTGTCCTCAGGGCTCACCTTGGGAGTGACTGCAGTCTGATGGCTGCTGGGTGGTGGGTGTTCTCTGTTGCCTTCCTGGGTTCCCTCAGGGCTCACCGGCTCATCCTGGAGGTGGCCGCAAGGGCTGATGACTGTGAATTCCTTTGTTTACTTCTAAAATATAGCAGGCAATATTTTATTTCTCAGTTATATTATTCTGTTACTCTTCCTGTGTTTAAAATATTGTAAAGGGACAGAAAAATGGAGAAAGAACAGCTCTCTGATGTGAATTCATAAAGGAATTGCATCAACCTTCCATCACACACACACACACACATACACACACACACTGGTTTTGACACAGGCTAACTGTCCAACCCTCTCTCTCCCTTGCCTCCCATCACTAAAATAATTTTCTCTGTACAATTTATAAAATCACAGTAAGCAGTCTTAGGGCTTTTTAAAAATTCAATGAGTTTTTCTTATCAATTTAATTATTTCAGCACATTGTTCAAGTTAATTAACTTTCATTGAGTTGATTTACTACTACAGTCCAAAAACGGTTTTTAAGCTCCACAAAAAGATTTGTGGAAGTCAACATAAAATTACTTGTTTCTTTTTGAAATTCTAGTTTTAAGAATATTTATCTGTATTACCCAATCTCCCTACCAGCTACCACCCAGACATAAACTATTTTAAAGTTTTGTATGTTTCCTTTCAACTGCTTTTTTTTTTTAAGTGCAGGTGAAAATAGGTGATTATACAACTCTGCACTCTTTGTTCCCCTTAAGACTGTACCATAGGAGTTTCTGCTGTGGCGTAGCCAGTTAATCCAACTGCAGTGGCTTGGGTGGCCGTGGAGCCGCAGGTTCAATCCCTTGCCCAGGAATTTCCATTAGCCATGGGCCTGGCCAAAAAGAACAAAAAGGCACTGAACCATGAGTATTTTCTCTTATCATTGAGAACTCTTTCTAAGTATATTTTTATTATTTGTTTTGGCCCCACCAGTGGCAGTCGGAAGTTCCCAGGCCAGGGATCACCCCTGCGCCACAGCAGTGACAACATGAGGTCCTTAACCCCTAGGCTGTCAGGGAACTCCCTCTAGGTGTAATTTTTTTTTTTTTTTGGCTTTTTAGGGCTGCACTCGTGGCATATGGAAATTCCCGGACTAGGGGATGAATTGGAGCTGTAGCCATCAGACTACACCACAGCTCCCAGCAACACCAGATCCTTAACCCACTGAGCTAGGCCAGGGATTGAACCTGCGTCCTTATGGATACTAGTCAGATTCATTTCCTTTGAGCCATGATGGGAACTCCTAAGTGTAATTTTAATGGATCCTCCTCATCCATTACAATAGAGACCATGAGTTGTTTACACACTGGCTCCTTGCCAGCACTTTGCATATTCTGGCATCCCCCTGTCACTATAGTGTAAGGCAAACATGTTTGTGTGTGAACTTTGGCCCCAACTGTTTTTCTCAGGGCAATTTCCTAGAACTAGAGTTATCAGGTGAAAGGGCACACGAGTGTTTAAGGTTCTTGACATCAGCTGACAAACTGCCTTCCAGAAAGGATGTAACAGTGTGACGTGGCCACCAGAGAGAGTCTTTGCTCCAGCCAGCTTGGCAAGAATTTACGAAACCTATCTCAGGGGGTTAATTTGCTTTGCTGTCATCATTAGTGAACTTGAACATTTTATCCCAACTGTTTTGAGCTTTTTTTTTTTTTTGTCTTTTTAGGGCCACACCCTATGGGGTATATGGAGCTCCCCAGGCCAGGGGTCAAATTGGAGCTGTAGCCGTCGGCCTACGCCACAGCCACAGCAACGCAGGATCCCAGCCGAGTCTGCCACCTACACCACAGCTCATGGCAACGCTGGGTCCTTAACCCATCGAGCAAGGCCAGGGATCGAACCCGTGTCCTCACGGATGCTAGTCAGGTTTGTTATCGCTGAGCCACGACAGGAACTTCTGTTCTGAGCATGGTTAGGTCCACTTCTGCCTGTCCCTGGTCTTCCCTACGTTCTCTCTGGGGTCGGTGTGGTCTCCCCATCACAGGCGTAGGCACTTTTTCTACTAAGGACAGTATCCCTTTGTCTAATCTGTCTTTGAAGACCATTTGCCCCAGTTTACCACGTGCTTCTGCCCAGGCAGGCAGATTTTGGCTGTGATCCTTTGGATTTGCTTCTCTCTCCAGGTTTCGAAGAGGCCATTTGTCCTGTGACCTCAGTTCTGTGATGGGTCCAGGGAAAGGCAATGACTTTCCTCCGCCCTTTTCCTTTTTTTTTTTTTAAGTATCTTCTTAAGGGTGAGAATAATGATGTTCAAGTTCTTTACATGTCAGAGTGGAAACCAGAAGAGATTTATTTTTTCAGGTGTTTTTAAATTCTGACTTCAATTTCTCTAACGGTTAGAGGACTGTGTGACCGTTAAAGAAGTTGAATTTGTCATTAAAAGCTCCCCCCCCCCAAGATCTCCAGGTTTCTGGGTTTCCCTGGAAGAGTCCACCGAACACTGAATAGTCCTGTAAACTTGATTTGTTTAAAAAATTCTCTGCCTGGATGATTTTCTAGTTCTAATCCTCTTTCCGTTAGCACAGATTTTCGTTTGAACCTATAATGTACTTCAAGTTTGTGTGTCTAGTTATGGATATGGGCTGCAGTTACTTTGCATACTTAATCACCATATTCACTTTGTATTTTAGCATACTTTCTTTCTTTCTTTTTTTTTGACTTTTTTAGGGCCGCACTGGTAGCATATGGAGGTTCCCAGGCTAGGGGTCCAGCTGGAGATTCAAACCTGGCCTGAGCCACAGCCACAGCAACGCCAGACCCTAGCTGCGTCTGTGACCTACGCCACAGCTCATGGCAACACTGGATCCTTAACCCACTGAGTGAGGCCAGGGATTGAACCCACGTCCTCATGGATGCTAGGTGGGTTCTTTAACTGCTGAGCTGCAACCGAAACTCCTAGCATGTTTTCTTATCCTTCATTTTGAAACTGTCTTCCCTTTCTTTTCTCTTTCTCTGTTTACGTTGATTTTGCTGATGGAATTTTAAACATATGCAGATTGAAGCAAATGACCCCTTGTACCAATTGACTTTGAGAATGGCCTGGCAGGGCCCCTTTGGATTTTCACCAAAATTAAAAACAAAACATCACAGGAGTTCCTGTTGTGGCTCAGCAGTAAGGAATCTGATTAGGAGCCGGGTTTGATCCCTGGACTTGCTCAGTGGGTTAAGGATCTGGCATTGCTGTGAGCTATAGCCTAGGTCGCAGACGTGGCTTGTATCCTGCGCTGCTGTGGCTGTGGCTCCAATTTGACCCCTAGCCTGGGAACCTCACAGGCGTGGCCCTAAAAAGCAAAAAAAAAAAAAAAAAAAAAAAACCCAAATAACAAAACATCACAAACCACCACCACCACCACCACCAAACAGAAAGACAACTCTTAGTCATATGCTTTGCCCTATTTGCTCCATTCAAGGGCTGGGTTCCCTGACTTTGGTTGTGGAGGGGCATATAGTTGCTGCCATGATTTCCACGTTGCACTGGGGGCTCGTGGAGGCAGGAACCATGCATGTCCTGACCAGAAGCTCCTGATCTCCCTCTTCTGGACTGTGGTGCATTCAGGCTGAAGGGCCAGGAGCAGTGGGGCAGCGCAGGCAGCTTAGACGAGCACACAGCTCTGCTCTAGGGTCAGCAGTAATCTCCGGAGGTCCCCAAGGCCAGGATCCCCAAACCAGGCTGGATGTTTAAAGCTCCAGATATGGATCTTTGGCCTCCATGCCAAGAGAATCTGATTCAGGAGGCTGGGCCTCAGAACTCTTAGCAAAACCCCAAGCTTATCCTGCGACATTACTGGTTTTGGAAACCTCCAGTCTAGGAGGCAGCCCACCTGTCCAGGCCTCAGGACCTATGAAAGGGCTTCTTTCTCTGGAGAGATTCTTTTTTGTTTTATTCTTTTTATGGCCATACCCATGGCATACGGAAGTTCCTGGGCCAGGGTTTGAATCTGAGCCACAGTTGCAACCTACACCACAGCCTGGCAATGCTGGATCATTAACATGCTACACCACAGTGGGAACTCTTAGATAGTTTTTATTTTATTGCTTTTTTTTCTTTGAGGACCACACCTGCAGCATATGGAAGTCCTGGTCTAGGGGGTTGAGTCAGAGCTGCAGGTGCCACAGCTGTCAGCCCACACCACAGTTTGTGGCAACACCAGATCTTTAACCCACTGAGTGGGGCCAGGGATCAAACCCACAACTTCATGGATACTAGTTGGGTTTGTAACCCCTCTGAGCCACAATGGGAACTCCCAAGACCAGGATTTTAAAAGGAGCCAGTGGAGATGCTGCTGTTTTCACCAGAGTCAGACCTGGGATTTTGCTTTGGCAGGTGATGCCCATGGCCCCATCAAGCAGGCCAGACCCTTGCAAAGGTGTGGCCTTCCACACCTCCCACCAGGACCTCCCTTGTTCTCACCAACATCTCCCTTTCAGGCTCCAAGTCCGTCCCTCCAGCCTTACCTCATTTAGCCCCAACACCCAAGCAAGGCACCCTTCCTTGTCCAGCGCAAAACTCCTCGTGATGGTCTTTGCCAACAGCCTGGGGCTTATTGGACAAATGGGTTTTGCATCTTTCTTATCTAGTCCTGGTCAAAGTCGCTCAAAGCAGGACCTACTTCAATCTCTCTCCTGCACTTTGTCCTGCCCTTAATCTGGTGGGGCAGCTGCCTGGGAACCCAGGACTGGAATGCCAAGAAAACAAGAACCATGACCTTCCTAGCTCATTCTTAGATGTGTGATTCTGCCTCACGAGGGCTTTCCTTCTGTCCTGCTGACTCAGCCGTGCCCTGCTTCCATGGTGGAGAAGAACTTGACAAGGCCCAAGAAGCAGGGAGGTCACATTCCTTGTGACCAGGTCTCCGGGTGGGTCTGTCTTCCTCACCTTCTGGGAAAAAAAACATTGCGTGATCCTGACAACTGCTGAGAACCTTGTGTGTACATTGCCTTTTGGCATGTTAAGTGCCCACATGCCCAATTTCCACCCCCAAGATCCTTTCATAATCTGTCACTCCCACCCACCAAGAAACAGGCTGCTACCTAAGGCACTTAACCATTACCAGGGTAGGACAGTCTAGATCGGAAGATTTGTTTTCTTTTCATCTTACCCTCAAGACTCTCATGTACGGTTACAGTCTGTGCACTGCCCAACTCCATGGGCTGTCATTTACACAGTCTGAGGGAAATGAGGCAATGCCCTGCTAACCCTAATCCTTCACACCTCCTGTCTCACCCTGACCCCTCCTGATCCGTCCAGTCAGGTGGCTCTAAATTAGTGGTTGGCCAACTGTGGCTCACAGATGGGCCACCTGGTTTTATAAAGTCCTATGGCACACAGCCACCCCCATTCATTTACATACGGCTTATGGCTTCTTTTGCACTAAAAGGGAAGGGTTGAGCAGTACACGCAGATACCATATGGCCCACAAAGTAAAAAAATAATTTACTACCTGGCTCTTTACAGAAGATGTGTGCAAACCACTGCTCTAAAAGGAAGGGACTCAAGAGTCTTTCACCCAGGTGTCCAAAACCCCCAGCTTAGCACTTGGCCGAGGAAGCCCCTGCTCGAGATGCCAGGGAGGTCGGACACACCCACACTGTCCACAGGCTCTGATCTCATCTCAGTTTGCAAACCGTGTAGCTGTCTAGGGCCCTGTCCCCTGAGGGGTGGGGGCGGTGAGGGCGCCTCCTCATGCATGTGTGAGCATCAGTGAAATGGCCTATGAGACCTCAGCCAATGAGCGCTTTTGATGTGTGCTGAGACCGTGGTCTGAGAGGTGATTTCTCTCTGAGGCTGAGAGGGTCGCACGAGGGTCATGGAAACACGTATGGCTCACAGCTGTCACTCGCTCACTGCTGGTTTGCTTTCTTTGCCTTGTTCCCCTCTCCCACCACCCAAAATTTCTGTCAACCTTCCCCACCCCCACCCCGCAAACACACTCACCTCCTTCATGGGGTGTGCCCAGGGGCCTTTCTGGCAGCTGTTTGGTGAACTTGGGGCCTCCCTAGGGTACTGGTTTAGCACCTGGAGGCTGTGCTCTGGAAAGTCAGATCTCACTCTGGAAACTGTCACCCCTCAGAAGGAGTGACCACACCAAGGAGGCCCTGTCCCCAACAACAGGTCCTATGATTCAGGGGATGACTCTCTGCCCATGGAACATCAATCAGAGGCCTCTGGATCAGGTGGTGAGTGTGCTGTCTGCGTCGCCACAGCTGAGGGGCTGGAACGCAGTTCTAGGCCAGAGACGGTCCAGGGCTGGGGTGGCAGATGCGTGCTTTTATTCTCGGCCCAGCACCTCTGCTCCCTGCTCTGGTTCCTATCATTTGTCCTGACCAGTGATAGGGGCATGAGGTCAGGTGGGACGAAAACCACAGAGGAGGCTGCATGTGGGCAAAGCAGAAGGGGGCGGGGGTGTGGGCAGCATGTTTCATTGTGGAGCTGTGAATCCCAGCACAGAGGGCCTCAGGTAAATGAAGTCCTGCCCTGTCCCCCAGGGCCCACGAGACTATCACTGAAAAAGGCAGGGTGGCTCTTGTCCCCAAACACTGAAAAAGGCAGGATGGTTAAACCCAGGAGAGCTGCTGAAAGCAAGGAGTTAGTTCTTCCATCAAGTTTACCCATGTGGCGGGAGGTGCCTGGAGGTGAAAAAAAGGGGAGAACTTATAAAGGACGCCCCTGCAATCTATACCTACCTGCTAAGATTGACCCACAGCTCATTGCTTTCCTCTGGCCCTGCTCTCCATGCTTCCTAGCAAAGCCCTCAGCCCAGGGACATGAGACGTTGTACAGCTGACCCTTGAACGAAACATGTTTGAACCAGTGGGCCCACTTCTATGTGGACTTTTTTCCATGGTAAATACCACAGCACTACATGATCTGCGATTAGTTGAATATTCCATCCAGTTTACCAACATGGATACAGAGGGACCGTGTAAACTGAGGGCAGACTATAAGTTATACATGGATGGATCTTCCACTGAAAATCCCCATACTGTTCGAGTCCACTGTAGGCCCTCTCCCCTTTGAGCTCACCCCCCAAATTTCCCTCCTGCGATCATGCCTCATAAGAATTCTAGGCCCACTTTTAGAAATTCAATTTAGTTCAATAACTGTGAATCAAGAAGCCACCCTGAGCAAGGTGTGAACAGATGTTTCTACCTACAGGTCGCATCACCACAAATGTAAACTAAGCAGGCTTCAAACTAAAGAGCTGACACATTTCTTTAAATATACCTAGTGCTTTAGTGAAAGGCTTCCTGCCCATCTTTACACTTCGACTTTCCCCATTTTCAGGATGACCTCACACACTAGGCAAATTCAGGAAATCCCTTATCTGTGAGCCCCACCGCACCCCCAAGGAAACTTTCTTAGTTTCCTGAGACTAGAATTTTTGCGTATCTGATTTCAGTGGTGCTCAGGAGAAAGGAAGAGAGGAGAGCAGGATAGAGTAGGGGACTGGGGCTGAGCAAGGGATGTGGTTTCAGCTGGAGATCAACCTGCCTGATCCCACGGGGAGCTGGGAAGCATGAATTGCACCATGGAGGTGGCAGGGGGCGGCGGGGGGTGGGGGGCAGCCTTTTCGTACTCCTGTGTCATCAATCATGGTGTGCAGGGTGCAACCTCCCAAGCAAAAGAGCTCCTGTTTGGCCCAGGGCAATTCTCCAGAGGAGACAGCTTTGAGCCACTAGTGGCCACCCTCGCAATAGTGGCACCAGCCCAGTAGAGGATTTGGGCAAAGCACCACAGCATCTGACCGTGTTCATTCCTGAGAGAGCTCACTGTGGGGTGAAGGACCCCTGAATAGGTCAGAGAGATTATTCGTCTGAACCACTCATGCAGCAGATAAGAAAACTGTGGTGCAGACAGGGAGGGTGACCAGCCAAGGCCACCACTCAGGCTCATCTGTGGCAGAGCTGGGACAAGAGTAAAGACCGCCTAGCTCTCAGGCCGGGCTTTGCAGGACAAGCGATGCCTGGATTCTTGTGTTAAGAACAAATGGTAGCAGCGTTGATGAATCGGTTCTCAATCATGTTACCTGTCACTGTAAAGGCATTAGCTGAGGGGGTTAACTGGTAAGTCACTACCCATTTGCGCATAGTATTTTTAAATTTATGCCACTATTGTGGAGGAAAACTATCTATGAACCCCCAAATATGTTTTCTCCTTGAGTAAAGACATGTAGAAGAAAGTCCTATATTTTTGCTCTAGTTTCTTCAAGAGAGAAACGTGATTCACATGTAAATGGCGGTGGATGGCAGGACAATGACAAAGGTTTGGATGTAAAAAGCAGACACAGGAGTGTGCTGCAGAAAATTCTGTTCTGGAATGTTGAAGTTTTTTTTTTTTTAATCTTGCATAGCTGGAAAATTGACCTTTTAATATGCACAACTGCCAACTCAGTTTTATAATGCAAGTTTAAAACACCCTATTAATGGTGCCAGGCTGTTTTTTCAAAACTGCTTTTATGTGCAGCAAATTGATGCATTCATTCAACAAACAGTGATTATGTGGCTACACTTGAAACCACATACTGATATTCATGGGCGAGACATTTACTCTGTCAACTATGGGGAGAAGAGAGGAGGACTTATGCACAACAAGGGCATCACCAAGTCATCTGATAGAACTTATTACCAATACATGTGGAAGCAAATAGGCTCTACGATGGTCCCAAAGATCTCGGCCCTCTGGTGTTAACGCCTTGTGTGATCCCCTCCCCTTAAGTGTGGATTGGACTCAGGACTTCTTTTTAATCAACAGACTCTGGCAAAGGTGATAGGATGTTACTTTTGTGCGTACATGATACATAGATATATCTGCCATCTTGCTAGCAGACTCTGTTGCCTTCTCAGCTTACATGCTTTGATGAAGGAAATGAACACACTGGGGAGGCTTACGTGGCAAGGAATCAAGCTGTCAGATGCACGAGTCTTCAGCTAATGGCCAGCTAGGAACTGAGGTCCTCAATCACGTCACCAACAAGGATGTGCACTTGGAAAGCAGATCCTTCCCCACTCAAGCTTTTACATGAGACCTCAGCGTTGACTACCACCCTGACTGCAGCCTCGTGAGACGTCCTGAAGCAGAGGATTCAGCTACGCCATGCCTTCATTCTTGATCCACCAGGAACTGGGAGATAATAAATGCAGTTGTTTGAAGCAGGATGAGCCATGACAGTAATAGATGTGCAAGACATTTGGTGGGGAAAATGCGTATAAAAGGGAGAGCGAGCTGGAGCAGGAAGTGTGTGCTGACACATGTAAAAGGAGAGGCAGGAGGAAAGTCTGGGCAAGAAGGATCTAGACAGCAGTAGATCCAAGAAAGTTTCTGCCAAGTTGATGGGGAGCACTCGAGCCAATCTTCCCTTAAGAGGAGACCTGCATCAGGCAGCAATGTCCCGGCTCTGGTACCCACACCGTGCTCAGCCATCAGCTGGGAGCTGTCTGGCATAAGCATGGCCTTCAGAGGGAATGCAGAAGTGGATACAGAAGAGCAGCTTCTGGGGTGTCCGCCAATTTTCCCCACAGCAGAAGAACCGAGAAGAATACTGAGGTCTTTTCTTCTTCATCTCAGCTTAAATCTTGCTCTTCAATATTTCCCCAACCATCTGACACATAGGCTCAATCTCAGCACCTGGTTTGTGCCTTCACAGAATTTACCGAATGTCCTCATTATTTTACTTACCTGCAGATGAGTGACTTTTATACTGCTCCTCCCAGCTTTAAGTTCCAAGAGGACAAGGAGTTTGTTCTGTTCACTTTTTGTCATCTCACTGCCCCATAGATAATTAAATGCACAATGTATACTTTTTAAAAAAATTGAAGTTGATTTACAATATTTCAAGTGTATAGCAACCACGTTTTTTTCAAACCTAATAAATTTTTTAAATTACTCAGTGAATTTTATTACATTTATACTTGTACAATGATCATCAGAACCAAATTTTATAGCATTTCCATTCCAAACCTCCAGCACACCCCCCACCCCTTAACCTGCCTCATTTGGAAACGGTAAGTTTTTCAAAGTCTGTAGTTAGTATCTGTTCTGCAAAGAAGTTCATTGTTTCCTTTTTTTAGATTCCATATGTAAGTGATAGCAATTGATGTTGGTGTCTCATTGTCTGACTGACTTCACTTAGCATGATAATTTCTAGGTCCATCCATGTTGCTGCAAATGCCGTTATTTCTTTCCTTTTAATGGCTGAGTAACGTTCCATTGTGTATATGTACCACATCTTCTTTATCCACTCCTCTGTCGATGGACATTTAGGTTGTTTCCATGCCTTGGCTATTGTACATAGTTCTGCAGTGAATATTGTATCTTTTCGAGTCATGGTTTTCTCTGGATAGATGCCCAGAAGTGGGATTGCTAGATCAAATTGTAATTCTATTTTGAGTTTTCTGAGGAATCTCCATAGTGTTTCCCACAGTGGTTGCACCAATTTACATTCCCACCAACAGTGTAATAGGGTTCCCTTTTCTCCACACCCTCTCCAGCACTTACTGTTTGTAGAATTTTTGGTGATGGCCATTCTGGCCAGTGTAAGGTGATGGATGCTTCATAGTGGTTTTGATTTGCATTTCTCTAATAATTAGTGATGCTGAATATTTTTTGGCCATCTGTATGTCTCATCTGGAGATTTGTTTGTTTAGATCTTATGCCATTTTTTTATGGCATTGTTTTTTTTTTTGATATTGAGCTGCAGAAGGTGTTTATAAATTTTGGAGATGAATCCCTTGTCAGTTGATTCATTTGCAAATATTTTCTCCCATTCTGTGGGTTGACTTGTCATTTTGTTTAGGGTTTCCTTTGCTATGCAGAAACTTTTAAGTTCAATTAAGTCCCATTTGTTTATTTTTGTTTTTATTGTCATTACTCTAAGAGGTGGATCTTAGAAGATAGTGCTGTTGTTTATGTCAGAGTGTTTGGCCTTATGTTTTCCTCTAAGAGTTTTATAGTATCTGGTCTTCTTATATTTAGGTCTTTAATCCATTTTAAGTTTATTTTTATGTATGGTGTTGGGAAGTGTTCTAATTTCATTCTTTTACATGTGGCTGTCCAGTTTTCCCAGCACCACTTACTGAAGGGGCTATCTTTTCTCCATTGTACATTCTGGCCTCCTTTGTCATAGATTAGTCCACTGTAGGTGTGAGGGCTTAATTCTGGGCTTTTTATCCTGTTCCACTGATCTATATTTCTGTCTTTGTGCCAGTACCATACAGTTTTATTACTGTAGCTTTGTAGTATAGTCTGAAATCAGGGAGCCTGATTCCTCCAACTCCATTTTTCTTTCTTAAGATGGCTTTGGCTATTCTGGGTCTTTTGTGCTTCTAAACAAACTTTAAAATATTTTGTTCTAGTTCTGTGAAAAATGTCCTCGGTAATTTGATAGAGATTGCATTGAATCTGTAGATTGCCTTGGGTAGTATGGTCATTTTGATAATATTGACTTTTCCAATCCAAGAGCATGGTATGTCTTTCCATCTGTTCATGTCATCCTAGATTTCTTTTATCAGCATCTTAGTTTTCAGAGTACAGGACTTTTGTCTCTTTAGGTAGGTTTATTCCTAAGTATTTGATTCTTTTGGATGCAATGGTAAATGGGATTGCTTCCCTAATTTCTCTTTTTGATCTTTCATTGTTAGTATATAGAAATGCAGTTGATTTCTGTGTATTGATTTTGTATCCTGCTACTTTGCCAAATTCATTGATAAGCTCTAACAGTTTTCTGGTAGAGTCTTTAGGATTCTCTAGGTATAGTATCATGTCATCTGCAAACAGTGATAGTTTTACTTCTTCCTTTCCAATTTGGGTTCCTTTTATTGCTTTTACTTCTCTGATTGCCATGGCCAGGACTTCCAAAACTATGTTGAATAGTAGTGGTAAGAGCGGACATCCTTGTCTTGTTCCTGATCTCAGTGGGAATTCTTTGAGCTTTTCCCCATTGAGAATGATGTTAGCTCTGGGTTTGTCATATATGGCCTTTATTATGTTGAGGTAGGTTCCCTCTATGCCCACTTTCTGAAGGGTTTTGATGAGAAATGGGTGTTGGATTTTGTCAAAGTCTTTTTCTGCATCTACTGAGAGGATCATATGGTTTTTATTCTTCAGTTTGTTAATAAACCACATGTACTTTTGAATGAATAAAGCTTCACAATTTTAGTGAATTGTTTGTTTATAAATTGATGAATTAAACTCCACAATTTTGTTTTTATCTTAGGCTTCTCCTTTTTTTTTTTTATGGCCACATCCACAGCACACTGAAGTTCCCAGGCCAGGGACTGAATCTGAGTCATAGCTGCCTTGTGGATCCTTTAAATCTCTGTGCCACTGGGGATCAAACCCATGCCTCTGCAATTGGATTCTTAACCCAATGCACCAGAGCCCGAACTCCTATTTTTATTTTAGTTTTGATTTTAATATTATTTGAGAGTCTGTCTTTTTAACTGAGAGTGTAATAATTTCCTACTGCTGCTGTAACAAATTATCAGTAAGTCAGTGGCTTAAAATGACACAACTTTATTATCTTATGGTTCTGGAGGTCTGAAGTCGAAAGAGGGCTTACTGGGCTAAAATCAAGGAGTCGGCAGGGCTGTGTTTCTAAGGGAGAATCATTTCCTTGCCACTGCCAGCTTCTAGAGACTACGCATACTGCCTTGTGTTCCCCTTCCATCTTCAAAGCCAGCACTGGCTGGTTGGTCTTTCTCTCATTGCAGCTCTCTGACTCTTCTGCCACCCTCTCTCATGATTAAAGGGTTTTTTGATGACATGAGGCCTACCCAGAGAGTCCAGGGCAATTTCACTATTTTGAGGTCAGCTGATTAGTAATTTTTAATTCTATTTGCTACCTTAATCTCCCTTTGCTACATCCTATATTTACAGTTTCCAGGTTTTTTTTTTTTTGACTGTCCCTTTTTGTTTTATTTTTTTTTTCATAATTTATTTTTATTTTATTTTATTTTTTTTTTGCTTTATACTTGGTTTACGGATTTCTGTCAGATTTTCCAACTGCACCGCATGGTGACCCAGTTACATGTACATATATGGATTTGTCACATGTAATTAGATATAGTTCCCCGTGCAATACAGTTGGATCTCCTTGCTTTACCATCATTAAAGCACTAGTTATCCCCATTCCCTCCCACCCCTCCCCACCCCTCCCCCGCCCCCTTGGCAACCACAAGTCTGTTCCCCAAGTTCGTGATTTTCTTTTCTGTTGAGATGTGTTCATTTGTGCAGTGTTTTAGACTCCAGTTATAAGTGATTTCATATGACATCTGTCTTTCTCCTTTTGACTTGCTTCACTCAGTATGAGGGTTTCTAATTCCATCCATGTTGCTGCAAATGACATTATTTTATCCTTTTTTATGGCTGAATAATATTCCATCGTGTATATATACCACATCTTCCTAATCCAGTCATCTGTCGATGGACATTTGGGTTGTTTCCATGTCTTGGCTATTGTGAATAGTGCTGCAGTGAACATGCGTGTGCAAGTGTCTTTCTCCAGGAAATTTTTGTCTGGATATATGCCCAAGAGTG
>PVHT021183699.1:27699745-27712335 GCA_004024745.2 Catagonus wagneri | reverse complement strand
TAATTCATTCCTCTGCATTATTCAAACTGCTCTTTATTGCCTTTAGCTCAGTTTGCATCTCTGCAAATGAGTTTTCTAGCTTTTCTTGGCTCCTCCTTATGATTTCTAGCTCCTTTCTAAAGGACTCTGCATTGCTGTTTGCATCTTCTCTTAATTTCTGGATATTCAGCCTTAATTCTTCAAGTATTTTCATTACCTCTCTTCTTTACTCCATTTCTGACAGACTGCAGAGGTCTGTTTCATTGTTGGCTGCTTTAAATGACTTGTGCTGTTCTTTTAACTGGGAATGGTTTTTGAGCTTCTACATCTTGCTTGTGGTTTTCTTTTTCTGTGAGTTTGGGGAGGCCACACTGTAGACTTGGAAGGCTACTTCTAGGGAGGAGCTCCCCTTTGTATTTTTTGGTGGGGTTACTATTTATTTTCGGTGTAGGAGTTTGAGTATTTGATGTCTGTTTCTTTGGAATGAGCAGGCTGTTATCTCAGTGGTACCCTGAGTGTTCTCTGTGAGAGTGTATGAATGGCTAAGGTCAAGAGTTGGTGCCTAGTCTCTATGCTCTCAATTGCAGGAAGGTGGTGCTGTCCACTCCTAGTTGCCCGGCCCTGGGAAGCGGTCGCGAGCTCTAGGCAGATCTACCAGGTGTCTTAAGCATTTGGCAATAGCAGCAGCAGGAAGTATGATTTCCCCCGGGAGTGAGAGCCATGGGAAACTAGTGTTTGATTGCAAAGTCTTCTTTGAGGTGATTGGAACCACAAGAGGTACCTGTCAGAGGCTGGCTCAGCAGGCTGGTGTTTGTTCCGCCCTTCTGCTGATGCTTGCTCGTCAGTTGGGGCGGTTTCCTGGCTCCAGCGGCTGGAGCTGGCCCCTCTCCTCTGCGAAAGCCTGCTCCGTGTGGTCACATACTGCTCCACCTGCCAGAGCTACCAACTCTGCGGGCTGGCGCAGTCACCTAGGTCCGTGGACTGGCACAGGGTCCCACCACCCCCGCCGATGCTGGCTGGCGCAGGCACCTGGGTCCACAACCGGCACAGTGCTCCACCCATGGGCTTCAAGGCACAGGCTCCGCCCCCGCTGCCGCAGATGCAGCCTCCACTGACTCCTCCCCAATTCTGCTCTCTTTGGCAGGGCACCGTTGTCCCCCCCCTGCACACTAGTTCAAGTTGCTTCCTATGGCTATCAGCCCCTCCTCCTCCGCTCCTCCTCCCTAACAATGGAGGCTTGCCTCCCCTGCGGGACCAGACTTTCTTGGTTCCCTCAGTCCTGGTTTTGCTCTCCACAAATCCTAGAATATCACTGTTCCTTGTCCTATTCCCACAACCGCCGCGGCCACCGACCTCTGCCCTCTCGCAGGGACTAACCTTAGGAACCTGTGTCTTAGCTCCCAGGCACCGCCCGGTGCCTCAGGCTGTGGTGTCTGCGCTGGTATTCAGGTCTTCTGTGTGAGTCTCTAACTCTTATTTTCCTATCTCAATCCAGCTGCTGCGTTTTTCTCAGGCTTTGATGTCCCTCTAGTTCCGTTGGTCGTTGATCTGTTGATCGTTGTTTAGATTTCTTCCCAGGAAACTTTTCTTTTTCACAGCTCCCTCCTTGGGGTGCTGGCTGCTGTCCTAATTGCTTTTCTCTCTCTCACCTTTTTTTTTTTCTTCTGCTGTTCTACCCAGTTATTTCAAGGGTTTCTTGCAGTTTTTGGAGGTTTAAATTAATCAGCATTCAGAGGATGATTTGTCCAAGTTGTTTTATATTTAGATGCGTTTTTTGATGTATTTGTGGGAGAGGATGAGTGTGACCTCTTACTCCGCCATCTTGCCAACCGTCCTCCAGGGTTTTGAAGTAGACAGTTTTGTGGTCAGCTTATCACAGGATTTTAACCCATTCACATTTATTATCATAATTAATATGTTCCAACTTATTTTGTATTGTATTTTGTTTCATATTTAGGATTTTTATGTTTTCTTTCCTTTTTTGGTTGTTGCAAGTTTTCTTATTCCTTTCTTCCCTTCTAGTGACTTTGAAGTTTGAAATCCCGTCTTTATCTAGTGCTTTTCTTTAAGTATTTAAAATCAATTTCAAAATATTTTCTAGCGAAGTGAACAGTATCTAAAACATCCTCTGACCTGAACCAAAAAAGTCTTTCATAATGCTTTTTCTTTTCTCCTACCCCACCCATCTCTCTTGTCGACATCAAATTTTCAAGTATGATTTTTTAAAATAATTTTTCTACCACTGTTCACAGTGTATTTAGAAGTCATTACTTTAAGTTCATGAAGAATATTATAGTTAAGACGATTTCTCATAAGTTTTACTGGGAGGGTATTTTGTGTTTCATCTTGTTCATTTTATTTCCTTACCTCTTTTTCAAAATTTTTTCTTTTTTTCCAGAAAGATCTCATAGGTGACAAGATTTCTGGGTTCATGGGATCTTCATGGTCATGTGAACCTGTAGCTCCCTTAGGCCCTGCATTTCAGAAGAATTCCACACTTGGTTTAATGCTTGCCTGTTGCCTTGTTAAAATTCTTTTTTCCTTTTTTTTTTAAGGGCTGTACCTGTGGCATGTGGAGGTTCCCAGGCTAGGGGTCAAATCGGAGCTGTAGCTGCCAGCCACAGCCACAGCCATAGTAACGTGGGATCTGAGCCACTTCTACGACCTATACCCGGGTCACGGCAACACTGGATCCTTAACCCCCTCAGTAGGCCAGGAATCGAACCTGCGTGCTCATGGATACTAGTCAGATTCACTTCTGCTGAGCCACGATGGGAACTCCTTAAAATTCTTAATATTTTTAAACAAGGGAACCCACATTTTTATTTTGTACCTAGTCCCACAAACTATACCACCTGTCCAACTGGGGTTTTTGCATGTTCAAGAGCACTGTTATTTTGTTCTCACACATAATAACCAGTAAACTGTGCATAGAATTCTAGGTTAGAATCATTTTCCTTCCAAACTTTGTGTGCATGTCTCCCTCTATAAAGCTGTAGGATTTTCTCTGTATCTTTAGCTAAGGATTTTTGACATCTTTAAGGCCTGAAATTTCACTAGGTGATGTCTGTGTGTGACTTTTCCCCCCGTTATTGCTTCTCACCAGCTGCAGGCACTGCAAGACAATTCATTTTAAAAAATGAACCATTTTCTATTCTCTATTAAACTAAAAAGTTTAAAGAGTCTCTTTTTCTGGAATGTTTATGATGAAAGGTAAATCCAGGAAACCCAATATTCATGTCTCGCATCAGCTTATTTTTCCTATTTCCTTAACTTTGCCTTCCACATGACATCTCCAGGCGAGGCTTCTCCCATGGGCCAACAGTAGTCCTCGTGAGAAGGTCAGAGTGAACCAGCTGGCAGCCAGTGGGAGTAGGAGCTGACCTCCTGACCTCCCAAAAGCCATACGGTGAGGGCACCAATAGCATCTGCTCTAACAAGTTAAATCTGTGAAGTAAGTGTACCTCTTCCCAAGGCTGTTATCAGGATTAAACAAAACAAATGTTGCAAAGCTCATTGCACACTATTAGTGTTCCATAAATGTTAGGTCTTATGAAATGTGAATAGTATTTAAACACCAGCTTCTTACGCCACCTCCTGCTCAGCTTTCCTGATCAGGCCCCAGGCCAGATGCAATCTTTTTCCCTTTGAAACAATGCAATATGTTTTATCTCACAGTATAGTTAACAAAAATACACAAGAGAACGAGAAGCATATTCCCAAAGAGCTTATGACCCAGTAGGACAGAGTGTACACCTTACTCATTTTCTCAGCTGGAGTCTCTGTGACATTGAACACAATGTGGGCCTGTACCGTAATAACATTTGCTTGAGCACCTTCTATTACAGAGAAACTTGTAATCGTTCTGAAAATGCCAGTGTACTTCAAGTGCAGGCAGTTTTGTGAAATCTCGATCAAAACTTAGCTAGATAGCCAAAATACATTTGCTGTCTTTAATTTTCTGTAAAGATCCTGCATCCTCTAACACTGAGCAGGGCAAAACTACACAACACTATTGTTTACAATATTTGGCAATATCAGGCAAAGGAAGTCCAAATGAAAAAAACAAAAAACAAAAAAAACTAAAGAGAATGAGACTATTTTGGTTCCAACGTCCTGGCAGACCAGTCTTAAGCAGTGTGATCTTGGGCACGTTAACTTTGAGCTTCATTTTCCTCCTTTGCAAAATGGAGATGGTTTCCAGAGATGCCTTTCAAACACACCTGGTTCCATGCCCCCCACCTCCCCATCTACACTTTCACACCTGTACACTGTCCTTAAGATGAAATCCAAAAGCTTATGAGGCACCCAGAACAGACCATTAGGATGGGATAAGGAATTTGGCGCACCTTTTGTAAAAGTGCTGAGCTTTCCTGTCCTCATCCACAGGACCCCATTGTCCTCCAGTCATCTGAGATGACCTTTCCATTCCTCAAACACACCAGCTTCCCGATTGTATATTCTCCACCAATCTCATCACAAGGACATGTGGTTAAACATTCTTTTTACCCCTCGTTATCAGGAAAGGGACTTATTGATCTTCTACAAGACCGGATCCCTTGGGAGCTCCACCCAAGGCCAGGATGGTTACAGTTGTCATGAAAACTTAAAAAGCTTGTATTTTAGAAAGAACCGACTTAGTCATTGGTCCTCCTTGCTGCTCAGTCTCTCTCCCACCAACAAGTTAGGGAGCAGGAAACCCTTGCTTTTACATGTAATTCCAAGCCACACATCACATTAAAAAGAGCAGTTTGGAAGTACAGGGAGAAGGCCAGCTGCTTGAATGCTAAGGGCTCTGCATTTTCAGACATCCAGGGCTTTGAGTGCAGGTCTTGTTGGTGTCCATCCTGAGCACTGAGGCCTTATTCTTCTTCCTCGGTTCTCAGCCATGGCTCCGACAGTGGAAGTTGCTCAAAGGTATGTGAGTGACTTCTGCCTTAATGACTGGCTCCTGTCCCCACAGGCCAAAGATGAATGAAGGATGAAGTAGCTGTCAGAGCTTCAACTCACAGGTCACAAGACTGAGACTCACAGAATTCCCTATTATATTTGTAAATAAATTCCATTACATTAGTAAACAAACCCCTTATTAGAGTCAGCTTATTATTTTCAAATTCTTTATCAGCATTAGGGAGTGGAAGTATGGAGGGAATGCACTGGGAGCATCACTTCGAGGGTTCTTACGGGTTAGGTTTAAGGAATTATGAAGTGTTTCCATCAGCAATGCAGAAGTTTAAAAGCATCATCCCTCAAGATTTTTGTTTACATCCAGACTGAAAGATCTCACTATTCTTATTCTATAGTCAGTGCCATGGGGTTCTGAGCAATGCAGAATATTGGGTGCTTTACTACCCAGTAACTTTGCAACATTATCCAAAAGGAAGTCCAAATGAAAAAAAAATATCAAGTTGTGTGAACCTTCATGACTGATGAGAATTTGGCATTTCTCGACTTTAAGCATTTTCCTTTGTTTGGCTTAGTAAAAATGTACAGCACTATGGCTATTAGATGACAATGAACCAGCATGGCTTCAAACCTAAGTATGAGAAATATAATTCTAGAGAGGACAGAGGGAACGCCACTTTCCAGGGTCCAGAACTCTGGGAGACAACCAGCTGTCTCTCTGGCTTTAAGAACCAGAGGACAGAATTCAGGGCAAGCACAATTCCTGCAAAATGATGGGGAGTCCTGGAACGGGGAGAGCCAGGAAGGGAGCCTCGAGGTCTGGATATAATCTCTGCCCAAATTTCTGGCTTGCTGTATGGGCCAGGCTATAGCGAAGGATAAAATAACCTGAGATTTCGGCTGCCACCAAGAGAGAGTGTCTGTAGCAGTTTGGGTCCAATCAAATTAAAATCAACACTCCTATGGCAGATGTATTGGAAGCGGGTTTGTTAAAAATGTAGCTTCCCAGGCCCTGCCCACAGATCTGCAGTTTCTGAATCTCCTGGGGGTTGCACCTCACCTCTGCACTTGTAGCCAATGACTCAAGCACAGAGTTTGAGCCTTGCTGCTCTGAGAGCTGGCATGGTCCGTACCTCATGCTCAGATGTTTGCTGAAGCAGTGCTGCACTTGCAAATGTGGTGTCTGTCTTTAGCTGCCAAGGAAGACGTGTCAGCTGCCCACGTGAAACTTTGAGGTCATTCGGAGGCACAAAGGGGTGCCGCCCTCCTTGAGATCATCACTGAAACTCGCACGATAGGTCCTGTCACAGAGAGACAGGAGTTGCCCCTCCAAAGTCTCCTGCAGGGCAGCACGAGGCCTCCCTCCTCTGCCATCTTTTACTCTCCGGAGCCCTCAACCCCCTGCCCCCTTGATCCCATGGAAAGCAGCATTTTCAAGTCCTGAATAGAGGTATGTGAAAGCTCTGTTGAGGTTTTTGCAAATCAGCAGAAACATAGCAAGCTGGCTGGCACAGGAAGGGGAAAATACCAGTCATTCGTGTCTGGCATCTTGATCTCAGTATTTAATTGTTTCCATTGCTGTAACTCCCAAGTATAAAAACATTCTTAGGTAAAAATTGGGAAACAGCTCATTATCAACACCACAAGCCTAGCAGTGATGTTTGTAATGCACTTATCCTTCCATCCTGGTCATTGTGACTAATACGTCAAATTTTTCCAAAGAGGACATGTGCCCAGTCACTCAGCTTTTCATACCTGTCTCCATAACAATGTCTGAGTCACACAATGTGACAAACCTGATTTAGAACTCTCAGCCCTCACATGCCAGCTATGTGACCCTTCTCTAAAAAAGGTTGCCATGCTTAATAAGGAAAAAGGCTTGGGTTATTCTAAATTTTCAAACAACCAATGGGCACTTCATGGAAACCCTGTAAGCCTTATGTAGAAATTTTTTTAAGGATTAAAATATATGGTGGAATAAAATTCCTTACCCATTTCTTTAGTAAACTACTTGATAAGAATGTTTCTCACTTTCAAATCTGGGAGCTAATCTAATGAAGTAATCCTGAAAGTCAGACTACAGCCAAATATATATATATATATATTCTATTCACTTCTAATTAAGTATAATATTAACATTTTTTTTCCTGGGAGTTCCCTGTGGCCTAGTAGGTTGAGGGTCTGGTATTGTCACTGCTGTGGCACAGGTTTGATCCCTGGCTCGGAAACTTCCGCATGCCTGCAGGTGCAACCAAAAAAAAAAAATTTTTTTTTTCCTAAAGAGTTTTTAGAGGAAATAGCAGAAGAAATATGGGAATACATATGAGATGGGGAGAGACAGAAATAGAGGTGGAGCTTCATAGACAGGGAGATGGAAATATATATTCTAATTCAGGTCCTCCTTTCAACAAGTTTAAGCAAAAGAGGGCAATTCCATGCTGGGACTGTGTTTCTATCTTAGTGAAACAAAGACCAGTTATAACTTTACAGCTCAATTTTCAACAACTAAATTGCTGAGATTTACAGCCGCCCATACTCTGAACACCTGTCCCTCTTCCCTCAATCTGGGTCTGCACAACCACACAGAACACCAGAGCCAGTAAGCCCCCTTAGCTATTTCCTGACCTATTTCAAATGTAACCAAGAGTTTTTTCTATATTTTATAGAGTTTTTATTAGAACATAGGGAATACACAAAGATCCAAACTTCACAAAAGCATATACAACAGAGCAAACTGTCCTCCTCAAAGTTTAACCACTGCTAGCAAACTCATTACATATTTACCCTCCCCAAAATGTCTCTATATGTGGAAAGTATATTCTGCATACATGTGTTTATATGTGTGTGAATGTGTATATGCATATATATGAAATACTATTCTGAACTGGGGGGGGGTGTCTTTTTCTTTTCATTAAAGGTATTTTGGAAATATTTCGTATTGTCACTTATAGATACACCTACCTCATTTTTCCCAGCTGTACTGCAAGTTTATTGACATGTAACAGAAATTTAAGGTGCACAACATGAAGACTGGATACATGGATATATTGAGATCCACTTCACTTTAAGGCTGCAAAATATTCCAGTGTGGAATTGAACCAGTCATATATGGGTTCCAGATATTTAGTATTACAAGGTTGCAATGAACATCTTGTAGCTGTCTCTGCACATTAGTACCAGAGTATTTTTGGGACTGAAAATTGGAAACAAAACTGCTGTGTCAAGTGGTATAGAGCACATATAGTTTTACCATATACTGTCATTTATTTTTCAAAGGGGTGATTACCTATTTACAGTCCAACCAATAGTGTCTGAGAGCTCCCATTGCCCTTAGCCTTGCTAATACATCACCCCAATCATTCTCTCCTTCATTTTTCCCCTCTGCTGAGTTAATCATAAGGTTCCTGCTCCAGCTATGACCCACTTTTCTACTCTTTCTTTACTCCTAAAAAACAAAGGTGTCTATACTGGCAACACCTCAAGTCTCTTTTATTCTTGCAATTTCTATTAGGGAAATTCTCAAGCATGTATAAATGTCGAGAAAGTTGAATAATAAACCCATTATATCGTGTCTATGTATCTGTCAGCTCCAGCATAACAATATTCTGCTCATTTTATCTATTTCCTGCCCCTTGAGTTTTTTCTTCAGGGATATTTTCAGGTAAATCCTAGTCATAATCTCAACTACAAATACTTAGTATGCATTTCAAACAAACAGGGGCTTAAAAAAAAAAAACATCAACACATAGTCCCTATGCCATTATT
This sequence comes from Catagonus wagneri, assembly GCA_004024745.2. NCBI lineage: Eukaryota > Metazoa > Chordata > Mammalia > Artiodactyla > Tayassuidae > Catagonus > Catagonus wagneri. The sequence continues at coordinate 27,703,686 of PVHT021183699.1, read as the reverse complement.
TCACCCAGCGAAATTAATAATTCCTTAATGTCATCTGATATCAAATCTACCTTCAATTTTTGTTTTCAAAAATGTATTTTTAGGTTGGTTTTGTTCAAATCAGGATCCAAACCAGGCCTTTAAGTTTCTCCAATCTTTTAAGTCCCACCACCTACATCTTTATGTTACACCTTCGGTTTGTTGAAGGAAGTGGATTTGTCCTGTGGACCTAAGTGTGGACTAAGTGTGACGTTTACCATGTTCTTCAATATCCCGTGCTTTGACAAACGGAAGGTAAGATGTAAAAGGCTGGCTTAGATTCAGGTTTGTTTGTTTTGGGCAACAGTGCATCACAGCTGGTGTGGGCTTCTAGCTACTGCAACACGTCAGAGGCATATAACTTCTGGTTGTTCCTTTCCTAATAACACTGAGGTTGCTCACTGGATTCAGATGTTATCAACCTGAACCATCAAGTAAAACGTTTCCCATCAACATTTCACCTAACCCCTTCAGCAGCCTAGATCCATTATTTCACTACAGGTGACAAAAGGGTGATTTCCTAATCCTATCAATTCTCTGGCATTTAGCTATGATTCTTAAGTGAAAAACTTTTCCCTACCAGCTTAACCTGATACACAAAGAAGTCAGGATAAAAATCTTCATTTTTCCAGTTAACAATTTTCAAAATAAGTTGGTGCCCGGGTAATCTCCAAGATGACTACTAAATTTTTTTTTTTTAAAACTATCATTACAACCTCACGGATTTTTATGTATTTCCTATCAATTGTTGTTCTTTTTGACGCTCAAATTGTTCCATCTTTGGCCAATGGGAACCCCTTCAAATTGTCTTGTGGGTCTTTTGACACAGCCTTAGGCTGATTGCTTCCTGGCTTTCAGACACAAGATGGCCCAGCCTCATCTTATCCATTTCCTGCCCCTTTTAATGGGACAGTCTTCATGCTAGTTTTGGGCCTTACCCCTGTGTTCTGATTGTTTCTAGGCCTTTACAGTGGATAAAGCTATGCAATATGTATTTTTCAGGAAGATAAAAAGAAATCATAGTATTTTGCTGGTATTTCTGATTGAAATATACAATTACAGGGTTTTTACTTGATTTCGTTCTTGTATTTCTTCTCTCTTGTACTAAAAGTCTTGGCTCCTCATTCCTCTGACGTGACATTTGCTTTATCATATGTAAATATGTAGAGTTTCAAAAGGACAACACCAATATCATTGCTAAAGTAAAAATACTAAATGCAGTTTAAGATTTCATTGTGGTTCTGTGGTTTATAGGATGTATTCCATTAGGAAAGTACAGACAAAATGATGGGCTTTACAGCCTCTTTTAGTATTTCTTGCATGTGTGTTTTTGCAAGTTTTAGTTAAATTTTAGTTTTAAGAGTTAAATTTGATCGAGTTAAGCTTTGGTTTTAAGAGCTGCTTTTAAAGTAAAACGTATAAAATTATAAAATGAGATACAGATCCAGATACAACTACACCAAGGGAAATGACTGACTAGTTCATTGGTATAACTCATCCCTCCATTGACAGATTTTTTTCAAGAATAGAAGCAAATGCATGTTTGTGTTTTCATTATTTTCCTCCTTTCTCACACAGTATGTAGCACACCAAACCTCCTGCTCTTCACTTTCACTTCCATAGCGTTTTGGGGGGAGTTGCGAGAGGCAGAGGAGATGGAGTTTAAGGCTGTTTTTATTTTCAGAACTGACAACAGTTGGTCAGCAATGCTAGCTAAGCTGGTACAATGTAAAGGCCATCCCACCTCCCTTTTCAAACATTCAGCCGACAGGATCCCTACAAACAGAATTAAAGACCAACTGAGATGCGTCCTGATGTGTGTAGGGTTATGAAGCCTTCTCTCTCTTCCCTCCTGGGACGCTCCCATGTATATATATAATACACACTCTAAAACATTAAAAACATATTTTTCAATAGGTTGCAGTATGTCACTGTATGAACGTGCAATAGTTTCTTCCATCAATTCCTTTTAACTGGAGATTTGGGGGCTTCACTCTTTAGCTGTTATAAATAGCATTGTAATGAATATCTTTGTGCACATACCGTCTCACATTTTTAACAGTACACTTCAGAGAGATTCCTAGACATGAAACTGTAAGGTTCAGGGATAAATTCATATTTAATTTTGATAGTTATTAACAAATCCCATCCATAAGAATCTGTAATTTTTAGAACGCCTTTTCCCCACTGTCTGACCAGCAGGGTATACTGTGTAACTTGGACTTTTCTCGGTCCCACATATCTTTGTAGTTTTAACTTGCATTTATCTAATTATGCACATCCTCATACGTTTAAGGGCCATGTGCATTTTATTTCCTGTGAACTGTCCATATCTTTTTGCCCACTCTTTCTGTTTCTAAGTTTAGGAACTCTTCATACATTAGCACTATATTAGCTCTTTGTGATAAATGTTGCAAATATTTTTGCCAGTTTTTTATTTATTTTTTAACCTTGCCTTTTTTTGGTCATCCCAAACTCTTTCAGTTAAAGATATAAATTCCTCTTCTTCTTGCTTCTGGATTTTCACAGGAGAGTTTTCCCCACTCACAGATCGTATAGGAATTCACCTATATTTTCTTTTAGTTATTTAGAAGGTTTCATTTTTGCAACTGGGTCTCTAATCCATTTGGATTTTATCCTTCTGTACAGTGTGAGAAATGGATTCAGTTTTATTATCTTCCATATGGCTAACCACATTTGTCTCAACACTATTTTTTAAGTCTTTTTCTCCATCAATTAGATGCTTCCTTTGTCATATACTAAATTTCTGGATTTTCTCTTTATAGTATGCTATAATATCTAGTATTACTATCTAGCATTATTCCTCCCTCCCCACTGTTCTTTCCTAGGGTTCTTCTGGCTATTACTGTTTATTCTTTACAATACCTTTATGCAGGAAAAAAACTTCCTGTGTTATGAGAATATAGTATGTCCTTTAAATATAAATACACTGGAGTTCCTGTTGTGGCTCAGTGGTTAACGAATCCGACTAAGAACCATGAGGTTGCGGGTTCGATCCCTGGCCTTGCTCAGTGGGTTAAGGATCCTGCATTGCTGTGAGCTGTGGTGTAATTCATAGACGCGGCTCGAATCCTGAGCTGCTGTGGCTGTGGCGTCGGCCGCCAGCTACAGCTCTGATTAGACCTCTACCCTGGGAATCTCCATATGCCACAAGTGCGGCCCTAGAAAAGGCAAAAAAGGAAAAAAGGAAAAAAAAGAATATATATATACATATATATATATATATACACACACATACATACATACACACACTATGTAAATGAACGGAGACATTTCAAAAGTGTTTCTAAATAATATCACGAAACCAACTCTAGGTAAACTGAGAAAAGAGAACTCATACCTGGGGATGTGTGGATACAGGTAAAACCAAGGATGGAGGTCACAGCACTGCAGAGCAGCCTTCCCTTGGAATGCCCACAGGTGTTACTAAACAGTTAAGGGATCCATGGTGCTAATATAAACAGGGCCACACTACAGACTCTTATTGTGACTGTTATAGTAAAATTTATTCTGTAAAATAAAGTACATTGCACATAATTTAGCAAAGATCAAATAGTGAAACAGACTTTTTTAAAGAAAACATTTAGGACCCACTTGGATTTTCAAGAATTCAAAGATTATGATCTCCGGTGCTAACTCAATCTTCACAAAATTACATATACAACAACAGCCCCAAGGTAAAATTGACCTTTTAAAAAGAATCGTGGGAGTTCCCGTCGTGGCGCAGCGGTTAACGAATCCGACTAGGAACCATGAGGTTGCGGGTTCGATCCCTGGCCTTGCTCAGTGGGTTAACGATCCGGCGTTGCCGTGAGCTGTGGTGTAGGTCGCAGACGCGGCTCGGATCCTGCGTTGCTGTGGCTCTGGCGTAGGCCGGCGGCTACAGCTCCGATTAGACCCCT
>PVHT021183699.1:27634277-27699645 GCA_004024745.2 Catagonus wagneri | reverse complement strand
ATGCAGAAACTCTCCTGTATGGCTGAAAGCTGTCATTCACCAGCAAAGGATAATTAAGAGAGACTGGAGAGTGTGTCAAAAAATTCCCCAAATCACACAAATTATTTGCGCCACTTACTAAGGGTTTGAATCTGGCCATTCAAGACACTAACTAAAAAGTAGAGGATAACTTTTGTGTTCAAGGTAGAAAAATCTGACTTGGCTCTCATGCTACCTTTTGCACTAAACTAGAACACCCCACAAGCGAGACACACTGCTCACTGGGAAGCTACTTGTAAATGCTTCAGTACACTTTACCCTGTTTTTCTGTAGGGGAGATAGTGGTGAAAATAGAACATTAGGTTTTTCTCACAGTTAATCAACAGCAATACTACCTAACACTTCCTAACAACTAAAAATGTGCTAATTAATCATTTTAAAAATGCAACAATGAAAACTATGAAGTCATTATTTGCTCTAGTTAACTGTTTTATTTACATAAATACCCTTCTCCTAGACAAGCAACATTAAGCGAAACACAAGGCCAAGATGCCTTGTTGGTGACCATCCCATTCAATTTTCCTTTGTGGAGGGTCTTCTCAGTAGTAGCCAGTTACCATATGGAGTTTTTTCACAGTTTCAAAGAAGTTTTCCTTGTATTAAAACATTAGGAAAGTGCCATACTTGATGGTAGTTACTGTCAAATAGCTCAATCAGCCTTACATAATTTTTGTAATATTACTTCAAGTATGTAACTTATGTAATTAACACAAAACTCTCAAAAAAAAAAAAGTGCTAGCTGATTTCTGGTGCCATGAGACATAACAGCAACGCTGGTTTTTATATTTTAGTGGTAAAAATGTAATCCAGTTTTAGCACCCACCTACAAGAGTTAGATGAAAATATATGATTTGGCTTACTGATAGCTAACAGCCTTGATATTCCCTCAGTGAGGAAATCCGTGTCTTCTGCTCATCTTGGCTCACAGAAAAGAACAGTATTAACAGGGGGGAAAAGGACAGACCTTTCAGGCTTTCCAGTACTTGAAGCACTTAAGTATTAATGTTGTGTTTCCCTGGAAGTATAGAACATATCACATAGAGAAGATTCCAAGGAGTCAGAAATTGCAGTTATGTCAGGATGGATAATATTTAAAATACTGAACATGGCTTTGCAGCCTTGAGAACAGAGAAAAATTAATGCTAGAGGTCAACTCCCATCTTTTTGACCAAAACCAATGTGTCATTACCCCATTTCAAAAATGAAGTACCTAAAAAAGTAACAAATTTTTACATAAAAACACACTGAATTTTGATTATATCAGTTATTAGCTATGGTAGATATAAGCAAGGAAAATAAAGTGCACCTTTACAGTATATAAAATAATAAACCTAGCAGTCACTTTTTAAAATTGGCAATACAGACTGCAATATAAAAAGTATCTGACAAAGTTAGATAGAAATTTTTTAAATTCTCAGTTGAAAAATTACAATTTTTCAGTACAGCAGAGGGACTAATAACCTTTTATTAAAGCTATTAGACTTGGAGGGTCTTGTATATTTTGATTTTGTGTAGGAGAAAGGAAAGCCAATCATCTAGAAGGCACCAACCGGTTTAAATGTGTGAGTAGCTTCATAAAGAAAACATGTGCAAAGTACAGGCAAGAAGACTGCCTGGTTCTCGTGTCGGATTCCTTACTCTTCATCGCAGACTGAGGATTACTGCTGAGGAACTGGATCAGCCATCAGGCTTCTGCATTGCCATCTGCAGTGCACTCAGTCCACAGTGTCGCAGATCTCCTTCACTTTTAGGTTGAAGTCTTCTGGTTGATCTGCATACACATAATGTCCTGCTCCAAGAATGGCCTAGGAAAGGAAAAGCCGTCAGATGCTCAGCGAGCAAAAGCATTTAATAAAACATAATGACACACACAAAGACACTCCACAATAAAAGTGAGAACAGCTACACGTAAAGACAACATAAAAGGAGTTCCTGTCGTGGTGCAGCGGTTAACGAATCCGACTAGGAACCATGAGGTTGCAGGTTCGATCCCTGTCCTTGCTCAGTTGGTTAACAATCTGGCGTTGCCGTGAACTGCGGTGTAGGTTGCAGACGCGGCTTGGATCTGGTGTTGCTGTAGCTGTGACGTAGGCCGGCAGCTGTAGCTCCGATTCGACCCCTAGCCTGGGAACCTCCATATGCTGCAGGTGCGGCCCTAAAAAGCAAAAAAAGCAAAAAAAAAAAAAAGGAGAAAACATCAAAGATGAAGTTCTCTAGCTGCTCAGTGGTTTGGGGATCTGGTGTTGTCACTGCTATGGCTTGGGTTTGATCCTTGACCCTGGAACTTCTACATGCTGAGGGTGCAGCCAAAAACAAAAATCACAAAATTTTCAAAAGAAAAATAAAACCATAAAAGAGTAAGCAACACTGATCTGTGGTAACTATTACATATTTCCATTAAATAAACCATCTGAGAATAAAGAGAAAATCTAGTGAAGCTTACCAAAATTTTAATATGCAAAAATAACATCCTAAATTGACCAACAACAGGGCCAACAGAAACACTGCACAGAGTGGGAATGTGCTGCTGTGGCAAGTGGAAGTTGGCTGAGGTGCTGTAAGACCTGTCCCTATTTCAGTCTCTCCCACCTTGGAGATGCAAGGTTCAAGGGACAGACAAGCCCTCTAAGAAGATTCACTGTCTAGACATGCCCCCATCACAAGTGACAGCAGGTCTCCGACCAAGGCTGCAGGTACAGCTCAGATGTGAAAGCACAGGGGTGAAAGCAAAGCTCACAGGACAGACTTCATCTACAACTGAAAACCAAAAATAAGCCGCACACTTACTATTGTCTTCACGTACGAATGTGGTCGTAATGACTGGATGCTGGTGCCAGAATTGCCATCTATGCAGGATCGGGCACCATAGATCACCGAAACTGGAATGTCAGGGTTCATTTTACCAATTCGATGGAGCATTGGCCTTTTTGCCCATCCATAAGGGATAGTCATATTTTTGAATGCAGTCTCACCACTTAAAGGAAAGGAGAAAATCACATGTATGACTTGGGGTTGAGCATGGATCACACTCCCCCCTCTATCAAAACACACCCCTATTTAGCTTTTCCCCCATTCAAGAAAAAAACGTAGTTTAAATATAAAAATAATTTACTAGGAAATGTAAGGAACAAACATAAGATATATGCTTCTGTTTAGACTCCACAGAAGATATATGCTTTTGTTAGACAAACAGGGATGTTTTAAACTCCTAAAAACTCTTTAAAAAAGTTTTCATTTTCTGAATCAAAACATTCAACCTTAAGTCCTTATCATAAAATTATTACATCTCCTGTGGGGATAGTTAAAAGTATATTTTATTTCTCAAACTTATTTGGAAGGCAGATTTTCCACACTTTCACGGCACCAGTTTTTTACCTGCAGTGGCAAAACCAGTACCAAGAAGAAATTCAGATTAAGTATTGTGTATTAAGTATTGTCTTTATTTTTTATTTTCTGCACATTATGATGTTTTCCATCTTTAAATACCTTTCTGGCTGGGTAGAGACTGCCTCCTGGAGCTAGCCAGCCAATTCTTAGAGATAGTGGAGGACTCAACCGTGACCATGCCTTCCTTCATTTGCAAACTAACCAACCCAGAGCTGGGCCTCTTCTGTCCAGCTTGCACATCCCAGGAGGCAATATTCCTCTGCCTTAATTACCCCAGGGCCAAACGCCAAGCAACTAGAAACCAACCCTTACCTTAGAGCCCCCCGAAATTATTCAGCTAGCTAACTCTAAACTGTTCGCCCTACACTGCCTTGCCTTTCCCGTAGGACCCAGTAAAGGCTCTGGCCTGAACATCCCCTCCACTCCTATCTCCTGCCACCTGACCAAAATCTGATGGGTCCCCTGTGGCCCTTCATGGCATTCAGTGACTCCCTGTTTAGGACCTGTTAAATATATTCAACTTTCTTTTCTTGCGCCTATCCTATGTCTTCTGCTGTGGCCACAGCCATCATATAAAATAGTACAGAACATCTGGCAGACTCCTAGGACAGATCCATTTTGCTATCATTTCTGCTTTCCTTGTGGTACTATACATAATTCTGAATTGCCTTTTAAGAATTCAAATTCCACAAGAAAGACAACAAACTAGGACTACAAAGGCACATGTAATCATGAAATGTGAGTAGGTGAAGAATAAAACACTAAGACTACCCAGGAAAACAGATGCTGTCCCTGGAAAAGACCACTCAAAACTGCTGGAACAAGTCAACACAGTATGTAGACTTCATCCACCAGACCCAACTGCCTCTGAATCACAGAACACTGATCCCCTGGGGACACCAAACCTCTCCAGCACCCCTCACCTTTGGTAGAAAACCTCTAACCTACTTCATTAAAAAAGACTGAAGCTACAGCTCTACCTCAAGTGCTCCCATGGCCTCAATCTTTTTAACAGTATAGGTGTACATATTCTCTGCCAAAAGTAAGAGAGGTAAAACCCCAAAATGAAGGAGGACACCTCTGTATCTCACCTTTCAGTTTTTTCCCCAAGTCTCCGTCTTAAAAAGGATGTTGTACCATTTCCATTTTAGAGTATGGTCTGTGGCCATCTACACTAAAATCACCCGAAGCACTTGTTCAAGGCACAGCCCAGAACTGCTGACTTGGAGTCTTAAAGAAAGGGTGCAGGCACCACACTTTGGACAAATGCCTCCAGTAACTGTGGTAAAAAAGGCAGCACGAGAGCTGGGGCTTGCAGCATCACACTCCACTCTCGATCCTTTCCCTGCCGACTCTAGGCTCTGTCTTCCACATCCCTCCTAGCTTCTCACTACTTCCAGGTTCTGTTTTCTCCACTGGTGCCTTGTACCCAACATCTGTAAGTCCTTAAAAAAAAAAAAAAAGGAAATACCTTTGTTTGGCCCTCTTGTTCCCCCTAGCTAATCACGTTCACATTTCATGCAGAATCCCCTTCCCCTCTCCCCTCACCTACTCCTCACCACGGCAGCAGTGTTTCTCATGCTGATGCACAGTCCTCAAGAGGTGCTGAGCAAAAGAGGCATGCAATCATCATACGAACTTGAAAAAAGCTGCTTGCCATCTATCTCCCATACACCTGGGAGATTTAAAACCCTTTGGCATAATAAAAGGTTCTAAGATGATCCAAGGTACAGAAAACCATTTACTTTTGTTCAGTCCAGAACTTCTTTTTGGGTAGAACATTCATATTTAGTTTGGGAATGCTGTTTTATTTGAAATTCTTCTTTACTTCTCAACTCCAACCACCTCCAGGAGATGCCCAGGACCAAGACTTCCCTCAACTTTTCCCCTAAAAGGCACCTTAGGGGGGAGACGTACATCTTGCTTTTTTTTTTTTTTTTCAGGCTATACCCGCAGGGTATGGAAGTTCTCGGGCCAGGGACCGAACCCACGCCTCAGCAGTGACAACGCCAGATCCTTAACCTGTTGCATCACAGTGGGAACTCCACATCTTGCTTTTTAATCTCCCATCAGAGTCCAGTACAATGTTTTACAGTGTAGGGACTCCATGAATAGATGAGTAAATTAAGAAGTATTAAGTCATTTAACTACTTGTCCTTTTACATTTAGTCATTTACACACTGATAAAAATCTCCTGGGCTAATTACACAGTTTCAAAAAAGAAAAGTCTAAGACATAAACACAGCAGATCAAGATAACCCTTACCTGGGAGTCTGGACATTACAGTGGTAGATGTATTCCGTCACAGTATCATCGTCAAACATGGAAGAATACTTCCGTTTGAAATCAGGCCTTAAACGTTGCACTAGACTTAAACCTAAAAGAAACGAATGTTTTAAATTATAATTAATCTCAACACGAATACAGAAGGTTTTTAGCGTTCGCTTGTAGAATGAAATTCCATGTAACATATATGCATTTTAGGTGGAAAAGCGCATGCAGTCTAGAAACTGCTCTCCTCGAGTTCCCTACAGAAAGACTAAAATAAGAATGAAAGACTGTCATATACTGACTTACAGATATGCTTTAGGAGCTCAACAACAGTTGCCTAAGATGTGTTGGTGTAGGAAAATAAATTCCATTAAACATGGCAGGTGAACAGAGCAATTCACACATAAAATTAGCTAATTAACTTGAATTTCTTCCACAATTACAACACATCGGCATCTAAATGAAGTGAAGTGGAATATACATATTTCTTTGGGAAAAGTACTTCAGAGTTTCTGCTCTGGACACTAAGAGTACTCCCTGCTAAGGCCATCAGCACAGTGGCTCCCATGATGCCACCCTGAGGTGAAAGGCAGGTGCAAGGCCCCCAAAGGAAAGAGGATGAAGAACAGGAACCTTTGTCCGGTCATTACCGTCCCTTCTGGGGCCCAGGGACTGGCCAGTTTCCCTCAAGACACAGTGGATGTTCTACAAACCCTCACCACCATGGGGAAATAGTGCTGGGATGCAGAGGGCATGGCTTTAAAAGGCCCCTCCTAGGTATCCTCCCTCTCCCATCACTATCTCCTAACCTCTTTTCATGGTTAACTTTCCCCATAAGTGCTACCTGTGTAACTGTGATCAAGCAAAATCCACTGATATTTAAGGACTATAAAGCTCTGAAGCAGTTCATCAAAGGAGGGCCAAGCACCTAAGGTGTGGCTCTACTGGGGGCTGAAAAGAGGCTACTGACACCAACACCGAGGGAGTGTAGTGTGGTCACCAATTCAGCCCCTGTGCCCTCTTCTCATTCCTGCTCTCCATACCCCAAGAGGGTGTACTAGGGCAAGGAGGGGCCAGGCCTGGGCAAGGAGGGGCCAGGCTTGGGCAGGAGCAGCAGAATCCACGGTCACCTATGCAGCAGTTGTAGCCACACACTCACCTACCCACCCACCATGCCCCTCTTCCCTTCTTGCTAAGAAACCTGACTTTTATTTTTGTCTTTTTAAGGCTGCACCTGCGGCTTATGCAAGTTTTCAGACTAGGGGTCGAATCGGAGCTACAGCTGCAGGCCTACATCACAGCCACAGCAACTCGGGATCCAAGCCACATATGCGACCTATACCACAGCTCATGGCAAAGCTGGATCCTTAACCCACTAAGCAAGGCCAGGGGTCAAAACCTTATCCTCATGGCTATCTATCAGTCAGGTTCATTACTGCTAAGCCATGATGGGAACTCCAAGAACCTGACTTTTCCGTGTCAATTAGGCAACAACGTGACGAAGAAAGCAGGTCACCCACTCCAGCCCCTGGGAACAAAGGGGGATTCATCAGTCACAGAAATCTCTTCTTTGCTGGCGGGAGAACTGGGGGTGGGCAGAGACATAGGAAGAGGTCTACTGGAGCTTCCAGTAGAGACCTTCTTCCCTGATAAAGAGCATTACGCTTTCCTTTCTCCTTGTTCGGAGCGCTGCTGAGATGATGCTTCCTGCCAGAGCAACCACTGAATAACTGTGGGGTAAAATGGCAAGAGAATCATAGACCCAGACCCTAACATCAAGGAGTTAGCTTGTCGAACAATGACTAAAACTACCTGCCTCCGGACTGCTTGTTAAGGAAATACTAAAAGGTCTTACGGTTTCAACCACTTAGGTCTTCAGTTACTTTCAGCTAAAAACCCTCCTACCTAACTGACAAGTTAGAAAAGGGAAAGGCAGAGGTTTAGACCATCACCAACTGCGACAATGAAGGAAGGAAATTCCTTTGGCTGAGACAGAGGAGCTCAGAGTCAAGTAAACTTAAATCTGAGACTAAACTCAAAATATGATTGAAAACACAAATCAAGAGTCTCCCAAATCTTTGTGGAAAAGGACAACTTTATCCTCTTAATACTCTCACATTATGGGGTAAGAAAGGATTCTGGGAGATGTTCCTACTGTCCCATGGTCTTCGATCAGGTCAGGCTTTGGGACCTGCCAGCTGGCCAGCAGCAACTGGCCAAGGCTCCCCAGCATGTCACTTTCTACCATGCCCTGTGCTGGTGGATAAACTTCCCAAGACACTCTGCTTGCTTGGCTTTCTGTAGAATGTTCGAGGTCTCCTGCCTTCATCCTTAGCCATTTCCCACCTCCTTTGCTTGTACAGTTTACAATATAAAGACTCCTTGAAGGAGAAGAGCCTGGTTTCATTCATCTTTATGCATGAACTGGTACTTTTTTAGAGAAGGTGGGGGAAAAGTATAGTTCAGGGTTTTTTGTGTGTCTCTAAGGTTTTTAACTAACAATGGTGACCAGCAAATACTCCCTTACTGCTGTCTATGAACAGTCTGCTTTCCTAGGATACTGATATAGACACTCACCAAAGGGTCCTGCAATCCTGAGACCAGCTAAAGGGTTGAAGGGAGTCAAAGCCGCTCCCAAGGCTCTGATCCAAACTGGAATTGGTCTCTCTTGATCAGCAAGGTCTGGTCGCTCAGGAAAACCCCAAGGCTCAACTAAAATGAGATGACTAACCCTGTTGGGGAAAGAACAGATTTAAATTCATTTGTCAAATTCACCCTAAGACTATAAAGAACTTACACAATTTATAAAGTAAAGGTAAAACCTCCTTCAGAAATCTCACATTAAAGAGAAAACTAATGACTTAACAGGTTACATCATGCTCTTATTGCACATTAATTGATGAGATCTGGTAGGATTTGAGAGGTGTATGGTAGAAAAATGGCCTATTTTTTTTTTTTCTTTTTTGGCATTTGTCATTTTAGGGCCACACTCGTGGCATATGGAGGTTCCCAGGCTAGGGATCTAACAGGAGCTGTAGCCGCTGGCCTACGCCAGAGCCACAGCAATGCCAGATCCGAGCCGCGTCTGCAACCTACACCACAGCTCACAGCAAAGCCGGACCATTAACCCACTGAGCGATGCCAGGGATCGAACCCACAACCTCATGGTTCCCATTCGGATTCGTTAACCACTGCGCCACAATGGGAACTCCCTAAATGGCTTAATTTTTAATCTATCTAAATGTGAGCAGTAACGGACATATGAAAGGGTATATGATAATGCTGTTATTCTTGAGAAACAAGAGAAGACAGTATTTGTTGTTGTTTAAACTACACTCTGGTAGATTATACAGATCACTAACCAGTCAGAAAAATCCAATAGTCCCATGTACTGCAAGGTTGACACTGCAGAAATGACTGGAGGTTAATATTACACTCATAAAACAATGTCAGACAGCAATAATAGTTATCTCCTATGAACCAAATCATTCTAAAAATTTAAGAGGCATTAAAGACTTTAGGTGGATTCAAAAGGACTTTAATGAACTGTTCACAAACATGAAGATAATGTAACAATAAGGGCCAAAAATACATACCGCCTAGTGAGATTTCAGTTTGGGGAACAGGAACACATTTACTCTACCCATCACATCATGGTACGCTGGCATTTAGAGTCTGTTCCTAATCCTTTCCTAATTTTCTTCTTTATACCCATCAAAGAGATAGAAAAAAGCTTCAGTCCAAACTTACATAAAATTGTTTCATACCTCTAACAGTTTTACTTTTCCCATCTTATGAAATATTTTCCTGACGAGGGAAAACCAAAACCACTGCTCATGGCCGCATCACAGTATTATACATCATAAAGGTCCTAAACAAAACATAGATGTCCTGAATCCAAAATGATACGCAACTGTAGCCAGAACAGCCAACAAATGCCAGCAGAAATCTCCCAAGGATGAAGTGGTATTTATTCTAAGGGCCCTTTCCTAAGTCATAATTGAAACAGAAAGGTAAAGAAGCCAGAACATGGGAACACATAGCTATTAATCTTTTTTGTCAGCACAGATAAGGATGAGTCGGTAGTAGGTCCTCTGCTTTGACTGCATTGTCTTAAACAGAAATCTTCAGAGCACTAACCCAGAGCACAGACCTCCAAGGACCCCTGGAGAAGACTCAGCCCAATCTTTCATCTCATTAGGTGAGAAGAAAGCTGGAATGCATTATGCGACTCACTCTAGGACCTAATACTAGTTAATGCAGAGCAAGGGCTAAGATCCTTATTTCCCAAATCCAGTGTACTAACAAGTGCCAAAAAGTCAGCAGGCAGAAGGCTCTCTTCCCTAAGACTAGGCAAAGCCACGTAAGATAAATGTATTAGTAAAGGTAAAGTTTAACTCTTATCAACTCTAAGCCAGTCTTACTATCACTATACTCTAGATCTCAAAGCATCAACAAGATCTATAGACTGTAACTAGGAATCTGTGTGAAGATACCCGATACGCGACATTGCCATATACTTAGAGTACCTTCACTGCTTAAAAGTTTTATGAGACGATTTTCTAATAGTGTACAGAAAGGGGGATGAAAATGAATTTGTTTTGTTTTGTTTCTTTACTGGCAGAGATACTTATCGCTGATATTTGGACTGCCTCCTAAATTCTTCCCATGACAGCCTACAGTGAGATTTGAGGGAGGGGGAGGGAAGCATGGCAGAGGTACAAGTGGAATTAATGACACAGCCATCAAGCTGAAGGCAGCAAAAAGTCATTTTAGGAAACAGCTAGTATTATTCACTATTGACTTACCTAAAAAGAAAAAAGATCTCTTTATTAAAACATACTCTATCTGAAAAGCTGATTACATTTTGTTACAAATCTGTGATGGGCTCTTGCCCAGTCCGCTTTAGGCTCTTCCTGACCTGCTCATCCAAGAAGGGGCAGGACAAAGGAAAACTGGAGGGAGGAAAGTCACAGGTCTCTAGTTAAGTGATTATATTGTTTCTGCCTTAGTTTTGGCTTGTCTTGTTTAATGTGGATCTTCAAAATTTTTACAAGTCATGCAAAGTACAGTATAACTGTATTCTACAGCAGATGACTTTTCTTTTTTTTTTGAAAGGGTGTAAATTGCCCCAATTTGTCTGATCCTTCCCTTCAGCCTAGCACATGGTGGATGCTTAGTAAAACATCTGGAGTATTATGCTTTTCCACTTCCCTTTTGATTCTTATCTATAAGGATGCAGAAACTTTATAAACTATAATCAGAGTAAGCACAGTGGTCCTGTTTGTGATGCAGCATATTAATCTACAGATAAAATTAGAGGTGACATTTCTAACTATTACACATCCTGAGTAAGAGAACTGAGATGAACTACAGTGATTTGGGGGAAGGAACATGGGTTTTGTGACTCCATTTGGAGTAATTTATTAATCATTTCATAAATTCTGAGCCTACAACCACATAGCCTTTCCAGAATGGCCCAGGTGTCCCCCTAGCACAGAGCCTTTGAAATGTTTGTCACTACTGCCAAGAATGCTGTCCTGCTATTTCCCTTTGAGACCTCCACCCTCAGCTCAAATTGCGCTTCTTTAAGGAACAGTAATAGACCTCAAGACTGGGTCGGGTTCTCATCAGGAGTTCTCACAGAGCTTCCCATCTTTCCCCTTCACAGCAGTTACCCCGGCTGTCATGCCTCTCATGTGGTTTTGTCTATTCTACCAATGCACTATAAGCCTTACAAGCACATGGCCACTCAACATTACTTAAACACAACCAACCTGCTGGATTACAATGTTAGAGTGTTTCATTCATCACCAATATTTCAATGGAGGACTCATTCATGTATTTTAACACACAGTATCACAATTACTGAATATTTAGTTTTTAATCAGTACCAAGAATCTGGGAAAAATACAGGATCCCTGCCACAGTTTAGGCTACGGAGCAACTTTTTGGACAGTGGCACTCTGTTGCTCATAGAGATGAAGCACAGAGGCTGACCTAATGCACGAAATATTGGAAAAAATTAGTTTTTATTTTTTCTCTATCATCAGAATCGAAGTCCATTAAACTAGGCATTTTCATTCTTTTTCCCAAACTGTCCTATATATAAGGAATGAAAGAATGGGGCTGCTCACAAAAGCGCAGAAACAGGTGAACTGGGATATAAATCCCAACAAATAAAAAAATATCATTGTGGGTAAAACACCCCAGATCAAACAGATGACCACACTGACAACCATCAGGCTGCTTTGAGTGCAACCAGAAGAAACAGCTAATGCTAAAGCTCACTTAATATGAGGTTTCCTGTAGTTATGGACACTTACAGTGGTAGCAGTCAGTCGTGGGTAACTACATTTGAATCTGTAAGTCTACTGAACTGCTCTATTAACCATAACATCAGATCATCTATGTAAATTTCTGTGAATTTGCTTAGTTGGGATCAAGCAGATAAAATTTCTATAAATGAAGAAATTAACAAAAATAGGGACCACGAATAACAATCTGGAAAAACACCTGGGCAGTAAGAACCATTGCAATAAGGAGATGATGCACCTGGAAACAATACAGACTTTCTTATTCATTTATCTCTTTCTTCTCCAGTAAGAGAAGTGCTTCAAGGAAAGCCCTCCAGAAAAGCAACACAGGAAAAAGGATGGGGGCAAGGGGACGCCCTAGAGGTTAACCCCTGCCTTCTTATACTGTGTGCTACACTGGGGTATTATCTACTCTATATTTACTAATCATGCAACGTAAGCATGTGTTACGTGTATGTTAGAAAAAGTATTCTCACTAATCTTTTCTCACATGTACACACAAAATGATCCCAACTTTATTTCAATTATAACTTGTTTTTTATCAGACACACTAACTTAAGATGTAAAACAATTGGTCAAAAGACATAAAACGGAAATGTTTCTTTGTTTACACCTACATGTCTGCAACCTACTTTTTTCCATAAAGAAAATGAAAAAGTATAACATGACCAGCTCTTGATATTTTTAAATAGAAAGAGAAAGCAGAAAAAAGAACATAAAATTATAAAATGAAAGGTGAATTTAGTTTACAACGCTCTTTCTCAAATTAATCTAGTCAAGAAATATTACTAGGCATCAACCACGTGCCAAGCACAGTGTTTCTGTCTGGACTTCATTCTCTCTTTTCTTTTTTCTTTTAGAGTCACACCTGTGACATATAGAAGCTCCCAGGCTGCGGTCAAACCAGAACTGCAGCTGCTGGCGTATGCCACAGCCACAGCAATGCTAGAGCTGTGACCTACACCACAGCTTGCAGCAATGCCAGATCATTAAGCCACTGGGTGAGGCCAGGGATGGAACCCTCATCCTCATGGATACCAGTCAGCTTTTTAATTGACTGAGCCACAAGGAGAATTCCTGGACTTCATTATTGATTTGGGATATCTGAAAATCCAAAGAACCAAATTACTTCAAAATTAACTTGTGTTTAATAATTTAATTTTTATTCAGTTCAGAATATAAGTTTGAATCTCAACATGTTCTATGGAGATTTGCTTAATATTTGGTAGCAATCAGCCAATTTAAACATGCTAATTATTTCAAGCATTCTCTTATTCACTTATTGCTAATACTTACTGATTCTTGGTCCTGAAAGATAGTACTTTAGTTTTATTTCTAGTATTAGGCACAAACATTCAAAAATCATTTTCTCATCACAGACTTGGAGAACAGACTTATGGCTGCCAAGAGGGTGGGGGAGAGAGTGGGATGGTATGGGAATCTGGGGTTAATAGTTGTAGACTATTGCCTTTGGGATGGAATAGCAAGGAGATCCTGCTGTATAGCACCAGGAACTGTGTCTAATCACTTTTGACGAATCTATATATGTATGCATAACCAGGTACAGTTGAAAAATTGACAGAAAACTATAAACCAGCTATAATGGGAAAAAAAACCCTCTTAATCTGAGGGAGACAGCATCTTGTCACAATAATAATAAAAAAAAAATCATTTTCTAAAATGTAGTCAGTCCAATGCAAGGATCATTGACTTTGTTTTACATAACTTGTTTTGCTCCCCATGTTATTCAAAATATGTTGTTATTCTCTTATACAGATGGTTGTAAAGTGATCATTCCCTTCTGAATGACTGAAGCCCCCTATTTCTTTAAAGACTTTCACAACTATAAATGAACAGCTTACCAACTGACCCAAATAGTAGATAGCCATGAAGGATCAGGATTCTAAGATATAGGGTTTCATAACCAGAACCTAGCCCACAGTCCCATGCCACACTGCCAGGGAATAAGTACTACAAGCCAGACATAATAAATACCTGGCAAGAAACAAAGAAAGGCCAAGCCCCACAAATAGCCCTGTTGCATCATATCAGAAGAGTAATCTTCTCTTTCTTCCCCCACAAATACAGCTAGTTGTTTATCAGTGAGATAGGACTCAACAGTAACCTCCAAGAGCCAATTAGAACAAGAAAATCTGGATTTCTTCTGAAAGCTCAAGTCTGCCAGTTGACAAAACTATTTTGCCATCTAGCACATACAGGATTATGAACGCTCCAGAAAAATATCAAGTGTAAACGCTGAAGTTCAGACAAAGAATCTACAGAAAGTCAGCTGTTCCAGAGGAAGATCATCTCTGGTACACAGGGCTGCACTCTACCTGGGAAAACACCTGGAGTTACACAATAAGGTAGCCTGACAGGCATTTATGTGCACTCTGAAAATGACCATCATCCCATTCATAGACCTCAATGTCAAAGTCAGTTGCAATTTGGAATTAGTTCATTAGTTCAATGGAAAGGTACACTGGCAACACAAAAATGCTGATCCTTTTTCTTTCCAAAAGATGGACAAAACAAAAATAAGCTTTTCTTCTATTTCCTTGGCACTCAAATGTGACCTCCCCTCAGATTAGCAACATAAATAAGAAATAGCATGAGAAAATAAGGTAAATAAAGGAAATGCCACAAAGATTCTGAAGCAAATATGCATTAATTCAATGACTCTGAAAAAGAATTCTATAGCAATAAAGGTTAGGGCGCAGGATAATTTAAAAGCTCTGTATGATATTCTACATAGGGATATTTTCTGTAGCTTATAGATAAGGGAACAAAAATTTAGATTAAGTGATTTGCTTGAAGCCATAAAGCTAACACTAGTGGCTACATCTGTAATTTCTAACCTTCCGGTTTTCTACTACAGCTTCCTAAAACCTGGAAAAGGTTAAGAAAAGCCTTCTGGATCCATAGGTCTAATGATAACAATAACTGTAAACAATAACAAAGCACAATTTTTACTTGTGGCTTAAATTGTGTACATTCTAAGTACAAATAGAAAGTTCTTTCTCAAACCTGTGTAATAGGAAAACCTGACATCATTACTTCTCTACTAAACTGGCAATCAGTTATGGCTGTTTGGTCCAGAGGGTCCTTTGAGCAAATGTCTGTCTTACAAGGTTCAGACACCAACAACCACCAAAGATGGGAACGAGACACCAGCACTTGGGTGCCTCTCTTCTGTCCTCATCACTTACCTTGAAGGGTACTTCAGTGAGTAAGCAGCAGCCAGGAACCCACCCAGGTTGTGTCCAAGCAGGATCACTTTGTCCAATCCTAAGGCACATCTCCACTCTTCAATGGATTCCACAAACTGATTCTCTACTTCTTCTGCATCAGTGTCAAATCTGGGTCTACTACTTCGTCCAAAGCCCAGCAGGTCGAAAGCATACACGGGTCTATCGGTGCAAAGATCTTCAAAATTCAGTGCCCAAAGTCCAAGACCACCTCCAAAACCATGAAGGAGGACAAGGGGAGTCTTATTTGAAATACTATGAGAGAGCTTCAGTGTCCATATCTTATTTCCATTAGATATGCAAACAGGTCCTTTTTTGTATATGCAGGGGACACCTAATGGAAATATAAGAGAAATTCTGCTTAGCATCACTGCTTCTGAGAAGAAGTGTATTTTCAGAGCAATCAGAAATTAATAAAGTACATGAATGAATGAAATTAGAACACTCTCTAACAGCATACGCAAAAATAAACTCAAAATGGATTAAAGACCTAAATATAAGGCCAGATACTTAAAAACTCCTGGAGGAAAACAAAGGCAGAATGCTCTTCGGCATAAATCACAGCAACATCTTGTTTGATCCACCTCCTAGAATAAGGTCAATAAAAACAAAAATAAACCAAAGGGACCTAATTAAACTCAAAAGCTTTTGCACAGCAAAGGAAACCACTAAAAAAAAAAAGGACAATCCACAGAATGCGAGAAAATCTTTGCAAACGATTCAACAGACAAAGGACTAATCTCCAAAATATATAAACAACTCATACAACAACAAAAAACAAACAACCCAATTGAAAAATGGGGCAGAAGACCTAAATAGACTTTTTTCCAAAGACAAATGGATGGCCAATAGGCACATGAAAAAATGCTCAACATCACTGATTATTAGAGAAATGCAAATCAAAACTACAATGAGGTACCACCGCACAGTGGTCAGAATGACCATCGTTAACAAGTCAACAAACAACATGCTGGAGAGGGTGTGAAGAAAAGGGTACCTCTCCTTCACTGTTGGTGGGAATGTAAGCTGCTACAACCATTATGCAAAACAGTATGGAGGTACCTCAGAAAACTAAATATATAACTACCACATGATCCAGCAATCCCACTCCTGGGCATATATCTGGACAAAACTACAATTCAAAAAGATACATGCACCTGCATGTTCATCATAGTACTAATCACAATAGCCAAGACATGGAAACAGCCTAAATGTCCATCCACATATGAATGGATTAAGAAGATGAGGTACATATATACAATGGAGTACTACTCAGTCATGAAAAGAACAAAATAATGCCATTTGAAGCAACATGAATGGAACCAGAGATTCTCATACTAAGTGAAGTCAGTCAGAAAAATAAAGTCAGATACCATATAATACCACTTATACGTGGAATCTAAAATATGGCAAAAATCAACCTATCTACAGAACAGAAACAGACTCACAGAAATGAAGAAACTTATGGTTGCCAGGGGGGTGGAGAAAGGGGGCAGGATGGATGTGGAGTTTGCGGTTGGTTGGATGCAAACTGTTACATTTGGAATGGATGGGCAATAGGGCCCTACTGTAGAGCACAGGGAACTGTGTGTGACTGGGTCACTTTGCTATACAACAGAAATTGAAGAAACACTGTAAATCAACTATACTTTAATTAAAAAAAAGAAATTAATAAACTAGAAACCATCTGGTACTCATCTATATGGTTTTAGCTTTTACTATGTCAGGCCTCAAAAAAAAGGGCACACATTTTATTGAAGTAATTCTTAATTACCATATTTTACATTTTAATGGGAAGATCTCTCTCAGACAAGTCTCAAGTCCTTGTCACCTATGTCTTTTGACAAGTCATGTTAATTTTCTGGACCTCTTTCCTTATCTATCAATTGAGGGTACTGGGCAGGAACTTAGTGGTCACCGAACCCATTATTTTAGGGTCTCTAGATTTACAGACAGTAACAAAAGAATACTATCTTTTATGTGTAGAACAACTGAAGATGAAGCATTGAAGACTGAAGTCAGACTCCGAAAGAAATATTTTTCCTTAAAAAGTCATCATGAATCTAGGGAAGCATAACAGTGTATGTATTAAACATGTAACTGAAATCTTAAGTCATTATAAAGTTTAGTTAAAAAAAAAAAAAGGGTGGCAGGGTATGGTAGGAACTCCTCAGCATGAGGTACCAGGTAGTCTGAGTTGATATCCAACCATCTCTCTAAAGAGAGCAAATAATTGCAATTTTGTAGATTAAAAAAAAAAAAAAATCTTACCCTCAATGCTACAGAACTAAATATTTAAATCTCCCCCTAAGCTGACTAAAGATGAAACTAATTTGAAATTCTTTTACATTAAATTATCAACTGACTACCTACACTTTAGAACTACCCCTTAATTATTTGTGGATATTCATCTGCAGTGAAAAAATCCTAGAGATCTGGGAATTTCTACCGTTTAACCAAAGAAATAATCTCCAGTTTTGTACCACATAGTGGCAGAAGGGCAAGCCCAGCATTTGTTCAGAATACCAACAGAGCCCATGCCATCTGACTGAGGAGAAATGCTGCCAGTTTAGAAAAGGAGGTGATCTGTTATTAGTGCCAAGCCAAACCACGTCAGCATTTTGAACACAAATGTCTGTGGTTTCCCATCAAAACCATCTGTGACCTCTATTAGAGAGCGCACTCCACTGTGTTAGTTGTTTGCTTCAATTGTCTGAGCCTGGAGCAGGGGCCAGTTCTCACTCCTATTTGCACCCCTAGAACCTAGCAGTAGAAATCAATATATTTGTTAAATGCATGAATTGAGTACTAGCATCCCTTTTCCATCTTCTGACAATTATTTTTTCATTCAGTAAACCACAATGACAACTTTCCCAGCTTTGTAAAGACAAGATTACATATATTGTAGAAATTCCCGTTCATATTAAAAATAAATGTAAAATGACTAACTGTCCCTTCAATGGATATATCCAGTTATGGTCATTTACTCCTGAGTCATTCAAATGCACAAACAAAATTCATTTGTTGCAGAGAGGATGAAGAACAGGTGTGGACAAATATCTGCACATAAATACACAATAATCAGGAATGTGAACTGTACCACTTAATATTTTCCTCTAAAAAAATTGCACAGTAAACACTCCTTCTTGAAAGAATACCCATAGAGACCCGGGAATACTCTGACAGAACAAGGGTGGGTAAAGTTCAGTGCTCACAAGAAATAAAAAAAGGTTTCTATACTACTACAAATGTAAACATGAAGGATCCTACAATACTAGAACTAGAAAGAAGTCTAAGGCCAACCACCTTGCCTGGGTTTTACAGCGAAAACCCAGAAGGCCAAGAAAAGGATCTTACCCAAGATCCTGGAAGCCCCTCACTGCAGCCCTGGGCCTAGCCTAGTTGAGTATTTGTTCTACTAGACAAGGCTGTTTGCTTTCTAGCACCTAGAGCCTGTTCTCAAAGCACAGTCTGGGGACCTTTGGTGAGGACCCGAGACCTTTTCAGGAGATCTTGCAAGGTTAAAACTGAATTCATAACAATCTAAGACTTTATTTGCCTTTTCACTCTCATTCACTGATGGGTACACAGTGGATTGTTCCAGAGATCACTTGATAAGTGATTACCCTCAGTCTAAATGTAGAAGCAAATATGAGAATCCAGCTGCCTATGTTAAACCAGATATTAAAGAGATCTGTAAATTTGTAAACAATGTTACTTTTCTTGTTTCATAACCGTTTAGAAAGTAGTTATTTTCAGAAAAAAATGTTCCAGTTCCTTTCGTGGCTCAGTAGTTAATGAATCCGACTGAGAACCATGAGGTTGCAGGTTCGATCCCTGGCCTCGTTCAGTGGGTTAAGGATCCGGTGTTGCTGTGAGCTGTGGTGTAGGTCGCAGACGTGGCTCAGATCCCACGTTGCTGTGGCTGTGGCGAAGGCCGGCAGCTACAGCTCCTGTTAGACCCCTAGCCTGGGAACCTCCATATGCCGTGGGTGCGGCTCTAGATAAAAGACAAAGAGACAAAAAAAAAAGAAAAAATGTTATTTATTTTAACCTGTAGTGGTTTATTACTATTGTATTAAACTAAATTAATAAAATGACTTTTTTTTTTTTGGTCTTTTTAGGGCCGCACTAGCAGCATACTAGGAGTTGAATCGGAGTTCGCAGACTAGGGGTTGAATCGGAGCTGCAGCTGCCGGCCTACACCACAGCCACAGCAACGGATCTATCCAAGCTGAGTCTGTGACCTACACCACAGCTCATGGCAGTGCTGTGTCCCTAACCCACTGAGCAAGGCCAGAGAGTGAACCCGCAACCTAATGGATACCAGTCGGGTTTGTTGCTGCTGACCCACGACAGAAGTCCCAAAATGATATATTTTAAGTTATTTGGTTTTAATTTTTAATATGTTAATATTGATAGCTATAATCTCTCAACAAAGTTTCTTGGAGTACTTACTAATTTAAAAGTATAAAAGGGACCCAAGACCAAAAAGTTTGAGAACCCCTACCTTTTCCCCACATTTATGCACTTGCTGATAACATAAAAAGGAAAAGAAGTTCTTCTGCCAACAACTAGCTCACCACAGAATCTTATCTTCAGTTTTAAGGCCATGCAATATACTGGACCTATTTTATAAAACAGTTCAGTTAACTTATAAAAAGAAAAGCTTACATTTTAAAATTTTCTCCTCAGCTTCTTTAAGGTGTGATATTGATGTAGGGCACCATGTGGGAAGCCAACCAGTCAGCCATCCCGACCTAAAGCATCAAAGACAAAACACAAGTAGGTGAGTCAATGCTTTTCTCAACTCCTGGCAGTTACACAGGGAGAAGAAAAGCAGAATGTAAAATTTACTGTCATCATGATGATGATGCTATGTGTGTGTGACAAATTTACCTGGTAGACACAAAGTATTGTAATAAAAGATGGAGATACAGATACTTAGCTTCAACCTGAGAATCTACAAGTAGATCTCAAAGTCCATCTTACCTTCACAGATAGTCAGATTGCACATAATCAAGCAGAGACAGAAATTGAGCAGAAAAAAAAAAAGGTGTTCCCTCACACGACTGTAAGATAGCCTCTTATCAGGGTGGAAGTAGGAAAAGCTAAAGACCATGAGTATGATCATTTCAATCACAGGTTCACAACAAGTATAAAATATGAGGGTTGTTGGAGAGAAATCTTATTAAAATATATACATTTTTGAAGTTTCAATTTTCATGGTTAAGAGGAGAAAAAAACCCTAAAACAAATGCAGAGAAGGGGCTCATGTACAATCTACCTAGTATGAACTGGTTAACTGTTAAAGGAAAAGCTTTGGATTCCACCAAACAGTAGATGCTAAGAATGACCACACATCTGGCAGAAGACAGCTAAACAAAAAGAATAAGGAAGTATGTCTTGAGCAAGAGGTGAGGAAAGCCATGGGGAGACTGGAACTGACGCGCTTTGCCTGTAGCCAACCAACGAGAAGGTGAGCCTTCAACTCCCAGCAGAGCAGCAGACCACAGGCATATCTTAAGAATCTAAGATAATATAGGACGTGAGCAGTCACCAGACAGCAAGGGCTCAGCATGTGGTCAGCATCATTTAAAGGGAGAACTTTCTTGGAGTTCTTTTGTGGCACAGCAGGTTAAGTATCCTGCATTGTTAATAACAGCAGATTGGGTCACTGCTGTGGTGCAGTGTTTTTTGTTTTTTGTTTTGTTTTTGTTTTGATAGGCCACAAACAGGCTATTTTAACTAATATAAAATTCAAGTTAACTCATGTAGAAGCCAGAATGACCTCCCTATATCTCAATATGTGAAAATTTCTTTTATCAATTCCCTCTTTTGATTGTAAATCTTTCAATAGAAAGCACTGATGATCAAAATTTGTCCTTCAGAGTTCCCGTTGTGGCTCAGCAGTAATGAATCCATGAGGATGCAGGTTTAATCCCTGGTCTTGCTCAGTGGGTTAAGGATCCGGTGTTGCCGTGTCGCAGACATGGGTGGATCTGGCATTGCTGTGGCTGTGGTGTAAGCTGGCAGCTACAGCTCCATTTCAACCCCTAGCCTGGGAAATACCATATGCCGTGAGTGTGGCTCTAAAAAGCAAAAAAAAAAAAAAAAAAAAAGCTGAGGTGCAATTTTTTCTGCTCTGGTTCCATCCTGTCCCTTGGTGCTAGGTCTACCTCTTGCCTTTTTTTAAGGAATAAAGTCACCTGGTTAGTTTCGGGGGGGGGGGTGGATTAACTGAATGTAATGGAAGAGTACAGAGATCTATTTTCATAGGCTATACATTTTATCAACCATACTGAACTGTCACACGAACATATATATTCGTGGCATGGGTTTGATTCATGGTCTGGGAACTCCCACATGCCCTGGGCGTGGCCAAAAAAAAAGGGTGGGTACTTTTTCATGAAAGAGAAAATGAATGAGAGAAGAAAGAGAAACCAACTATTGTAGATCCCAGATGAGAGATAATGGCCAGAAGAAAGGCTTTGGAAATAGGGATGGAGACAAGAAGATAAAAAATATTTAAAAATAAAACAGGCCAAGAGTACAACTTACAACTAGCAGGTGAACTTCTGGAGATCTAATGCACAGCATAGTGATTACAGTCAACAATACTGTACTACAGACTTCAAAACTGCTAAGGGACTAGATCTTAAATGTGCTCACCACACTCACAAAAAAAAGAGATAACTATATGGTGTGATAGAGGTGTTAGCTAAAGCTATGATGGGAATCACACTGAAATATATAAAAGTATAAATCGACACCCTGTACACCTTGAATTTATACGTTACACGTTAATATATCACAATTTAAAAAATAAAGCAAAAGGTCTAATAAAAAAACAGGTGACTCAACAGAGGTAAGAGTGATTAATTCTCCCCGAAGGGATCAGGAAGTTGCTTGTGGATTGGATTGTCACACGTAAATAGTAAATTACAACAGGTGGAGCGATGGCTCAGGCATTCCCAGTGAAGGAAAGGACATGAGCACACCCACAGAAAGAAGTACACTGTGTATGTTGTAAGAAAACAGGTGCGCTGTTTCCAGTGGCTACTCTAACAAATTACCACAAATTTGGTGGCTTCAGCAACAGAAAATTATTCTGGAGACTGGAAGTCTGAAATCCAGTCACTAGGCTGAAATCCAGGTATCAGCAGCGCCACACTCCCAATAGAGGCTCTAAGAAAAAACCCTTTCTTAGTCTCCTCTGGGCTCTGGTGGCTCCCCTCCCCAAAACAGTGTCCCTCCAGTGTTCTGTGCCCCACTGCCTTCTCTCTTCTGTGCAACTTCTAAAGCATTAAGAGTGTCCCAGGATAAGACATGTAGAAACAGTCAACAAACAGTAGGTGATATACTGATGATGACAATAACAATGATTCACTAACATGAGGCATGAAATAAAGAGTTTTATTTAAGGTTCAGAGGGAGTTCAAAGACAGGACTTTAGATAAAGAATTGTCATTTTGCACCACTTCTTGCCTCGAAGGTAAGGCTAGGTCTAGTTGACCTACAAAGGCAAACTCAGCCTTGCTCCACTGTGGCACTGTGTACTTAAGCTCTCTTTTCTTAATTCTCAAGTTGTGTTGTAAGTTCATATTTACTTATCAGTATCTTCACCCAACTGTAAGATACTGGAAGGCAAGGATGCACTGCATTCTCAGTTTCTACTCCAGTACCTAGCATATTAATATGCATTTATGTTATGAATAAATAAAGCTATTGCTTCATCTGAAGTGTACTGGCTGCAATTAATTACCAGCAGATGACAGTGAAGTCCTCCATTAATAGGCAATTGGATTACACAGATGATGCATATGTCTAAACTCAGCAAATGAACACGCAAAAAACTTACGTATTTCATCAAAATTTTATACTAAAAAAGGGTAAAACAGGTTGGATTTGATAATTGGTTATAAAAAAAGTACAATTCTGTCTGAGGTGCCACTAATAATGACAGAGAACACATGAATAAGAATAGGTGTGAACAGAGAAATGTGTTAAGATTTGGATGGACTGATCCAGCAGCCAACTTATTCTAAGTTTCATAGGCTCATTCTACTACATTTCCTTTCCTCCAGAATTCTCTGGGCATTATGTATATAATAAATAATGTGCTCAATAAATAATGTTTGCTAAATAAGTAAGTCACTCACAATCCAAGATATTCTCAGTCCAAGCTACAATACCCATTTCACAGATGTGAAAACCGTGGTTCAGAAATGTTAAGCACCAAGTCCAGGAGTATATAGCTAGCAAGTAAGTGACAGGAGTAGAGATGTACTAAATTCTAAATGACCTTAAAACACTTTCCTTAAAATGTCTAAGTCACATTGCTTAGACCTGCACAGAGGATGCTTTACAATCCACCCACAGCTTACCCACTCTTCTTTGGCACACTGTACTTTTTCAGTACTTCATAACTTCCTAAATATCATGCTATGCCTCTGTGGCTCTGCACAGCCAGTCCCTCTGTCCAGAATACCTTGCCTTTTCTGAGATACTGTTCTTGATCCTGATGCCAAGAGCACAGGTCATTAGTCATTCTCCTGGCCCTTGTAACAGATACAGTTACTACTGCTGTGGTTATTTGTTTACATGTTTATCTGCCCTACTGCACTCTGAGCACAATGAATGCTAACCCCATGTTAAAAGTCATTCTTACATTGCCAGTGTCAAACACAGTAACTGGCTGGTGGCCATGTGAGTTCTTGATAACTGTGTGTGTGAAAAGGCGGCCTCGGTCGTAAGAAATACTAGGAGTGGATGAAGAAAGGCAAATGCGGTTCATTTCTATAGGCAGAGAGTACTTATAGTACCACTGGTTCTTTATCAGGAGATAGGATTAGGGCAAGGCACAGGCCTGAATCCCCTAAAACACAATGAAAAAATAATAAATGTCAAAAAAGTGAATCAAGAAAAGGGTAATCAACAAAATGAATAATTTAGGAGGGTTATCATAGGCACTGTAACTCGCATTTTCTCATATATATGTTACTTCTTTTTATCTGCTAGTCAAGTTTCTTAACTCTTTATCTTTTTTTTTTTTTTTTGGTCTTTTCAGGGCTGCACCTGTGGCATATGGAGGTTCCCAGGCTAGGGGTCTAATCGGAGCTGTAGCTGCCAGCCACCAGCCGCCGGCTGACGCCACAGCAATGCGGGATCCGAGCCGTGTCTGTGACCTTCACCACAGCTTACGGCAGCTCTGGATCCTTAACCCACTGAGTGATGACAGGGATCGAACCCACAACCTCACAGTTCCTAGTCGGATTCGTTAACCACTAAGCCACGATGGGAACATCTCTTTATCTTTAGATATAAACACTTTCTAATAATTTTTGTAACACATATGTATGTATGTGTGTGTATACACACACACACACACACACACACACACACAAACACAGGATTAAAGGAAAGGACTGTAAACATACATATTTGCTCGGGTTTTCAACAGCATGTGGGTCATGCTATGGAGACACTATGTGAAAAACAGAATGTTGGGGTTCCAGATCAAGATGGAAGATTCTGACAGCATCGCCCTGAGACACACTGAATCTACAGCTACATATGAATAGTTTCCCCTGACAACCTACAAATGGGCAGAGCAAGCCCTCCACATCAGCCAAACCACAGAGAAACCACAATGAAGCAGGTAGGAAAGGGTGAGGAAAAATCTTGCCATAAACCCCACCCTGGTGAAGAGACCCACAATCAGGAGGGAACTCGAAACCCAGAGCTTCTCCCTGAGGAGCAAAGGGCTCATAACCCACATCAGGCACCTCACCTTTTAAGACGGGCACCTGAAAGATGAGCCCCCAAAATGTCTGGCTTTGAAGACCAATGGGGCTCAATGCCACAAAACACATGGGGTTGTGGCAAACTGAGGAATGGCTTAAAGGATCTGTGTGCAGACTTACCTGCACCAGGGTCCAGCAAAGAAGCAGCCCTCTGAAAGCACCCAGGCTTTATGTGAAAGAGACTCATTTCCTAATTTTAAAGCATTGACTGAAGGGGCAGGGGCAGCTGGGATGCTCTCTAGGGATGGAGGCTGGTGGGCACCATCTTCCTGCTCTCCTTCTGCTGTGCTCCAGAGAGCCAGTGCATCTCTCAAAGGGGAGATTCTCCACATGTCTGGTACTGCTTTTTTATATGTTTTATGACCCAGTCTTTATGGTTGCCACCCAGAGGACACTCTGTAATCACCTGCCTCTGGTAGTTGGTGGGCTTGTGTTCCTGAGTCCCATGGGACTGTAACAATCAGAAAGACAGGTCCTGGAAGACTACCACTTTCAGGACACTGAAGAGACAGTTAACTGAAACACATCCCCAGTCCTTCTGAAAAAGAGGCCTGTTTATTTGATGAGGCGCTTTGGCCTGACAAACATTAGATGCAAACATTAGCAACTACAGAGATACTCTCATGGGACAGGGCCCTGATCTGTGTGACTGATGCCCAGGGGACACTTCCATATGTGGGGGCCAGTGGGGATTATGTATTCTGTAAAAACCGATGCCTGAAGACTTGGTATCCAATCAGCCTGAATCTAGGAACTGAGTGAGATCCTCCCCTTTGGGACAGCAGTCCTGGCATTCTCCTGACTACCGGGAGGTATTAAAAAGAAAATAACCTACTTGGACAATAACAAAGGTTTGAAAGACAACCAAGAGCTAGGGCAGGGTTGAACAATAAGGTTCATCTTCTACAGTCAACCCTTTAAGACGGATGCTTGTTTTTCATCTAACACATAGAAACCAACACAGAGAATCAAGCAAAATGAAGAAACAGAGGAATATGCTCCAAATGAAAGAACGTGATTTTAAAAAGGAGGAAAAAACCCTTAATGAAATAAAGATAAGTAATTTACCTGATAAAGTAATGTTCATAAAAACACTCACTGAACTTGGGAGAAGAATGAACACAGTGAGAACTTAGACTAAGAGATAGAAAATACATGAGAGTTCCACAAAGAAATCACAAAACTGAAGAATATAAGAATTGAACTAAAAAATATACTTTTTTCTGAGATACTGCCCTTTGGGACAATGGGAAAAAAAAATTAGTGAACTCAAAGACAGGGCAGGAGAACTCCCCCAAACATAGCAACAAAAAGAAAAAGGAATGAAAACAATATTGAGACAGCTTAAGGGACTTATAAGAAAATATCAAGTTAAGTGACATTCACATTTTAGGAGTCCCAGAAAAAGATAAGAGAAAAGGGCAAAAAAACTTATTTGAAAAATGAAGACTTCCTTAACCTGGGAAAAGAAACAGACATCCAGATCCAGGAAGCCCTGAGAGTTCCAAATAAGGTGGACCAAAAGAGACCCACACTAAGAAACATTTTAATTAAAATGTCAAAAGTTAAAAACAAGGAAAGAATCTTAAAAGCAGCAAGGGAAAAACAACTTTTTATAAACAAGGGATTTATAAGTCTATCAGCTGATTTTTCAGAAGAAACTGCACGTCACAAGGGAGTGGCATGGTTTATTAAAAGTCATGATAGGAAAAAAAATTCTAAGAACACTTTATCTGGAAAAGTTATTCAGAATTAAATGAGAGTTTTCCATACAAGCAAAAGTTAAAGGAGGTCATCACCTCAAAACCAGCCTTACAAGAAATGTGAAATAGATTTATTTAAGCTGAAAAAAAAAATAGAACTAATTACTTATAAAAAGACATATGAAAGTATAAATCCCATTAGTAAAGGTAAATATATATAAAGGTGGTGGATTAATCACACCAAAGGTAGTGTGTGTGCTAGCTTTTAAAAAACAAAAGTAGAAAAATCAAATAAACAACCTAACTTTATATCTCAAGGAACTAGAAAAGGAAGAAACAAAGCCCAAAGTTACAGAAAGAAAGAAATAACAAAGATCAGAGTGGAAAGAAATGAAATAGAGACTAAAAAGACAGTAGAAAATATCAATGAAACCAAGAACTGCTTCTTTGAAAAGATAAACCAAACTGACAAATCTTTAGTTAGACTCACTCAAAAATCAAAAATGAGGATGGGATTAAGACTGCAGAGTAGAAGGACTGGAGCTCACCTTCTCTCATAAATGCAACAAAATCACAACCAATTGTTGAACAACCTTCAACAAAATAGACTCAAAACTATCGAAAAAAAAACCATCCTATTCTTGAATACAAAGAGGATGCCACATAGAGATGGTAGGAGGGGTGATTACATGATATAAGCAACCCCACAGCCACCAGGTGAATGGCCCACAGACTGTAAAGTAACCATATTGCAGAGGCTACCCATGCAAGTGAGAGTTCTGAGCCCCATGTCAGGTTCTCATGCCTGAGGATCTGGCATTGGGAGGAGGAGCCTCCAGAGCATTTGGAATTAAAGGCCAGTGGGGCTTGTGTGCAGGAGCTCTACAGGGCTGGGGGAAGCAGGGAATCCACTCCTGAAAGGCACACACAGGCTTTCACGTGCACTGGGTCTCAGGACAAAGCAGACTCAGTAGGAATCTGGGTCAGACCTGCCTGTGGTTCTTGAAGAATCTCTTGGGTAAACCAAGGATGACTGTGGATTGTTGTGAGGGAAGAACACTGGGGGCAAAGGTGTCGGGAATAACCATCAGAGTGAACTCCTCTAGCGATGGACATTTTGGAAAAATCTGGCCCAACCAACAGGGCTGAGAAGCCCCAAGCCAAACAACAAACTGGATGGGAACATATACCCACCCATCTGCAAACAGGCTCCCTAAAAGCCCCGCAGGCGCACAGCCGCCTCTAATCTCACCCACAGACAAAGGTTCACCCACTGGAGAGATAAGAATCATCTCCAGCTACCAGTGGGCAGGCACCAATCCCTCCCATCAGGAAGCCTGAAGAAAGCCCCTGTACCAACTTCAGCCACAAGGGGAGCAGATACCAGAAGTATCTGCTAGAACTCTACTGAGTGCAAAAAAGAGACCACACCAAAAATCTGTACAAAATCAAAAGGCAGAGAATTGTGACTCAGATAAGGGAACAAGAAATAAGCAGCTAAGTGATCTGGCAATTACCAACCTCCATGAAAAAGACTTTAATAATAGTAAAGATGATTTAAGATCTTGGAAATAAACTGAAGGCAAAGACTGACAAGTTACAAGAAACAGTGAGTAGAGAAATAGAAGATTTAAGGATTAAGCAAGCAGAGATGCAAAACACAATTTAAATAAAAAATTCACTAGAACCAACCAATAGCAGAAAACAGGAGGCAGAAGAATGCACAAGCAAGGTGGAAGACAGATTAGTAGAAATCACTGAGGCAGAACAGAAAAGAGAAAAGACTGAAAAGAAGGACAGTCTAAGAGAACTCTGGGACAACGTTAAATGCACCAACATCCATATTATAGGGGTGCCAGAAGGAGACGCAAGAGAGAAAGGGCCAGAGAAAATATCTGAAGAGATAATAGCAGAAAACTTTCCCAACATAGGGAAGGAATCACTCACTCAAATCCAGGAAGCACAGTGAGTAATGAGTACCATATAAAATAAATCCAAGGAGGAACATCTGAGACACAAATTAATCAAACTGACCAAAACTGAAGACAAAGAGAAAATATTGAAAGCAGCTAGAGAAAAGAAACAAATAACATAAAAGGCAACCCTGATAAGGTTACTAGCAGATTTTTCAGCAGAAACTCTGCAAGACAGAAGGGAGTGGCATGATATACTTAAAGCGATGAAAGGAAAAAAACCTCCAAGATTACATTACCCAGCAAGGCTCTCATTCAGATTTGAAGGAGAAATCAAAAACTTCACAGACAAAGCAAGAGATAAAAGAATTAAGCACCATTAAAGCAGCTTTATAACAAATACTAAAGGAACTTCTCAAGGTGGAAAAGAAAGGGCCACAACTAGAAACAAAAGTATCACAAGTAACAAAGTTCACCTGTAAAGACGTACATATAGTTAGGGTAGGAAATCATCCACACGTAAATATGCTACCAAAACCAGAAATCATGAGAAGAGGATACAAATTCAGGACACTGGAGATGCATTTGCAATTAAGAGAACAACAACTTAAAACAATCTTGTGTGTGTGTGTGTGTGTATGGTCCTATATCAAAACTTCATGGTAACGGCAAACCAAAAATCTTACAATGGATACATGCACAAATAAGAAAAAGCAATCCAAACACAACACTAAGAAGAGTCATCAAACCACAAGAGAATGAGAGAAGGGAAGAAAAAAGACCAACAAAAACAAATTCAAAACAATTAATAGGAGTTCCCGTCATGGCACATTGGAAACGAATCTGAGTAGGAACCATGAGGCTGTGGGTTTGATCCCCGGCCTTACTCAGTAGGTTAAGGATCCAGCATTGCCATGAGCTGTGGTGTAGGTTGCAGACGCAGTTCGGATCTGGCGTTGCTGTGGCTGTGGCATAGGCTGGCAGCTATAACTCCGAGGAGACCCCTAGCCTGGGAAACTCCATATGCAGTGGGTGCAGCCCTAAAAAACAAAAACAAAACAGTTAATAAAATGGCAATAAGAACATACGTATCAATAATTACCTTAAGTGTAAAGGGATTAATGCATCAACCAAAAGACATAGACTGGCTGAATGGATACAAAAACAAGACCCATACATATGCTGTCTTCAAGAGATCCACTTCAGTTCTAAGGACACATACAAATTGAAATTGAGAGGATGGAAGAAAATATTTCATGCAAATGAGAATCAAAAGAAAGATGGAGTAACACTCATATCAGAGAAAAAAAACCGTAAAACAAAGACTATAGTAAGAGACAAAGAAGGACATTACATGAGGATCAAAGGATCAAGAAAATCCTTGGAAGGATACTGAAGAAGGGTATCAAAGAAAATATAACAATTATAAATATATATCACTGAAGAGAAGTTCATCTCAATATAAAAGGCAACTGCTAACAACCTAAAAAAGAGAACTGACAAAAACACAATGATAGTGGGGGACTTTAACACCCCACTTACAGCAATGGACATACCGTCCAGACAATACAGGTGTTAGACCAGGTGGGCTTAATATTTATATCACATTCCATCCAAAAGCAGCTGAATACACATTCTTCTCAAGGGACCATGGAACATTCTCTAGGATAGATCACATTCTGGGCCACAAATCAAGCCTCAGCAAATTTAAGAAAATTGAAATCAGGAGTTCCCATTGTGGCTCAGTGGTAAGGAACCTGAATAGTATTCACGAGGATGTGGGTTCAATCACTGGCCTCGCTCAGTGGGTTAAAGATCCTCGTTGCTGTGAGCTGTGGTATGGATGGCAGACATGACTTAGATCTGGCATTGCTGTGGCTGTAGTTTAGGCCAACAGCTAGAGCTCCGATTTGACCCCTAGTCTGGAAAATTCCATATGCCGAGGGTGTGGTCCTAAAAAGCAAAAAAAGCAGAAAAAAAAAGTGAAATCATATTAAGCATCTCCTCCAACCATGACACTACATGACTGGAAATCAACAATAAGAAAAAAGCTGGAAAAAACACAAAGATGTGGAGAATAAACAACATGATACTAAACACCAATGGCTCACTGAAGAAATAAAAGAGAAAACTAAAGAATACATAGAAGCAAATGACAACAAAGACACAACAATCCAAAACCTATGGGATGTAGCAAAACCATTTCTAAGAAGAAAGTTTATAGCAAAACAAGCCTACCTCGGGAAACAAGAAGAAAAATCTCAAATAAACTAACTTTACACCTAAAGTAACTGGAGAAAGAACAGACAAAACCCAAAGTTAGCAGAAGAAAAGAAATCATAAAGATCAGAGCAGAACTCAATGAAATAGAAAATATAAACAGAAGAATAAAAACCATAGAAAAGATCAATTAAACAAAAAACTGGTTCTTTGAAACGATCAACAAAATTGATAAACCCTTTGCCAGACTCATCAAGAAAAGAGAGAACTCAAATAAAAAAAATTGGAAATGAAAAAGGAGAAGTTACAAGGGACATCACAGAAATACAAAGGATCCTAAGACACTACTATAAGCAACTATATGCCAATACAATGGACAACCTAGAAGAAACGGACAAACACTTAGAAAAGTACAATATTCTAAGACTAAACAAAGACGAAATAGAAAAGATGAACAGACCAGTGACAAGTACTGAAATTGAAACTGTGATTAAAAAACTCCCAACAAACCAAAGTCCAGGACCATATGGCTTTACAGGCTAATTCTATCAAACATTTAGAGAAGATCTAACACCTATCCTTCTGAAACTATTCCAACAGATTGCAGAGGAAGGGACACTCCCAAACTCATCCTATGAGGCCACTGTCACCCTGATACCAAAACCAGGCAAAGATACCACAAAATAATGGAAATTATAGGCCAATATTACTGATGAACATTGATGCAAAAATCCTCAACGAAATACTAGCAAACCAATACAGAAATACATTAAAAGGACTGTACACCATGATCGGATAGGATTTATCCCAGGGATGCAAGGATTTTTCAGTATCCACAGATCACTCAGTGTGATACACCACATTAACAAACTGAAGAATGAAAACCATGTGCTCATCTCAAAACATGAAGATAAAGCTTTGGACAAAATCCAACACCCATTTCTGCTAAAAACCCTCCAGAAAGTGGGCACAGAGGGAATCTACTTCAACATAATAAAGGCCATATATGACAAACCCTCAGCTAACATCATTCTCAATGGTAAAAAGCTGAAAGAATTCCGGCTAAGATCAGAAACAAGACAAGGATGTGCATCCTTGTCACTACTACACAACATAGTTTTGCAAGTCCTAGCCATGGCTATCAGAGAAGAAAAAGAAATAAAAGGAACTCAAACTGGAAAGGAAGAATTAAAACTATCACTATTTGCAGATGACATGACACTAAGAAAATCAAAAGACGCTACCAAAAAACTGTTAAGAGCTCATCAATGAGTTTGGTAATCACAGGATTCAAACACACAGAAATTGACTGCATTCTATATATTAACAATGAAAGATCAAAAAGAGAAATTAGGGAAGCAATCCCGTTTACCATCACATCAAAAACAATAAAATACTTAGGAAAAAATCCACCTAAAGGGACAAAATATCTGTTCTCTGACAACTATAAAACACTGATGCAAGAAATCAAAGATGACATAAACAGATGGAAAGATATACCATGCACTTGGACTGAAAGAATAAATATTGTCTTTTTGCCTTTTTTTTTGGGGGGGGCTGCACCTACAGCATATGAAGGTTCCCTAGGGGTCAATTCAGAGCTATAGCCACTGGCCTACACCAGAGGTACAGCAATGCTGGATCAAAGCCACGTCTGCGACCTACACCACAGTTCCCGGCAATGCTGGATCCTCAACCCACTGAGCAAGGCCAGAGATCGACCTGCAACCTCATGGCCCCTAGTCGGATTTGTTTCTGCTGCACCACGATGGGAACTCCAAGAATAAATATTGTCAAGATGACTATACTACCAAAGGCAATCTACGGATTCAAGGCAATCCCTATCAAATTAACACTGGCATTTTTCACAGAACTAGAACAAAATATTTTAAAGTTTGTTTGGAAACACGAAAGGCCCAGAATAGATAGAGCCATCCTGAGAAAGAAAAACGGAGCTAGAAGAATCAGGCTTCCTGACTTGGGACTATACTACAAAGCTACAGTCATCAAAACAGTACAGCGCTGGCACAAAAACAGAAATACAGATCAGTGGAACAGGAGTAGAAAACCCAGAATTAAACCCATGCACCTACGATCAACTAATCTATGACAAAGGAGGCAAGAACATGCAATGGAGAAAAGACAGTCCCTTCAATAGGCGGTGCTGGGAAAACTAGACAGCTACATGTAAAATAATGAAATTGGAACACTCCCTAACACCCTACACAAAAAAACTCAAAATGGATTAAAGACATAAAGACCAGATACTATAAAGCTCTTAGAGGAAAACACAGGCCAAGCACTCTCTGACATAAATCACAGCAGTATCTTCTCATATCAACCTCCTAGAGTAATGACAATAAAAACAAAAATAAACAAATGGGACTTAATTAAACTTAAAAAGTTTTTTTTCACAGCAAAGGAAACCCTAAAAAAAAACAAAAAGACAATCCACAGAATGGGAGAAAATATTTTCAAATGAAACTACTGATGAGGTATTATTTTTTCTTTTAAGGGCCACACCTGTGGCATGTGGAAGTTCCCAGGCTAGAGGTCCAATTGAGCTACAGCCTCAGCAACATGGAATCTGAGACATGTCCACGACCAACACCACAGCTCACAGCAATGCCAGATCCTTAAACCACTGAGCAAGGCCAGGGATTGAACCTGAAGTCCCATGGATACTAGTCGGGTTCACTTTCACTGCATCACAACAGGAACTTCCAATAAGAGATTAAAAATCTCCAAAATACATAAACACCTCCTGCAGCCCAATACCCAAAAAACAAACAACCCCATCAAAAAATGGGCAGAAGATCTAAACAGACAATTCTTCAAAGAAGATATACAGATGGCCAAAAAACACATGAAAAGATGTTCATCGTCACTAATTATTAGAGAAATGCAAATCAAAACTACAATGAGGTACCACCTTACACCAGCAAGAATGGCCATCATCTAAAAGTCAACAAACAATAAATACTGGAGAGGGTGTGGAGAAAAGTGAATGTTCTTACACTGTTGCTAGGAATGTAAATTGGTGCAACCACTATGGAAAATAGTATGGAGAGTCCTCAAAAAACTTAAAATAGAATTACCACATGATCCATATGATCCAGCAATCCCACTCCTGGGCATCTATCAACAGAAAACTACTAGTTGTTGGAGACCACTGAACAGCTGAACCCTGCAGAAGGCAAATATCTGCTGAGTCAGTTCTATAGTACAGGGTCTCCTTCATGGACATTATGCAACTAGAGTTAGGCACCAATGCTAATAGTTTCTTTTATTATTCACCAAGAGGTGGGCTTGTCTTTGCCTATGCCTACTCCAGCCCACTCATCTACATATGGCACTTTCCTTAATAAAAGACGTGTGGGCCAAAGCTGAGGCCTCTTTTTCGCTCTGTCGGCAGACGTGAGTGCTTCCCAGTCCCCCACTTTCTAAATCTAAAAGAGTCTTGTGTGTTTTGTGGTAGCATGCCGTCCCTCTTCCAGGATTCCCCCTTGCCCTGCAGCGCTGGACGCGGCAACTAGTCCAAAAGATACATGTACCCCAATGTTTATTGTAGCACTAGGTACAATAGCCAAAACATGGAATCAACCTAAATGTTGATTGACAGAGCAATAAAGATGCGGTACATACTCACAATGAAGTATTACTCAGCCAGAAAAAGGAATGAAATAATGGCATTTGCAGCAACATGAATGGACCTAGAAATTATCATGCTAAGTGAAGTTAATCAGACAGAAATAAATATCATATGCTATCACTTCTATGTGGAATCTAACAAAAGGATATAATGAACTTCTTTGCACAACAGAAACTGACTCACAGAATTTGAAAAAACTTATGGTTACCAAAGAAAAAAGGTTGGGTGGATGAGAGGAGGGTTTGGGATGGAAATGTAAAATTGTGTTGTGATGATGGTTGTACAACTATGATAAAATTCATCGAGTTTAAAAAAAATCAAAAATGAAAAAGACATTACAACAGCACAGAAATACAGAGAATCATAAGATATATACTATGAACTATTATTTACCAAAAAGATAAGACAACCTAGAAGAAATGGATAAATTACTAGAAACCTACAAACTTCCACAACTAAATCATGAAGAAACAGAAAATCTGAATAGAATGACTACTAGTAAGGAGACTGAATCAGTAATTTTAAAACTCTCTACAAGCAAAAGTGTGAGACAAGATAATTTCACTGGCAAAATTTACCAAACATTCAAAGAAGAATTAACACCAATCCTTCTCAAACTATTCTAAAAAACAGAAAAGAAGGGAACACATCCAAACTCATTTTATAAGTCCAGCATTATGACCTTGATACCAAAACAGACAAGGACACCATATAAAAAAGACAATTACAGGTCAATATCACCGATGAACACAAACAATTTATATAGATAAAATGCTCAACAAAATATGAGCAAACTTAGTTCACCAGTACCTTAAAAGAATCATATACCATGATGAAGTGAAATTTATTTCAAAGATGTAAGAACGGTTCAACAGCTGCAAATCAATGTTATATACCACATTATTAAAATGAAGGCTAAAAATCATATGATCATCTCAATAGATATAAAAAAGGCATCTAACAAAGTTCATCATCCATTTATGACTAAAAAACAAAGTTTGGGGAAACATATCTCAATATAATAAAGACCATACATGACAAGCCCACAGCTAACAACACACTTAATGGTACAAAGGTGAAAGCATTTCCTCTAAGACCAGGAACAAGACAAGGATACCCACTATCACCACTATTATTCAACACAATACTAGAAGTCCTAGCCAGTGCAAGTAAAAGATATAAAAGGCATCCAAATTGGAAAAGAACTGTCTCTATTTGCAGATAACGTGGTGTTATACATAGAAAACAATAAAGACTCCATTCCCTCTAATAATAAATAAATTCAGTAAAGTTTCAGGATACAAAAATCAATATACAGAAATATGCTGTACTTCTATACACCAAAAATGAAATATCAGCAAGAGATATTAAGAGAATAATTCAACTTACAATTGTATCAAAAAGAATAAAATACCTAGGAATAAATTTAGGTAAGGAGGTTAAAAGTCCTGTACACTGAAAACCATAAGACACTGATGAAAGAAACTGAAGACACAAAGAAATTGTAAGATAGTCCATGCTCATGGATTGCTAAGAATATTGTTAAAATGTCCATATTACCCAAAGCAATCTATAATTCAGTGCAATTCCTATCAAAATTCTAACGCCATTTTTTCACAGACACAGAACAAACAATTCTCAAATTGATATGGTACCACAAAAGACACCAAATAGCCAAAGCAATCTTAAGGAAGAACAACAAAGAAGAACAACTCCCTGATTTAAAATCTCATTACAAAGCTATAGTTATTAAAACAGTAATAGTATTGGCATAAACACATACACATAGAGCAATGCAACAGAATAGAGAGCCCAGAAATAAACTCATGCATATATAATCAATTAATTTACAACAAAGGAGCCAAGACTATGCAATGGGGAAAGGATGGTCTCGTTCATCAGTGGTGTTGGGAAAACTGGACAGCAACACACAAAAGAATGAAATTTGACCAATATCTTATATCATACACTCAAAACAGATTAAAGACTTGAAGACTTGAAAGCAAAAAACTCCTAAAAGAAAACATAGGCATTAAGCTCCTTAACATAGGTCTTGCTGATACTTTGAATCTGATACCAAAGCAAAGACAACAAAATGCAAAAGACAGCAAAATGCAAAAATAAACAAGTGGGACTACATCAAACTAAAAAACTTCTGCACAGCAAACGAAACCATCAACAAATGAACAGGCAACCTACTGAACAGGAGCAAATACCTGCAAATCATAAATCTGAAAACAGTTAATATCCAAAATATATAAAGAACTCATACAAACTTAATAGCAAAAAAACCAGTCCAATTAAAAAATGAGTAGAGGATCTGAACAGACTTTTTATCAAAGATGACATACAGATGGCCAACAGGTATATAAAAAGATGCTCAACATCACTAACATCAGGGAAATGCAAATTAAAAACACAATGAGATAATCCCCTCACACTGGTTAGAATGGCTATTATCAAAAAGTTAAGAAATAACAAGTTGGAGAGGATATGGAGAAAAGTGAACTCTTGCACACTGTTGGTAGAAACATATAACGGTGTAACCACTTTGGAAAATAGTATAGAGGTTCCTCAAAAAAACAGAACTACAATATGATCCAGCAATTCCACTTCTGGGTATTTAACAAATATATTAACTGGAAAAGATATATGCACCTCCAAGTTTACTAAAGCATTATTTACAATGGAGAAGATATGGAAACAACTTAAGTGTCCATCAAAAAATGAATGGTAAAAAAAAAGAGCCATATATATGTATACATATATGATATGTATGTGCATATATATATCATATATATATGATGGAATATTACTTAGCCATAAAAATTGGGAGTTCCCATCGCAGTTCAGTGGTTAACAAACCTGACTAGTATCTATGAGGTTGCGTGTTCGATTCCTGGCCTTGCTCAGTGGGTTAAGGATCCAGTGTTGCTGTGAGCTGTGGTGAGGTCGCAGACACGGCTCAGATACAGTGTTGCTGGGGCTGTGGTGTAGGCTGGCAGCTACAGCTCCAATTTGACCCATAGCCTGGGAAGCTCCACATGCTGCGGCCCTAAAAAGAAGAAAGACTAAATAAATAAATAAAAAATAAAAAACCTTGCTATCTGCACAAAAGAGATGAACCTAGAGGGTAATATGCTAAGTGAAATACATCAGAGAGAGAAAGACAAGTTCCTTACTTACATGTGAAATCTTTAAAAACAACAACAATAAGCTTATAGCTAAAAGAAACTGGTGGCTGCCAGAGGTGGAGAGTAGGCAAAATGGGTGAAGGGGGTCAAAAGATACAACCTCCAGTTATAAAATAAATAAGTCATAGGGATGTAATGTACACCAGGGCAACTACAGTTAATAACACTACTGCATATTTAAAAGTTGCTAAGAGATTAAATTTAATGTTAACTAGACTTACTGTGATCATCATTTTGCAATATACAAAAATATCAAGCCATTATGTTATACCCCTGAAACTAATATAATGGTGTATGTCAATTATATCTCAGTAACAAAAATGAATGATAGAAGATCCATAATAGCCTACATTATAATAAGGCTCTACTGTCGTTCGCTGGTGCCAGTTTCAAGTCTTCTGAATTAACAGGAGATAAGACGTCTAGGCATCTCCAACAAATGTTCTCTATAACTTATCAAAGATAAAGATGACTGCAAACATTATGAATATTAATTTATAAATATACAAATCTATTATATTGATAATTCTATATACCTATTTACAAATTATCAAGGAAAAACAATTCAAGGCTTTGGCAATGAAATTTTCAATTTATTCAACAATTTTTTCAATTGTTAAGCAATTAAAAGCAAAGAATCTCATTATCTTTGGAGTTTAAAATAAAAAAAATCCTTGACTAGATGGTCATCAATGTCCTATATTTGGCCACAAATATATAAACTAATACCAACAGGAAGTTACTTACAACTCAATCTCATCAATTTTCTTAGACAAGTTTCCTTCAAATAATAGCACAGTTCTTTGCCAAAGGGAATTAGAGGTCAGTACAATGAAACAGCAAAAAGTGACGGAACTATAATCTATTATTGTCCCCACTCACACCACAGACATGTTGAGGCAAGGAAAACACAAATGAAATCTTTGTTTTAGTCTTAAAATACAGATAGACAGACAGACTGAAAAACAATTTAGTCTCTGAATACCTATTACACGCAAGGCACTAGAGTTTAAAATGTGATATGTTAGCTGGAAATAAAGGAATCTCGTCTGATTCCACTTATTTGACACTCATCACAAAACCAACTTCCTTTCCTTTTTTTTTTTTTTTTTTTTTGCCTTGCCCAAGCACATGAAAGTTCCCGGGCCAAGGGTCAAACCTGTACCACAGCAGTGACCTGAGCTGCTGCAATGACACTGTTGGATCCTTGACCTGCTGTGCCACAGAGGAACCCCAAAACCAACTGTCAAAGGATAGGATTGTCTTGTCCATGCGTTTTGCCTCCCAGTGATGGGCTTAACTCAAAGAGAAGGGGCAAAATAATGTTTTCATGTTTGCAAGGCTACTGCCTTACATTAAAAATTAGGGCTCTTCAACCACAAGAGGCACCAATACTCTCCAGATTCTTACAGAAGCTTTTTCATCCAAGGAGATATTCTTAAGTTGAGTTTTTCTAAAGTATATTTAAACTGAAAAATCTACATTTAACAAAACATAGCATTTTCTTTTCACTGTTAATGGAATTGTAAAGACATCTCTCCACCCTAAGCCCCAATAATGTTTCTTGTCTAATCAATTTTTGCCCTAACCAGATGACTGTTTTATATAAACTGCTTTCACTTCTTAGAATTATTCAATAGGACTGACTGCTAGGCACATAATAGGTTCAAAGGAACATTTTTAAAGAGTGAAAAGCAGGGGCTTATCCTTTCCATTCTTTGGTTGATCACCCTTTGTTCGTGAGTCCCTGCACACTTGCCACCTCTACTGTTTCAACCCTCTAAAACACCCATTGGACGTCACTCTCTGTCTTTGGGGTAAACTGACCTCACCTCCAAAGAAACCCTCTAACTCTTCTATAAGATCTCCTATGCCAATCAGAGTTGTTCTGCATTTCTAGGATTAGTGTATGGAAGCCCGGAACTAAGGACATGAGGTTGGAACAAAAGACACAGACACAGCTGTCAGATATCCAGTCATACTTCCAAGGTTATAAAATCCAAAGTAAAAATTAAATTCACCATGGCTACAATACAGTGAACAACATCAGGGCTGCCTCCCCAGAATTTTGGAAAATAAAGAAAAAAGCAAAAATTAACTTCTGTGATGTATTTAAGCAGATAAACAATAAACAGCATCACACATGGTTGAGGCCTTAACTGCAGAAGAGACAAAAGTGCCAAATATATTATATAGATAACCCATTCACTATAGGGACTACATCTCTGACAACAGGAAGGTTTACTGATACTCACCCAAGATTTTCTACACAGCCCCAAGAGTTGAGAACTGATCTTATAATGAAGACTGAGGATCCAAGCCCTAAAGCATCTAATTGAAAAACCAAATAATCTTGCTTTATAACCTACAATAGATATAAAGAATCTTTTTAGTGAGCAGACTTCTGAGTAAGAAATGCTTTAAAATGCTATACTAAAGGTGGCAACTCTAAGGAAAGCCAAACTCTAAGCTAATGGTGCTTACCATTAACAGAGTTTATTAAGAATCTGATTTTTAGTGTCCCAAGTTTGAAAGATAAAACTGATTTTTTCCTTTAAATTTCAATGTAATATTTCTTTAAAAAAATTATTAACACTGTACTCGTATCTAAGGCCATCAACATTTAAATTTCCTGGTAATTCCTGTTTTGTTCTCTAAGGCATTTGACTATCTATAGTATTACTAAATCTGAATTGCACAATCTGCAAATATTGTGAAACAGTGAAAGAGGTTTCAAAGTCTTCTGAAGAAAATATACCGAAGTCTG
Source organism: Catagonus wagneri (assembly GCA_004024745.2). Taxonomy (NCBI): domain Eukaryota; kingdom Metazoa; phylum Chordata; class Mammalia; order Artiodactyla; family Tayassuidae; genus Catagonus; species Catagonus wagneri. The sequence goes on along the minus strand of PVHT021183699.1, from coordinate 27,659,128 downwards.
GTCAATTTCCACACACTCTTGGCCACTTAAATAGCATTTCTAATTAGGTTATAAGTAAAGAAAATTTTATTATATTACAATTTTGTTTAAAATGGCCTCCATCCCTACACTAATACTGTCATGAGAGAAAATCTATATTTATTACCTCTCTGTATAAACTTCTCTAAGCACTTTAAGCATAGTATTCTACCTTATTTAAACTATGAGGTTCTGATTTTTATTATCCCATCGTGGCTCACCAGAAATGAATCTGACAAGTAACCATAAGGATGCAGGTTTGATACCTGGCCTTGCTCAGTGGGTTAAGGAGCCGGCATTGCTGTGAGCTGTAGTGTAGGTCACAGACATGGGTTGGATCCCACGTTGCTGTGGCTGTGGTGTACGTCGGCGGCTATAGCTCTGATTCAACCCCTAGCCTGGGAACCTCCATATGCTGTGGGTGTGGCCCTAAAAAGACAAAAAAAAAAAAAATCCTAATTTATTAGAAGAATGAATATACACATTCCTCTGAAATAATTCCTCAACCAATGAATGACTAAAAACTTCCAAAATGAAAATTATCACACTTGGGCAAATGAAGAACTTCTTTCCTGGGAAATGACTTCTTAAATCCTATCCTGGAAAAGAGAAAGAAAAAAGACTATGTCCGACATAATCATAATTCAAGTGACTAACATGTCATTTTAAATAAATGATACTAGTGATCGAATTACCAAAACCATTAGATCAATGAAACACAGGCCCTCTAATGTATTTTAACATGTTAATTAGCACTCGTTTAACTTTTTTCATTTCTAATCTGTAACTTTTTTACACTTTCTATAACTTTTTTATACTTAAAAAAATTATACAATTTTTAAATGTTACTTTCCTAATTTGTAACTTTTAAAGACTCAGAGTTGGAGAATTGGTGTTTTAGACATAGCCATGTGCTGGGAATATTCTGCACCAGTTGTTTCCTACCTTCTCTCCTACAGTAAACAAACCACAATGGAATCAGACAGAGTATCAACAAATATATATAATCAAAGAATCTACAAGTTACTTTTAGATTTACTCGTTTAACAAATCCAAGTGACATTCTGCATTAGTTCCAAAATAAGTTCATCCACTAGATAAAATAAAAATTAAAAATTCTGTCTCAAACTGAATAATGAGTTTTAATAAAATCATCTTTCTACGCACTTTTCTTAATGATTCACAATCAGCAGAGAGAAATCATAGGACTACGGAGACTAAAAAGTGATACACTATTTCTGAATGGCTATTAAAAATAATATAGGCCAAATGTTTAAGGACCCACTTAGAGATACCTGTAATTCTGAAACATATTATTTATTCAATGTTATTTTTACTAAATGTACCATCCATGGGATTTTAAAATTTTATGTTAAGTTCTTTGTCATAGGACTGAAATCTGCATTTCCTGGTCTGTAATTGGCATTTTAGAGAATAGGCAAAACACTGAAGCATAGTTCCCTGTCGGTTTATCCAAGGTCAAGGAAAAGAACCGTATTTCCAACCTCCTCAATACAATTTAAGTTCCTGATTCTAATTATTCAAACTTGTCCTAGTCAAGTTCAAACCTGGAATTTCTTACATGTCTTCTGATGTCCTCTGGATATTTTAGGATAAAATAACTTAAGTCACAAACGGCAAAATGATTAATCCAGTACTAAGTTTTTGATCTTAATGTTTGTGTCAGCATAAGTTTACAATAGTTGAAGTGTTTAATTTTTGAAAATTTATTGAAGGTTTCTATTTATAAAGTCCCTTTAGGCTCTACCAGACATCCGAATAAGATAAAAGCTTTGTCCTCAATAAGATGACAAAACAAATAAAAAAATATACTACAAAACATGGTATTGATGCCATAAAGAAAGTTTAGGAAAATACTATGAACCTTTAGAGAAGGGAGATCACAATCTGTTTTGGGTCAGAGAAAACAACTTGAACAAAGTTATGAGGAAACAGGGGTTAGTAAGGAACATATTTAGGAAACAATGAAAGATACAGCTTGGCTAGAGCCCAAGGGAGGAAATAAGACTCCAAAGATAGGTACCACACTGCTTGCAAAGGACTTAGAAGTCAGGCTGAGGACATAAAATAAAGCCACCATGCAGCTTTGCTACAAACAAAACTGTGCCTCTTGGGGATGTAAAAGTAATTAATAAAATACCTTATATTGAAAGAAAAGGAACAGAACATGTTACCAAAGCCTGCAATAACCCAGAAAAAGGAGTAACACAGGTCTAAACCAGGTGGCTCCCAGGTGACGGTGGAAATGGAAAGGTGATGTTGTACTTAGAATCTATTGGACTTGGTAAAAGATTTGATATTTGGAGCAATGAAGGGATTTGGGGAAGTAGAAAGACAGTCCCTGAGTTCTTAACCTGGATGACCATAAGAACCTAAATATCTAGCACTCTAATAAAAACAGGGCTGTCAAGGGGAAGAACTGAGCTTTTTGTATCCTTTAGTTAAGAGGAAGGAGGTGAACTTGAGATCCTGGTCTGACATGTTACATTTGAGTATTCAATTGCAAACATCTGCAACTAGAAACATCACTAGACTATTGAAGAGGGCTCCATCCTGAGATTTCAGCCCTCTCCACAGAGAGGATAGTTCAAAGAGTATGAGTAAACAAGGCAAAAATGAAAACACAGATGGAGACAGAATCTTGGAGAATAACTACATTTAGAAAGTGGGAAGAACAGGAGTTCACATTGTGGCTCAGTGGTAACATACCCAACTAGTGACCATGAGGACGTGGGTTTGGTCCCACCCATGGCTGAGTTCAAGCTGCCAAAGGCTGGAAAACTCCCTGAAAATTTAGCAGTAACTCCAAACCACCACTGCAAACTACCTATTCTATGGTCTACTCCCTAACAGCAACTTGGTTACAACTTTCCTCTAAACTCAACTGACACTTAATCATTCTCTGGGACAACCTTGCAGCAATTCACAGAAGTCTACCCAACTCCTGTTACATTTACTTTCTCAACTGCATCACTGCAACTGAAAATGGTCAGATTTTGAAAGCCAAATGGCTCCTTAGGCATGCCTGTCTTCACTAAGAAAGTTACAAAGGAAACAACAAGAATCATATACTCCAAAAAGCCTTCAGAGGTTGATTTTATAACTGTTTCTTTTGTCAATGTCATCTCCCCATCTAAATCTGAATTTAATAACGAACTTAATTCAAGACTTCAGTTTTCCCACAAAACACCTGACTCTTGGGATAGTTCTACTGTTGATAAACCTATTTAAAAAAATTTAGAAGTTCCCGTCATGGTGCAGCAGGACGAATCTGACTGGTATCCATGGGGATGTGAGTTTGATCCCTGGCATTGCCGTGAACTGTGGTGTAGGTTACAGATGTGACTTGGATCCTGAGTTGCTCTGGCTGTGGTACAGGCCAGCAGCTGTGGCTCCAATTCGACCCCTAGCCTGGGAACTTCCATATGCTGTGGGAGCGACCCTAGAAAAACAAAAAACAAAAACAAACCAACAAAAAATTTAAAGTGACCCCTGTATCAAAGAAGGATTAAATAATGAAGTGTCAGTAGAATAAGCAAGAGAAACAAGAACCAAACATCCTACTAGGCCCAACCTCAGTGAGAGGCAGCAAAGACATGGGAAAACTCCTTAGACTAAATCCAGACACCTAGAGGGCTCCACTTCATCCCTATTACTTGCTGATGGGGTACTAGCAGTAGTCCCAGTTGCAGTTTCACCTGAAAAATGGGAACAGTAATATCGAGTACACTGGGTCAACCTTAGGTTTAATATGAACATTAGGGAACACCCAGCATGAGCAGGTACTTGCCTAGTACAGTTCAGAAGGCCATAACTCGCTTCTACACTGATCAAGTGTATTGGCAAGAGTACCAAGGTGATTCACCTCCTCAAGGGACTATGGCTGGTTACTTGCTAAGGATGTTTTACAGTCTGTACCCAGTGATCTCCTGCTATCACACAAAACCACAAACTCCTTTCACAGTCGTGCCCTGGACTCCCAAGCCCCACAACAACATGGAGCCAAAGAGTCCCCCTTAAAGTAGTCTCAAAGCCAAAAACGTTGCCACAAACTAGATGGCAACAAGCTTCCTACTTCCTACAAGTTCGTACTTGTGTTCACATGACATTCAGCATCTTACCTCAATATGACAAGGAAGTTCATCAACAAGACCAAAACAACAGACCTATTTATCATATAAACAAAACTCCAGGGAAGAACCTAATTTCTAATATTTCACAATTTTTCCATCTTTCCAAATACCCCTCTCTATCGTGGTATTCCACATTATCATCTGTCATTTAGGTTATTTCATATGCAAATTTCTCCCAACATCTGAACTAGCATTGTCAAAATATTAAACATATATGGGCGGGAAGCACAGAAGTTTATTTACTTTCCAATATAAATGACTGACCTTGAGGAATAAGGCAATAATGTTCATAGCAATTTAATTTTTCCCATAATTAACTGCTATTCATCTACTGACAAGAGTATGAAGTTACAGGTAGAAAAGATGGATATAAATTTAGTATATTTGTATATCAAAAAGCTTCTCATCAAAACCTCCTGCATTGTTGATGGGAATGTAAATTAGTACAACCACTATGGAAAACAGTATGGAGGTTCCTTAAAAAACTAAAAATAATTAGCATATGATCAAGCAATCCCAGTCCTCAGTTTATAGCCAAAAAAGATGAAAACCCTAATTTGAAAAGATACATGAACCACAATGTCCACAGTAGCACTACTCACAACAGCCAAGACACGGACATAACTTAAATGTCTATCAACAGATAAATGGATAAGGAAAATATGATGTCTGTGTGTGTACAGAGTGTGGAATATTAGCCATAAAAAGGCAGCAACATTGATGGTCTTAGAGAAATTAGAGAAAAACAAGTATCATATGACATCACTTATGTTTAGAAACTAAAAAAATGACAGAAATGAATATATTTACAAATATATTTGAGACTTAAGGACAAAGAAAACAAATTTATGGTTACCAAAAGGTAAAACAAGGTGAGAGATAAATTAGGAGCTTGGGATTAATAAATACACACAACATATTAAAAAAAATGAGCAAAAAGGACCTACTCTATAACACACAGGTAACACAGGTACTTATATTCAGTAACCTGCAATAACCTATAACGGAAAAAAATCTGAAAAAGCACATATTTTTATAAGTTTTATATATTTTAAATATATTTTATATATAATATACATAAAGTATATACAACTGAATCACTTTGCTGTACACTTGAAACTAACACAACATGTAAATCGACTACACTTCAATAAAATAAAAATCTCAAGGGGAAAAAAAAAAAGCTTCCCATTAGACATCTGTCCTTCCACTTCCATGAAGTTTCCTACACACGCGTCTTCTGAGGAACAAACATACATATTTCTCCAGTAACACCGTTTGAGAGATGATTGTAAACCGGCTATCCATACCGTGTTAACGTTCTTTTTACAAAGTGTCTGTAAGTTAAATATTTTCTGGAACCTAAAGCCACCCCCCAGCGGGCTCCTCCTTCCCCGAAACCCCCTTGGGACCGCGGATTTAGGGGTGAACTTGGACACTGCCCGGAGGAAGCGCCACCCCTTCCTCTAGGCTCCGGGAGAGTCGGCCCCGCGACACTTCCTTTCTCCCCCGGGCTTGACTAAACACAGCGCATACCGGAGAACAGAAGCCGCGCTCAGGAGAAAACAGAAGGACTCGGCCGTTTCCCCTGACCCGAGCCAGGCGCAGGGACGCCGCTCGCCCCGCCTGCCGCGCTAGGGCAGGACTGGTGTCCGCAGCGGTCCCTGGCCCTAACGAGACCTCAGTGGACCACCAGCCCGGGTCCAAGTGCCACCCCTGCCGCCCGCCCCGCGGAGCCACTTACAAGACCTCGCGGGCGGCCCCCAGCGCGGAGGTCAAGCGCCTCTCGGCGCGGCCAGGGTCACACTCAGACCCGAAGGGCGCCCGCCGGGGTCTGAGCTTCTTCTTTAGGCTCCGCGCGGACTCGTACCGGGGTCGGAGGCCAGAGCGGCCAGGCGGGTTGGAGTCCTCGGGGCTGCCCGCGCGCCCGAGCCCCCACGCAGCCTCCGCCGCCCTCACCTCTCACAGGCGTCCGCTGAGTCCACCTCCTCCTCCTCCGCCGCCATGGCCGCAGTCGCCGCACAGCCGTCACACCTCACCCCAAAGCCGGCTGACAGGCCGACAGGAACGCGCTGGGCTGCCACCGCCCTTAAGGCCGCTGGCCGCGCAGGCGTAGCCCGCCCACTCGTACGACCCCGTGGCGCGGCCGCGCGCATGCGCATGCGGACCATCTCCGTCCTACTCGCCAGCTACGCCTGCGTCATCCGAGCAGACGAGCTGTGGTGAGGTCGGTGCGCAGGACTGTCAACCTGGAGGAACTGGTGAGACTCCTTGGTTGAGTTAGGTGGTAACTAATTTCCATAATGACTGTGTTAATGCATCATCCGCTGATGTTGATTGTCACGTGCTGGGCACTGGACGGGTACCTAGCATTTCTCTCGAGACTACCTTCCGCTGGAAGAGCCAAGATAGTATTCGATAGTTGCTGCAATAGCGAACGGAAAATCTTTGATGAAGGAGCTGTGGCCTGCGGCCGGCCCTTTCCTATTAGTGGGTGGCCAAGGGGAGAGGACGACTCCTAGGAACTGCTTCAATCAGTCGATATTCACCGCCGTGCGGGACACTGCTCCAGGCGCTGGAGTTACAGTGATGACCAAAACCGGCGCTTTCCATCCACCCCACACTCGATGCACACTGGGGGATGTAAAGAGTCAGCGTTTAGGTACTTAGAGTTCTTGAAGGGGATCGCCAATGTAAATATCAGTAATTCTTAACTTGTTTTAAAGTCTTAGCCATCAATTTCTGCCCGCTTTTGTAGCCGCATAACTCTCTACTATTCATTTATTTGTATCTGCCATTTGCCTACTATGTGCCCAGTCTGTTCTAGACACTGAGAAACAGTGAATTGAAATAGGGCTTGCGACTTTAGGGAACCTACGCTGATATATTATGCTTTGTTTTAGGCACAGTTCATCACTTTTCCTAACTCTTCTCCATCACTGCAGCCCCTTTTTCTCTCCTCTGAGTCCCCATAATCCAAACTGTATGTCACTTATCTGGTACTCAGATTCTCAGACTTGTCTAATTGTTATGGCTTTTTAATGGACATCTTTGAATATTCTTACATCTACCTTAAAAGTTCCTTTAGGATGGGGACGGTGCCTTCTGTGATTTAGGGGTTGGGGGGAAAGCAACTCATAATCCCTTGGGCATACCATCTCCATCTATCAGACCATATCCTTCTGGAGGCATTTCTCTCTTTATGGGCCAAACTTGTTATTGTGGACCCTCCTGCATGGAGTACAGTAGCAATCCAGTGGTATTGATTCTAGTATCAAAACCTAAGAATGTGACAGCAACTGCCCTCTGGGGGGCGAAAGACGGGTGCTACAAAGCTTAAGAAATGTTAAACTGTGGCAAAGAAAGAATAAAGTTAAAAATGGGACCTGGGGACTCAAGACCTCATGGATCAAGAGTCTCGAATGCCTGCCTCATTGTCTTTATTGTGCTCTCAGGAATGTAAAAAAATGTGAGAAAATAGAAACCCCAAGGCCCTCTGCCTCCAGTCACCTTGTATTTTAACTCTGACCTTTACTCTAACATTCTGTATCTAAAGGGTATCTATAAGGCTGGCATCAGTTATCTGTGCATAGCATCTTGAGGAACAATCGGTGCCTGCTCAAGCAGTTTTCTGACTTGAGCTAACCTAGTTTTCCGAAATCAACACTTTGTCCCCTCAGTTAATGCCTGACTTGCTGAGCTAGTTCCCGCTAGCCCCTTACTTATAGTTACTTATAGCTAAGTCTCACATCAGGATGAATAAGCACTTTTCCAACTTCTAGTTTCCTTAGGGTTTAGAAAATACATCAGGAAGATTTCTCCCCACATTTCCCCCTTTTTGTTTTGGCAGGAGAGCTAAAGTAGCTTTTGCCATTTCTTTCTTCATTATTTCTTGGATTGCTCCTTAGTGCCTCTGAAGACTAAACAAAAAATAATTAAGAATCCACAGAAAGCAATTACAGTTCCAAGTAGCCCACCACCAATATTATTAAACCATTCTATCGGGTTGATATTTTTTTAACCCTTCCACTATTCCTCTTAAGACCTCTTCTCCAGGTGAATCATTTACTGAGGCATGTTGGATGCCCAAGATTGTTGTCTGTAATTTTTTAATATCTAGCTTCAGATTATCCATATGACCTCGGGTATGTCTTTTGATTTGCTCCCATGATGTTTCGTTAGCATTATTACTCATGGGGGAGTCACACAGAGTGAGGTGACATTCCAGTCACGTTTCAGTTGAGTCTATTATCTTAGGTTTTGAATTTCATCCCCTACTAGCAAGACAGCACTTTCCAAGTCCATTAGTCTGTGATTAACTTCTTCATCTGTGTGGGCTTGACTGCCCCCTGCAGCACTAGCAGTTTTATGCCATTCCTGTACAAAATGAGTTGTTTGAATGGTTTGATGCAAAGCAACTCCAGCAACTGCTGCAGTAGAGGCAATAGCAATTATCCCCATTATGGCAGCTATAAGTAAGCCTATAAAACATTTGATCTTTTGAGGAGATCACTCAGCATGGTAAGCAAAGCATGTATATTCGGGGATAATTCCCAAGATCTGGACTGCTGAACAGGAATCCAGACCCCAATGCGTCTCTCAAAATTGCATATGAATATGAGGGATCATGTTTATCTTGATCCAAGCAGGTATATAGTTTACAATCAGCACAGACTAAAGTTTTTTCTTCCTTTTGAATTTTAAACTTCCCGACTTTGAAAACATATGGGTCCTTGATATAAGATCGAATATAAAAGGTCCATTCTGGGAGTTCCTGTTGTGGCTCAGTGGTTAACGAATCCGACTAAGAACCATGAGGTTGCGGGTTTGATCCCTGGCCTTGCTTAGTGGGTTAAGGATCTGGCGTTGCCGTGAGCTGTGGTGTAGGTTGCAGATGCAGCTCGGATCCCGCGTTGCTGAGGCTGTGGCAAAGGCAAGCAGCTATAGCTCCTGTTAGACCCCTAGCCTGGGAACCTCCGTATGCCGCGGGTGCGGCCCTAGATAAGCGAAAAAAGACAAAATAAATAAATAAATAAAAGGTCCATTCTGCTGACATATTGAAAAAGAGGCTATAATCCAAGTCCTTAACATATTGACCATCCCAGATTTGCATTTCATTAAAACATCGGTATTTTCCATAAGTCAGTTTGAGCTTTCCCATTTTTAAACTGTGGCCATGAAGGCACCAAACCTGACTCATACCATCCTGTTAGAACTAAGGATCTAGTTGAGATTTTTGGATTCTTCCCATCACTACAGACTCTCCATGAGAGCAGAATATTAGGAAAGCAGAGAGGTCCTTAGCACATACAATTGGGGGCTGCATACCCCTTAGGGGACCAGTCTCATACTGTTCTGTAGGAATCATTAAGCAGTATCACGCCCTATTCTCCGCTACAACTGTCCCACTGAATCTGACTTTTATTCTCAAATTTACTCTTTTTTAGTGAACGAGGAGGTCTGTTTGGGATGTCTTTATTATAATTTCTAATTCTTTGAAACATGAAACTGAGTCCAGTCAGTAGATGTATATTGGAATTTGTAAACTGGGAAAGATATCCTGAAAACCAAACCTGTGATTGTGGCTTCAAACATCCTTCTTCCTCTCCTATGCATATGGGCCAAGTTTCAAATACTACGACTTGATTAAAGGGAGTCCCTTCCTCTTCCTTATGATATGGCAGTCTATCATCCTTGGGGCCGGGAGTCCTGGAAGAATCATTAACAAAAACAGGTATAGATGCCTCTTCCCAATTAACTGGTCTTAAAAGGGGAGAATTGCGCACATAAGCCAGAATGTTTAATTTGGAGTTACTGCAGTTGCAATGGGAATACTAACTGCGATAGCTATGAGGACAAACATAGTAGTTGTTAGTTAGAAGGTGTCACTGCTTTCTTTTCCTTGTCCAACTGGTTTTCCACTTTTTGACAGAGATGTTTTATCTGTACCCATGTTGTAATGCTCGCCCTTTTTGTCTGTGGCAAGGAGACTGTGATCCTTGTCGTATTCAGTGACAGTCCTGCGAAACTCATCACAGGGGGTTCCACGTCCTATGCAAAGCGGCATCTCTTTGGTTTGCTCATGATAAGGCTTCACTCTCTGCGATGGCACTCACACCGGATTGATCGCTTCTCCTGGTGAAATACAAGCAAACCCTCTTCCCCATGTAATTAACTTCCCTGGGGACCAACAGTTTGTTAGTGGGTCTTGCCACCAAACTAGGGTTCTTCAAAGGACCTTGTTTCTTTTAACTGTACTCAAAAGTGTTTTTCAGTTGCAGCCTCAGCAGTGTTCGCTGGCAAATTCAAAAAATTAAGTGTAAAGAGAGTTTTGTTTAAAACAGTCTGTGGACTTTGTCCGGCACTATCACCTTCCTTGTCTCCCCCCCTTTTGTTTTTGTAGCATTAGTTTTAGAGCAAGATTAGCTCTTTCAACAATGGCCTGTCTTTGTGAGTTATAAGGAATGCCAACGGAATGAGAAATAGCCCAGGAATCAAGGAACTGTTTAAAATTTTTACTGCTATATGCAAGGCCATTATCTGTTTTAATTGTTTTAGGAAGTCCCATAGCAGCAAAACAAGCATAGAGATGTCAAATTACATGTTTTGTCTGCTCACCGGACTGGGCCATGGCCCAAACAAATTGAGGACAAGTATTAATTGAAACATGTATATAGGACAATTTACCAAACGAAGAGACATGTGTAACATCTATTGCCCTAAGTCATTCAGGCTGAGTCCTCTGAGGTTAACTCCTGGTTCTGACTGAGAGAGATTGTTTATAATTTGACATGAGGGGCAAGTCCTTAAAATTTCTTTTGCTTGATTCCATGTAATATCAAATTTATTTTTTAAACCTTTTGCATTAATGTGGGTCAGTTTATGAAAATGTCTCACTTCCAGTAACACAGGAGCCACCAAGTGATCAGCCGCTTCATTTCCTTGCCACTGTTAGAGGTCCTGGCAGAGTAATATGGGCCCTAATATGAGTTACGTAGAAGGGGTTTGTTCTTGCTCGAATTACAGATTGCAGTAAACTAAATAGTTCATATAACAGTGGGGAAAGAGATTGTTTTATAGTGGCCATTTAAATCATGTTGGCCATATGAACCACATAAACAGAATCAGACAAAATATTAACGCTTCAGGTATATCTTTTAAAATTTTAATGACAGCACACAATTCTGCTGTTGTGCCTAGAGTTGAGGCATTGGGATTATTTTTATTTTAAATCCATGGAGTTCCCGTCGTAGCTCAGTGGTTAACGAATCCGACTAGGAACAATGAGGTTGTGGGTTCAATCCCTGGCCTTGCTCAGTGGGTTAAGGATCCGGCGTTGCCGTGAACTGTGGTGTAGGTTGCAGACGCGGCTCGGATTCCGCGTTGCTGTGGCTGTGGCGTAAGCCGGCAGCTACAGCTCTGATTGGACCCCAAGCCTGGGAACCTCCATGTGCCACGGGTGCGGCCCTAGATAAGGCAAAAACCCTAGATAAGGCAAAAAGACAGAAAAAAGAAAATCCTGTATATCTCGCTTGTCCTTTGCTAGTGCCGTCTGTCAAAATTACCGGGGCATCTGTAATAGAAGTTTTCACAATCCTAGGAATAATCCATTGTGTTCTCCTAATGAATTGTATTACTAGGTTTTTAAGCTAAGGGTTATCAGTCTCTCCCACAAAGTCAGCAAATGCTATCTGCCAGCCAGTATGATTTTGAAAACAGCCCTGTATTTCTTTAGCTGTTAAATTCACAACATGTGACAGATCAAGTCCATTTAATTGTTTGCTATGTGTTCTCTCCTTTATTACTAATTGAGCTATTAAATCTAAATAGGGCGACAGAAATTTTGTCATATTATTGGGCAGGAATAACCATTCTACTAATTTTTCCTTCTACATCAGTAAATCCGGAGGAGAATGAGGTGAAGGAATAACAATCAATAACAATCAACTGTAAAGGCTGATTGTTACTCACTCTTTGTAATTGAGAAGTCTGTATTTTCTTTTCCATCAATTTTAATTCCTCTAAAGTCTCTGGGGTCAGTGTTCTTGGCCTATTTAACTTTGAGTTTCCCCATAGCAGAGCAAACAAATTGGATATCTCATAGGTGGATGTCCCTATACAGGGTCGAAGCCAATTAATATCCCCTAATAATTTCTGCAAATCATTTAATGTCGGTATTTGATCTTTTCTAAGTCTACTTTCTGCAGCTTTACAATTGTTCTTTCTACTGTTGTCCCTAAATATTGATATGAAGTCTTAGATTGGATTTTCTCAGGAGCTATCATTAGACCTGCTTGATCAAGACATAATTGTAAAGCTTTATACACAGCCGTGATCCGTTCCTTTGAGGGAGGGGGCGCAAAGAATGTCATCCATGTAATGAAAAATGTAACAATCTGAAAATCTCGTCTGACTGTTTCTATAGCCTGGGACACAAAATATTGGCATTATTGTAGGGCTATTTGACATGACTTAAGACAACACTTTCCATTGATATCTCTTTCTTGGGGCTATGTTATTTAAGACAGGCACTGAAAATGCACATTTTTTCATTATCCTCTGGATGGAGAGGTACTGTGAAAAAGCAGTCCTTCAAAACAGTAACTATTAGAGGCCATTCAGCAGGGAACATACTAGGAGATGGAAGGCCAGGTTGTAAAGCCCCCATAGGTTGAATGACTGCATTTACCCCTTTAGGATTTGTCAACAATTGCTATTTTCCTGATTTTTTCTTAATGGGAAACACTGGAGAATTCGAAGGACTAAACAACTCTTCTATATGTCCTTTAGCTAATTGTTCAGCAATTAACTCATTCAAAGCATCCAGCTTTTCTCTAGTTAGAGGCCACTGCTCAACCCAAACTGGTGTCTCAGTTTTCCATTTCAATTGTAAAGGCTCAGGAGAGGGGATATCGCTTTTACAAGCAGTGGCCACTATTGAAAAGGCTGATATCCAAGACCTGACCTATCCTTTTTTCTTTGTCTCAATAAGATGCGCCCTTCCTTGATGATATTTTCCCAAGCCAAGACCAGGTTGATAACCTTGTTTCAAAAGCATATTTTGACCTTGTGGACTATATTTATCAAATGGAGGGATATGAATTTCTGCACTCCATTGTTGTAAAAGGTCTCTTCCCCATAAATTGATGGGCAGATCTGCTATGTATGGCTGTGACTTAGCTGGCTGCCCATCAGGCCAAGTGCAAGGTAATACTTGTGAACTTTTGCAATATTTCCTTGGGCTTTCCGTAATCCAGTTACATTAATATCACCAGGGTCAGTAGGCCAATTACGAGGTCAGTGATGCCAGCTGATGACTGGGACGTCCTCTCCAGTATCAATCAAACCCATAAAAACTTTGCCATTTAATATTATATTACAAGTTGGCCGTTGTTCAAGAAATTCTCAGACAAAAACTCCTATTCCTCCTGAGCTCCTAAAACCCTTTTTTCCTTGCACTGTATCTGAATTTCCTACTTTGCAATATGGCAGGATCAATAATTGGGCTATTCTATCCCCTTTCTCTATTTTCCATGGCACTGTGGTGTAAACCATTACTTGAATTTCTCCTTGATAGTCACAATCTGTCACTCCAGTATGTATTCGTACCCCTGTGAGGTGAGTTCAGATCTTCCCAGCACTAATCCTGCCTTTCCTTCTTCTAAAGGCCCAGTGATCCCTGTCTTAATAGAATGGGGATATCACTACGAATCACGATCTGATCCTTCACACAGGAGATCTGTTGCTGCACTTCCTGCTGTGGCGGGGGATAGTTCCAATGCATTTCAGAGTATGGAGACTGTCTGGCTTGATTTTGGATGGGGAAGGCTCCCTTGGATAACAGGGCTAGGAACTGGCCCCTCTGGGAGGTTCCTGCTTTATGGAAAGCAGAACGGCACTGTTTAGACCAGTGACATCCCTTTCTGCATCTTGGGCATAGCCCAGGTTACTCTGGACTGGCTTTGAACTGGACTGCTATTATTATAATTGGGCATCTTCACTTTTTGTCAACATTGTTTTTTTTTTGTGTGTCCAGGCTTTCCACAATTAAAATACTTTCCTGAAAATAGTTTTTTTAGTTTCAGGCCTGCCATTGCTTGAGCCATCATTGTGCCCTTTAAGCTTTCTGTTCCAACTCCCTGACATAATTGCACATAATCATTTAATGTTCCCTTCCCTTTAACATTTACAATTGCCTTTTTACAATCAGTATTTGCATTTCCGTATGCCATCAATTGCAAAAGAGTATCAGCCGCTTCTGCATTGGTGACCTAACGTCTAATGGCCTCCTGCAAGTGGGCTATGAATTCAGTATAAGGTTATTTAGGCCCTTGTATACTTTTCTGAATTGAAGTTGGAATGTGACCTTTAGCCTCACTCTTGTCCCAGGCTCATTCATGGGCAATATCTCCTAACTTGCTCAATGGCAATATCCTCCATAAGAACCTGGTCCTATACACATCCCCACTGGCCTACACCTAGTAACTGATCCAAAAAGATGGGAATATTTCTAGTCTGATTATGGGTAGCCATAGTCTTAGCATGATCATGCTACCATGTTTTAGATTGCAAATTCTCCAGGAGACAATAGTGTACATGCTAGAGTCACACAGTCAGCAGGAATTAGTCTGTTGCCTTCTGCTATTCCCTGAATTATTCCCAAAGTAAATGGGGAATTTGCTCCATAATTTTGAACAGATTGTTTTAATTCTTTTAATATTTTAAATGGAAATGCCTCATGCACTGCCTCATAAACTCCATTTGGATTGTTAGGATCTACCCTAGTTGCTATTCTTTGATGAATAGTGACTGGGAAGGCCATCTGCATTGCATCTAATTTGCCTTCCTGTCTTGCCTGCCAAATGCCCTTTAGAATGGAAGAAACAACAGGCTTTCCTGCTGCTGGTAGACCTTCCAATACTTCTGGAAGTGTCAGAGCTCCACCCTTTGGTATAACAAAAGTCACAGGAGGAGGAGGAGGAGGCAGAAGAAATTCATCCTCCTCAAAGCTGACCAGAGCTGTTGGTTCCAAATTAAATAGCTCCCGCCAAGCAGCCCTTTCAGGGACCTTATATTCGGGCTCCTCTCTCGGGTATACAGAATCCTCATCCTGACTGTCATCTGAATTTTCAGGGGTCTGCAAAGGCTCCAATACCGATTTAATCAACCCCCAGGTTGACCAGATCGATACTGGTGTAGGAACTCCTTTACCATGTAACTTTTTAAATTCACTGCCAACCCTTTCCCATGTTTTCAAGTCTAACATTCCCAAAGTCAGAAGCCAAGTACAAAGTTTCTCAATTATCTGTAATAACCTCAGCAATCTACTTTCACTTGTTTTTTTCTCCACCTGCCTTCAGGAGCTGCCCTAAAAGGCATAAGTAAGGTCTATATAGTTCTGACCCAATGTTATTTCCTATTATTTCCCTGAATATACCCGAGAGCTTATTTTACTTACCTGCAGGAATTTTCAGAGGGCTCCCTTCTTTTTCCTCTCAGGGCTCTGCCGTGCTCCTGTAAATTCTGTTCCACCGTCGTTGCGGTCCTTCGTCCTTCAAGCCCCATGTTGGTGCCACTTGCGGAGACCAGCTCAGCAAGTGGGTTAAAGGATGGGTGCTACAAAGCTTAAGAAATGTTAAACGGTGACAAAGAAAGACAGAATAAAGTCTAAAGATGGGGCCTGGGGACTCAAGACCTTGTGGATCAAGAGCCTCGAATGCAGATGCCTCATTGTCTTTATTGTGCTCTCAGGAATGTAAAAAATGTGAGGAAATAGAAACCCCAAGGCCCTCTGCCTCCAGTCACCTTGTACTTTAACTCTGACCTTTACCGTAGCATTCTCTATCTAAAGGACATCGATAAGGCTGACATCAGTTATCTATGCATAGCATCTTGGGGAACAATCGGTGCCTGTCAAGAAGTTTTCTGACTTGAGCCGACCCAGTTTTCCAAAGTTGACACCTTGTCCTCTCAGTTAATGCCTGACTTGCTGAGCCAGTTCCCTCTAGCCCCTTACTTATAGTTACTTATAGCTAAGTCCCACATCATCATGAATAAACACTTTTCCAACTTATAGTCTCCTTAGGGTTTAGAAAATACATCAGGAAGATTTCTCCCCACAAGCAACTATGGCAGCACTTTCAGAAAGTTAGACTAGAGAGTATGTACCCTCAGAAGTCTTGAATGTGGAGACTGCTCTCAGAGATGCCTGTGGCTGTACTTCACAGTTTAAAAGAAAATCATTGATCCAGTACTGGTATTTATCCAGAAATTGACAGTGCAGTGTGTAGGGCTGTGGGACTTCATGATCTTCCCCAAATCTGGGGGTAGCTCTGCCCGGGCTTCATCTTGTTGCTGGTAGAGAATCTGTCTTTGGCAAGAAGTCAAAACTGAAATCAGCCATCTGCCTAACCTCCAGGATGCTGCCAGCAGTGAAAGAACCCCGCTGCTCTACCCTGATTTCCACACCACCGTGGAGCCTTTAGACTGTGTCTTCTTGGGAGACAGTGAGGCCAACATCTATTGATGCAACCTGTACCTGGATAGCTCCTTCTACCCCAGCCTCCATCACTGCTTAAGCCAGATCTTCTCTATTACTGTCTCCCTGTATTTGGGTAGTGCCCTGAGAGCAAACCTCCCTGAGTTCCAGGCCAACCTGGTGCCTTATTTCCAAATCAGTTTCTCTTTGGTAATGTGCTAACCACTTACCTTGATTAAGCAGTATTGATTTTGGGGGAATCAGCCTAATTTGAGCTCTCCAGGTAAATGCATAGCCTGTTCTACATGCTCTACCCTAGAGCTGTAGAGTCCAAAGAACTAATGCTTCTATTATACCACCAAGATCAAGTGTACCATAGAAGTGTTGACTAGTGCTACCATTACAGTTGATGACTGGTGCCTCGCTGGTTTCAAGTTTGGCATGCATTTATTTATTTATTTTTTGGCCATGGCGTGCAGCACCTTGATGTGGGGTCTCTGTTCCCAGGCCAGGGATTGAACCTAAGCCGCAGCAGTGAAAGTGCCAAGTCCTAACCACTAGACCACCAGGGAACTCCCCAAAACTTCAAGGTTGGCTTTAATTTCTAGCCCCCCCCCTCAGCAGTGATTCCCCAGGGGAAATGCTGAACAATAAATACCATAGCCATCACAGGGATCTGGGCCTTTATCATAAATCTGCCAAGCTAGCACTTGCAAACAGGAATGAGAATGAGGGTATAGGGGGTTTTCTGAGGACTTCTGTGGCCTGGCTGCACTATAAATGTTTATAACGTTCTAGAATTTAAGAAAGCAAGTGTGGCAGGGAAATAAGGACATGGGATAGTAAGGGTAATTGGTAGCTGGATTGGGGAGGGGGCTGGTACCAATCAGCTATTGATCTCAGTGAGTTGGGGAGGGATCACATGATTAGGGCTTCTCAGACCCAAATCTTCATGCAAACTTCTGTGGATTTAGTTAAATGGTGGATTGACTCTGTAGGTCTAGGGTGGGGCCTGAGATTCTCTTTTTCCAACTGATTGTCAGTGATGCCTAGGTTCCTGCTGCTAGTCAGCAGGCTGCCCTTTAAATAAAACCATGGAAATGTTCTAAATCCCCAATTCCAACTGTAGCAGCCGCGAGCCACATCTGTCTATGGAGCATGTGAAATTTAGCCAGTGTGACTGAATTTTTGATTCTAATTAATTTAAATTTTAAAACCCCCATGTGGCTGATGCTACCATGTTAGACAGCAGGCTCTCGATCTCATAGTCTTTGTCTATGAAAATGAGAGTTTGAGACTAGATGATTCCCCCAAGGTGCCTTCTAACATTCTGTGGTTCCAGGGTATCGTTTTCAAAGTGCATGTGGAGGATGAGGCCAGGAGTTTCATGACAGAATGGCTGTTGAAGTCTGGAGTAAAGCATGAGCGGTAGAGAGCTCCACCATTGTGGGGTAGGGGAAGAGGAGCACGTTCTTCTAGGAGCTGGATTCTAGAACTCAGGGCTAGAGCTGCCCTCCATGGATACAAGACTCTGAGTAGCTAATGAGTGTCACTTGAACTCTCAGAACAAGGTAAAAGACCTTCAGCAAGATACAAAAGCCAGGCCCTAAGGGAAAAGAGTGATTAATTTAACCACATCTGAATTTGAAACATCTGTGTGAAAAAAAGATACTGAAGCACAATGCAAAAAAATACAGGACAGACCAGGAAAATCTGTTTGGCCATGTTAGGAAACCACAGTTTAATCTCTTCCATTTATAAAGAAAAGCTTCGAAAATAGAGTAAAAAATAGTCCCTCAGTTTTCTCTCAGCCAAAAGATGCTCATACTCATCTGTAATCAAGGGAATGCAAATTGAAACCATGATGATTTAAATGAAAAAGGCTCATGGTTCTAAATACTGGTAAGAACATGGGTCAGTGGAGAATGGTTCAACCCAGTTGGTGGGAGTGCCAATTTTAACAGCCATTTGGAAAATTGTTTGAGAGTTACCTGTCAAAAATAAAAGATTATGTACCCTCTGGTCCAGAAATTTAGCTTCTGGGGGTCTGGCCTTTCTCATATGCACATAGAGACATAGAAAGAGATTCCCCCCCCCAGTATTCTAATAGCAAAGAAAAATCAGTAAGGATGCCTATGATTAAATAAAATCCTGTAAACTAGCCCCCATAATATGAAATACTGTGGTAGCAATTAAGAAAAATGAGGTAAATCTATATGCACTAATATGGAAAGTGCTCCAGAGCAAATGTAGAAAAAGCAAAATTCATGAAATTGCCAAAAGTTGCTTCTTTGATATAAAATTGAGAAATTCCAGCTAACTGATCAAGGGAAAAAGAAGTGCAAGTAAATAATATCAGGTTTAGAAAAGAGGATATTACTACAGAACCCAGCAATATAAAAAATATAACTACGCAACGTTACAAAGAGCTTATGCCAATAAATTTGGCAATTTAGATAAAAAGGACAAAACATTTAGAGAACATAACTTGCCCAAACTGGCCAGATACAATGGAAACCTGAATAGCTAATATCTATTTGTAGTTGAATATGTAAGTTTAAAAAAGACTTTCCACAATGAGTATTTTTTCAAATACTTAATTAATTGCCTTCCTATGGTAGAATAAGATGGCCACAGATTCTTTGCCAGTTCTCAGCATTGAGAGCTGGAGTCTGTTTTTCATCCCCTTCAACTGACCTGAGACTTGTTTTGGCCAATAGAATGTGACAGAAGTGATGCTCTGTAATTTCCAAGGCTGGAACTTGAGAGCTCTGTAGATTCATTATTCACCAATTTATACATTTCCTATTTTTAATTACTTAATTAATTGTATTATAATTATAGATGAACAAAAATCATCACAACCAAATTTTATAGCATTTCTATCCCAAACCTTCAGTGTATCCTGCCACACCCCAGATTGTCTCATTTGGAAACCATAAGTATTCCAAAGTCTGTGAGTGAATGTTTGTTCTGCAAAGAAGTTCATTGTGTCCTTTTTTTAGATTCCCCATGTAAGTGGTAGCATTTGATGTTGGTGTCTCATTGTCTGATTGGTTTCACTTCGCATGCTAATTTCTAGGTCCATCCATGTTTCTATAAATGTTGCATTTCATTCCTTTTAATGGCTGAATAATATTCCATTGTGTATCCATTCCTCTGGCGATGGGCATTTAGGTTATTTCCATGACTTGGCTATCGTATAGAGTGCTGCAATAAACATTGTAGTACATGTGTCTTTTTGAGTCATAGATTTCTCTGTATAGATGCCCAGGAGTGGGATTGCTAGATCAAATGGTAATTCTATTTTTAGTTTCCTAAGGAATTGCCATACTGGTTTCCACAGTGGTTGCACCAATTTGTATGCCCACCAGCAGTGTAGTAGGGATCCTTTTTCTCCACACCCTCTCCAGCACTTTTTGTTTGTAGACATTTTGATGATGGCCATTCTGGCTGGTGTAAGGTGGTACCTCATGGTGGTTTTGATTTGCATTTCTCTAATAACGAGAGATGTTGAACATTTTTTCATGTGTTTTTGGCCATCTGTATGTCTTCTTTGGAGAACTGTCTGTTTAGATCTTCTGCCCATTTTTTGATGGGGTTGTTTGTTTTTTTGGTATAGAACTGTAGGAGGTATTTGTAAATTTTGGAGATGAGTCCCTTTTCAGTCGATTCATTTGCAAATATTTTCTCCCATTCTGTGGGTTGTCTTTTCATTTTGTTTAGGGTTTCCTTTGCTATGCAGAAACTTTGAAGTTTCATTAAGTCCCATTTGTTTATTTCTCTTTTTATTGTCCTTACTCTCACACTTGGATCTGAGAAGATGTTGCTATTATTTTTGCTGGAGAGTGTTTGGCCTATGTTTTCCTCTAAGAGTTTTAGAGTATCTGGTCTTATATCTAGATCTTTAATCCATTTTGAGTTTATTTTTGTGCGTGGTGTTAGGAAGTGTTCTAGTTTCATTTTTTTACATGTGGCTCTCCAGTTTTCCCAGCACCACTTATTGAAGAGGCTGTCTTTTCTCCAATGTATATTCTTGCCTCCTTTGTCATAGATTAGTTGACTGTAGGTGCGTGGGTTTAATTCTGGGCCTTCTATCCTGTTCCACTGATCCATATTTCTGTCTTTGTGCCAATACATACGGTTTTGATGACTGTAGCTTTCTAGTATAGTCTGAAGTCAGGGAGCTTGATTCCTCCATCTCCGTTTTTCTTTCTCAGGATGTCTTTGGCTATTCTGTTTTTTTTGTGCTTCCAAACAAACTTTAAAATATTTTGTTCTAGTTCTGTGAAAAAAGTCCTTGGTAATTTGATAGGGATTGCATTGAATGTGTAGATTGCCTTGGGTAGTATAATAATTTTGATAATATTGACTCTTCCAATCCAAGAGCATGGTATATCTTTCCATCTGTTCATGTCATCCTAGATTTCTTTCATCAGCGTCTTATAGTTTTCAGATTACAGGTCTTTTGTCTCTTTAGGTAGGTTTATTTCTAAGTATTTGATCCTTTTTGATGTGATGGTAAGCGGGATTGCTTCCCTAATTTCTCTTTCTGATCTTTCATTGTTAGTTTGTAGAAATGCAGTTGATTTCTGTGTATTAATTTTGTGCCCTGTGACTTTGCCAAATTCATTGATGAGCTCTAATAGTTTTCTGGTAGAGTCTTTAGGATTCTCTAGGTATAGTATCATGTCATCTTCAAACAGTGATCGTTTGACTTCTTCCTTTCCAGTTTGGATTCCTTTTATTTCTATTTCTTCTCTGATTGCTGTAGCTAGGACTTCCAGAACTATGTTGAATAGTAGTGGCGAGAGTGGACATCCCTGTCTTGTTCTTGATCTCAGCGGGAATTCTTTCAGCTTTTCACCACTGAGAATGATGTTAGCTCTGGGTTTGTTATAGATGGCCTTTATTATGTTGAGGAAGATTCCCCCTATGCCCACTTAAGGGTTTTTATGAGTAGTGGGTGTTGGCTTTTTCTGCATCTATGGAGAGGATCATATGGTTTTTATTCTTCAGTTTGTTAACGTGGTATATCACACTGATTGATTTGTGGATATTGAAGAATCCTTGCATCCCTAGGATAAATCCCACTTGATCATGATGTACAATCCTTGTAATGTATTGTTGGATTAGGTTGACTACTATTTTGTTGAGAATTTTGCATCTATGTTCATCAGTGAGACTGGCCTGTAATTTTCTTTTTTTGTGATATCTTTGTCTGGTTTTGGTATCTGAGTGATGGTTGCCTCATAGAATGAGTTTGGGAGTGTCCCTTCCTCTGCAATTTTTTGAAATAGTTTCGGAAGGATAGGTGTTAGCTCTTCTCTAAATGTTTGATAGAGTTCCCCTGTGAAACCATCTGGTCCTGGACTTTTGTATGTTGGAAATTTCTAAATCACAGTTTCAATTTCAGAACTTGTGATTGGTCTATTCATATTTTCTATTTCATCTTGGTTTAGTCTTGGAAGATTGTAGTTTTCTAAGAATTTGTCCTATGTATTGGCATATAGTTGCTTGTAGTAGTGTCTTATGATCCTTTGTTATGTCTGTGACATCTGTTGTTACTTCTTTTTCATTTCTAATTTTATTGATTTGTGTCCTCTCTCTTTTTTTCTTGAGAAGTCTGGCTAAGGGTTTATCAATTTTGTTGGTCTTTTCAAAGAACCAGCTTTTAGTTTCATTGATTTTTCTATGGTTTTCTTTGTTTCTATTTCATTGATTTCTGCTCTGATCTTTATGATTTCTTCTACTAACTTTAGGTCTTGTGTGTTCTTCCCTCTCTAGCTGCTTTAGGCATCAAGTTAGGTTGTTTATTTGAGCTTTTTTTAATTTCCTGAGGTAGGCTTGTATTGCTATAAACTTTCCTCTTAGAACTGTTTCTGCTGCATCCCAGAGGTTTTGGAGTGTTGTATCTTTGTTGTCATTTGCTTCAAGGTATTTTTGAATTTCCTCTTTAATTTCTTCAGTGATCCATTGGTTGTTCAGTACCATGTTGTTTAGTCTCCATGAGTTTGTATTTTTTGCCATTTTTTCTTGCTGTTGATTTCCAGTCGTTTAGCATTGTGGTCAGAAAAGATGCTTGGTATGATTTCAATTTTCTTAAAGTTACGGAGGCTTCATTTGTAGCCCAGGATGTGATCAATCTTAGAGAATGCTCCATGCACACTTGAGAAGAATGTCTATTCTGTTGCTTTTGGATGGAATGACCTATAAATATCTATTAAATCCATCTGGTCTGTGCTTCATTCAGGACCTGTGTTTCCTTATTGATTTTCTGTCGGATGATCTATCCATTGCTGGGAGTGGGGTGTTACAGTCCCCCACTATGTTGGTGTTGTTGTTGATTTCTCCTTTTAAGGTTGTTAGCAGTTGCCTTATATATTGTGGTGATCCTATGCTGGGTGCATAGATATTTACAATTTTTATATCTTCTTCTTGGATTGGTCCTTTGATCATTATGTCGTGCCCTTCCTTGTCTCTTAAAATGTTCATTTTAAAGTCTATTTTGTCTGATATGAGTATCAGCTTTCTTTTGATTCCCGTTTGCATGGAACATTTTCTTCCATCCTCTCTCTTTCAGTTTGTATGTGTCTCTGAAGTGAAGTGGGTCTCTTGAAGACAGCATATATATGGATCTTGTTTTTGTATCCATTCAGCTGGTCTATGTCTTTTGGTTGGGGCATTCAGTCCATTAACATTTAAGGTAATTATTGATAAGTATGTTCTTATTGCCATTTTATAAACTGTTTTGGATTTTTGTTTCTCTTTTTTCTTCCCTTCTTCTCTTGTTGTCTCCTTTTGTGGTTTGATGAATATCTTTAATGTTGTATTTGAGTTGATTTTTCTTATTTGTTTGTGTATCAATTGTGGATTTTTGGTCTGAAGTTTTGATATAGGAGTTGGTTTCTTAATTGCACGTGCATCTCCAGTGTCTTGCATGTTTGCTCTCTTCTCACAATTTCTGATTTTGGTAGCATAATTGTTTATGGATAATTTCGTATCTTTACTGTATATATGCCTTTACTGGTGAGCCTTGTCATTTGTGGTGCTTTGTTTTGTTTTGTTTTGTTTTTTGTCTTTTTGCCTTATCTAAGGCCACACCCATGGCATATGGAGGTTCCCAGGCTAGGGGTCTAACAGGAGCTGTAGCTGCTGGTCTTTGCCATAGCCACAGCAACGTGGGATCCAAGCTACATCTACAACCTACACCACAGCTCACAGCAACGCCACATCCTTAACCCACTGAGCAAGGCCAGGGATCGAACCCGCAACCTCATGGTTCCTAGTCAGATTCGTTAACCACTGAGCCATGATGGGAACTCCTTGTGGTGTTTTTATTTCTGGTTGTGGCCTTTTTTTTTTTTTTCTAGAGAAGTTCCTTTAGTATTTGTTGTAAAGCTAGTTTAGTGTTGCAGAAATCTCTTAACTTCTGCTTATCTGTAAAGGTTTTGATTTCTCCTTCAAATCTGAATGAGAGCCTTTCTGGGTAAAATAATCTTGGTTGGAGGTTTTTTCCTTTCATTAAGTATATCATGCCACTCCTTCTGGCTTCAGAGTTTCAGCTGAGAAATCTGCTGATAACCTTACGGGGTTCCCTTGTATGTTATTTGTTTCTTTTCTCTAGCTGCTTTCAGTATTTTCTCTTTGTCTTTAATTTTGGTCATTTTGATTAATATGTGTCTCGGGGTGTTCCTCCTTGGGTTTATTTTATATGGTACTCATTGTTCTTCCTGGATTTGAGTGAGTGGTTCCTTTCCCATGTTAGGGAAGTTTTCGTCTATTATCTCTTCGAATATTTTTTCTGTCCCCTTCTCTCCCTCTGGCACCACTATAATATGGCTGCTGCAGCTCTAAGACTCTCCTCACTTCGTTTCAATCTTTTATCTCTTTTCTGTTCCATGTTAGTGATTTCCACTAATCTGTCCTCCACCACACTTACTCGTTCTTCTGCCTCCTGTATTCTACTGTTGGCTGCTTTTAATGAATATTTTATTTCAGTTATTGTATTTTGCATCTCTTCTTGCTTAATTTTTACATCTTGTATTTCTTTGCTCAGTGTTTGCTGTAAATTATCAATCTTTGTCTCCAGTTTATTTCCAATGTCTTGCATGATCTTCAGCATCAACAGTCTAAAGTCTTTTTTCCCCCTGGAGGGTGATAATCTCATCACTGAGCTGTTTTTCTGTTTTTTTTTTTTT
>PVHT021183699.1:27603634-27634177 GCA_004024745.2 Catagonus wagneri | reverse complement strand
GATTCCTATCCCTCTGGTGGATGGGGCTTTGTCTCTGGGTGAGATTAGAGGCGGCTGCATGCCCGAGGGGTCTTTATGCAGCCTGTTTACTGGTGGGTGGGGCTGTGATCCCACATGGAGTATTGTTTGGCCTGGGGCTTCTCAGCACTGATGGAGGGTCCAGATTTTCCCAAAAATGGCCACCTCCAGAGAAATGCAGGCTGATGAATGTTCCCAAGAGCTTTGCCTCCCATACCCTTCCCCCACAACAAGCCACAATCAACCCTGTTATCCTAGGAGATCCTCCAAGAATTGCAGTCAGGTTCAGCCAGGGTTCCTGTGGAGACTTTGCTTTGCCCTGGGACCCAGTGCACTTGAAAGTCTGTGTGCGCCTTTCAAGAATAGGGTCTCTGTTTCCCCCAGTCCCATGGAGCTCCTGCACAGAAGCCCCACTGGCCTTCAATGCCAGGTGCTCCGGGGGCTGTTTCTCCCTGTGCCAGATCTCCAGGTGTGGGGATTTGATGTGGGGCTCAGAACTCTCAGTCCTGTGGTGAGTCTCTGTGATACAGTTACTTTCCAGTCTGTGGGGCTTCCCACCCGGGAGGTGTGGGGTTGATTATATCGCATAATTGCCCCTCCTACCTCTTGATGTGGTCTCCTCTTTGTCTTCTGGAGTAGAATATCTTTTTGAAAGTCTCCAGTCCATTTGGTTGAAGGTTGCTCGGCATTTGGTTGTAATTTTGTTGTTTTTATGAGAGAAGTTGAGTTCCAGTCCTTCTATTCTGCCATCTTAATCAGTACTCCAATCTTCCATTTGTTTTTAACTAGGTCCTTTTACTAAAGAAGGTGGTGATTTGAGCTCCATCCACGCTTACCATTGTTCAAGCTTTAGAATTCCAGAAAGAGCCAATGGCACCTCTCATCCTCTATCTGAGTCCACTCTTTTTTTCTATTTTCCTCCCTGGGTTTCATTTCCTTTATAACAGGTTACACCTTATCCGATCTCACCTTCTTTGTCTCTGAAATGGGGATGAGGCTGTTCTTTTTTTCCCTTTGTGCTTAGTGTAGTTTCACTCACTCACAGGGGCCCGCAGGCAGAGGAGTCATACACAGCTCTCCTGAACAGAGTTCCTAATCTATACATTTCCTTTTCAAAATTGACTGCTGTGGCGAAAGTCTGACTACCGTGAGACTTCCCTGCTGTGAGGAAGCTCTGCTAGCCATGTGGTGAGAGGGGCACCAGACTTGTGAGTGAAGCCATCTTAGCATTACAGCCCATGAACCTGTTGCCTGAATGCAGCTATGTGAATGACACCAGCCAGTACAAAGTGGATTAAAATAATCTACCCAAATGGGATTAAATTCCTGACTCACAGAATTCTTACAAAATAAAATAGTGGTTGTTTAAACCCACTGCATTTTGAGGTAATTTGTTATATAGCAGTATAATTGAATCCTTTACCCCACCAATGTATGATGTGCTATTATTTCATATACTAAATAGGTAGTTGATTTACTGAGTTAAATTTTTTTCACAAAAAAAGTTTACAAAGTTTTGTTTTTTTAACTTTTGAGATAATTGCAGATTCACATGCATTTGTGAGAATAATACAGAGATCTCATGTATCCTTTACTGGTTTCCCCTTGTGGTAGCGTCTTGCAAAACTAAAGCACAATGTCACAATCAGAATATTAACGTTGATGCAATAAAGATATAGAACATTTCTGTCACCACAAGAATCCCTTGTGTTGCCTTTTATAGCCCCACCTACTTCTCTCTTACACACACAACCCCTCCATCCTTAACCTCTGGCAACTACTAATCTGTCTCTAGTTTTGTCATTTTGAGAGTGTTATATAAATGGAGTCATACCAGTGTGATCATTGGAGACTGACTTTTTTCTCTCAGCGTGATTCCCTGGAGATTCACTACACTCGTCATGTGAACAAAAAGTTCGTTCCTTTTTATACCTGAATAGTTGCCATGGTTGAATTACCACAGTTTGTTTAGTCATTCACCTGTTGAAGGACATCTGGGTTGTTCCCTGTTTTTGGATATTACAAATAAAGCCACCATAGACATTAGTGTACAGATTTTTGTGTGAAATCAAGTTTTCATTTTTTCTGGCATCAGTGCCCTAAAATATAATTGTTGGGTCATATGATAGTTGCAGTTTAGTGCTTTTTTAAAAAACTGCCAAACTATTTCCAGAGTGGCTGTACCGTTTTCTGTTCCCAATAGCAAAATATGATTGAGTTAATTTCTCTGTTATTCTCACCAGTATTTGATGTTGTCTCTATTTTTTATTTTAGCCATTCTGATAGGCTGGTAGTGGTGTCCCATTATGGTTTTAATTTGCAATTCCTTGGTGACTATTGACGTTGAGCATCTTTTCACATGCTTATTTGCCATATGTGTATGTTTTTTGATGAAATGTCTGTTCATTTAGGTCTTTTGCCCATTTTCCTACTGTAACGTTTTGAGAACTTTTTGTATTTTCTAGATATTAATCCTTTGTCATATCCATGGTTTGCAAATATTTTCTCCCATGTGCATCTTTCTTCTCATTGTCTTCACAGGGGCCTTTGCAGAGAAAACATTTTTAATTTAATGAAGTCCAATATATTTTTTATCCATTCCTCTGTCAGTGAACATTTAGGTTGCTTCCATGTCTTGGCTATTGTAAATAGTGCTGCAGTGAACATTGGGTTACATATATCTTTTTGAATTATGGATTTCTCCAGATATTGGTACATACATACAATGGAGTATTGGTCAGCCATAAAAAAGAATGAAATAATGCCATTTGTAGCAACATGGGTGGGCCTAGAGATTATCATACTAAGTGAAGTAAGTCCAAGACAAACATCATATGATATCACTTATATGTAGAGTCTTAAAAAATGATTCAGATGAACCTATCTTAGAAAATGGAAACAGATTCACAGACTTTGAAAAAAAAACTCATGGGAGTTCCCGTCATGGAGCAGCCAATATGAATCCAACTAGGAACCATGAGGTTGCAGGTTCGATCCCTGGCCTCACTCAGTGGGTTAAGGATCTGGTGTTGCTGTGAGTTGTGATGTAGATTGCAGATGTGGTTCGGATCTTGCATTGCTGTAGCTGTGGTATAGTCTGGCAGCTGTAGCTCCAATGTGACCCCTTACCTGGGAACCTCCATATGCTGTGGGTGCACCCCAAAAAAGCCAAAAAAAAAAAAAGGAAGGAAGAAAAAAGAAAGGAAGGAAGAAAGAAAGAAAAACTTATGGTTACCAAAGGGGGAAGGGGACAGGGAGGGATAATTAGGAGTTTTGGGTTAGTAGATACACACCACTATATATAAAATAGATAATCAACAAGGCTCTGCTGTATAGCATGGGTAAACTCTACTCAGTATTCTATAATAGCCTGTATGGGAAAAGAATCTGAAAAAAAAAATAGATATATCTATAACTGAATCATTTTGCTGTACACCTGAAACTAACACAACATTGTGAATCAACTATACTTCAATTTTAAAAATAGGAAAAAGAAAAAAGAGGCCACCCAGTAATACATTAAAAACCATTGGTGATTTCAACAGATGGTGCTGGAAAAACTGGTTGTCCATAGGCAACAAAGAAACAAAAACCTTTGGCCCAAACCTCTCACTTTATACAAATATTAACCCAAAATGTATGGTGGACTTAAATGTAACATTTAAAACCATAAAACTTTTAGAAAAATGGAGAAAATCTTCAAGAACTCAGGCAAACAATTTTAAGGTAACTCTAAAAGCATAAGCCATAAAACAAATCAATACATTGGGTTTCATTTTCTTTCAAAGTTTTATTGATATATAGTTGATTTTCAATGTTGTGATAATTTCTGCTATACAATATAGTGATTCAGCTATACGTCCATTCCTTTTCAGATTTTTTTTTTCCCATGTAAATCATCACAGAATATTGGGTAGAGTTCCCTATGCTATACAGCAGGTCCCTGTTAGTCAGTCATTCCATATACCACAGTGTGCATAAGCCGGCCCCAAACCTCCAGGCCATACCTCCCCACCACCTGTCCACTTTGGTAACTGTAAGTATGTTCTCAAAGTATGTTCTGTTTCTGCTCTGCAAATAAGTTCATTTGTATCTTTTTTTTTTGGGTGCTGCATAATACATGATATCATATGACATTTGCTTTTCTCTAACTTCACTTAATATAATAGTCTCTGGGTCAGTCCATGTTGCTACAAATGGCATTATTTTATTCTTTTTTAAGGCTCAGTAATATTCCATTCATTGTCTGTGTGTACCACATCTTTATCCATTCCTCTGTCAATGGACGTTTAGGTTGCTTGGCTATTATAAATAGTGCTTCTGTGAACATGGAAGCATATCTTTTCAAATTGGGGTTTTCTCCAGATATATACCCAGGAGTGGGTTTGCTGGATCATATGGCAACTCTATTTTTAGTTTTTTTAAGGACCCTCCATACTGTTCTCTATAGTGGCTGTACCAATTTTTATTCCCACCAGCAGTGTAGGAGAGTTTCCTTTTTTCCTAACCCTCTCCAGCATTTATTGTTTGTAGACTTTTTGGTGATGGCCAGTGTGAGATGGCACCTCATTATAGTTTTGATTTGCAGCTAATGTTTTTCTAATACTTTTCATGACTTCTTAGGAAACCTAAACTTTGATAGAGAAGAAAGGCATAAAAGTTACAGTCCAATTTCAACCTCAAATGTCTCTGGAGTTGGAGGCAGGAAAGAGAGGGAAGGACAAAGCCAGAGAGGCTAGCATTCGTTTCCTGACCCCAAGAAATTTGAAGTCATGATGATTTGGGGAGAGAATTTAAAAGTGTCTTTTTTCTCCACCTTCCATTTTATTTGATGATAATAGAGGAGTCCTAGATCTTTATTTGCAGTAGAATCATTGTTTTTAAGAGGGAGTTTTTATCTTTTAACTTGTATTCTGGTTGTTTTTTTCTGATCAGCCCATGCTGCAATAATAAGCGTCCTCATGAATCAGGGGAAATGTTGCCCTCCAAAATGTTGACATTGAAAATGTCAGTTGCCTTTCTGTGTTTGAACTTCCAAAAGCAAAACTCATCTATGTAGTCATTATGCCACTGAACATTTGTATCAGGGGCAGGTTTGCACAGTAGCAGAAAGAAAGTGTTCATACCCATAATTCCCTTTGACATTTATGTTGCCTGTTTATTTACCCCTTCACCATTCTGAAAATGCATCCTTCTGTTTAATACAGTTTATTGAATATCCATTCCATTTAGTCTGTACTTGTGGCAGAATACAAACAGCAATTGATGACCTGGCTCTATCACATTTTCTGAGAAGCAGGAAATATCTGTTTGTAATGCAATAAATACTTGATTCTAAGTAATTCAGCAAATTGGCTTATTTAGCTTGAGCTCTGCAGGGATGCACAGAGTGGAACAGTTTTCACCCATCATTGATTCCACACTGAAATATGTTATGATCATGTATGCCTGCAGCTGGAAGAACTTTGTAGTGGTATGAGTGAATGAGCAGTTAGTGAAAATACTGGCTTAGTCAGTGCAAAACTAGCAGTGAACTTACTGCTTACGGAGCCAGCTCCTGTGGATTCATGAGAGTCTACTGTTAAATATTCAAGAATTTTGTGGAGTTCCTGCTGTGGCACAGCAGGTTAAGAATCCAACTGCAGTGACTTGGGTTGCTGTGAAGGTCAGGTTCAATCCTCGGCCTGGCTCAGTGAGTTAAAGCATCTGCTCTTGTCATGTCTGCAGTGTAGGTCACAGCTGCAACTCAGATTCCATGCCTGGCCCAAGAACTTCTATATGCCATGCGTGTGGCCATTAAAAAAAAAATTTTTTTTTTTTTTTTTTGTGAGCTGGATATTAAACCTTGTGAGACTTTGAAATTGGGAGTATTTACACCCCAGAAATTGGTGATCGTTTCAAATCAGGGCTTTTTTTTTCTTTATTGAGAGCTGGTTTACCGACACACCATCAACCAACCACTCTATCTAAATATAGGAGAGTTACAAAAGAGATGGCAGGCCAAGAAATTAAGGGAAAAGGGAATGAACACAAGTCAATTAAAAATAGACAAAGCAATGGATGACAAATGTATAACATCTTTCTGTAAAGGTACATGGGTATAAAGAATCACATGAAAGCATGGGAAAAATAGAGACCTGGTTATAAAATCAAGTAAGTGTGGTAATGATTTATGAAAGTAAATCTCAAGTAAGGCTTATTTTCTTTTAAATTGAAGTACACAGCACAGATCGTAATGATCATTACAAGGTAAACATACCCACATAAGCACAATCCATGTTATTAAGCAAATTTTCTAGGAGAATATAGGACACTGTGATTAAGATTAACTGAGCTGGCAATCCAGGAAGGCCTGCAGCAGAAGAGTTGGCTTGCAGCTTCACATACATTAATTTTCAGGAATTTGACTTGGACGATATAACCGGCTCTGGATTTTTATTTTATTTTAATAGATGCTTCAGATCAGTTAATGAGGACCTTTTTTTTTTTTTTGGATGTGCTGATGAAGATACCTTTAAGGCTACATTTAAGGCTTTTCTCCTTTGAAAGCTGAAGGTGTTGCTTAGCTACTCTTCTCTCTCTCTCTCTCTTTTTTTTGGGGCTGCGTGTCCAGCATATGAAAGTTCCCATGCTAGGGGTTGAATCAGAGCTGCAGCTGCAGGCCTACACCACAGCCACAGTAACACCAGGTCCAAGCCATGTCTGTAACCTACACTGCAGTTCATGGCAACCCCAGATTCTTTTTTTTTTTTTTGCCTTTTTGTCATTTTAGGGCCGCACCCGCGGCATGTGGAGGTTCCCAGGCTAGGGGTCTAATCGGAGCGATAACCACTGGCGTACACCACAGCCACAGCAACACAGGATCCGAGCTGCGTCTGCAACCTACACCATAGCTCACGACAACGCCGGATCCTTAACCAACTGAGCAAGGGCAGGGATCGAACCCGCAACCTCTTGGTTCCTAGTCAGATTCGTTAACCACTGCGCCACGATGGGAATTCGCAACCCCAGATTCTTAACCCACTGAGTGGGGCAAGATAGAAACAACATCTTCTTTTTTTTTTTTTTTCCATTGCTTAATGAGTTTTATTACAATTATAGGTGTACAAAAATCATCATAACTCAATTTGATAGCATTTCCATCCCAAACCCTCAGTGCATCCCCCTACCCCCCAGATTGTCTTATTTGGAAACCATAGGTTTTCCAAAGTCTATGAGTCATTATCTGTTCTGCAAAGAAGTTCATTGTGTCTTTTTAGTTTCTACATGTAAGCCTTAGCATTGAATATTGCTGTCTAATTGTCTGACTGGTTTCACTTCGCATGATAATTTCTAGGTCCATCCATGTTGCTATAAATGTTGTTATTTCGTTCCTTTTAATGGCTGAGTAATATTCCATTGTGTGTATGTACCATATCTTCCCTAGCCGCTGCTCTGTCGATGGGCATTTAGGTTGTTTCCATGACCTGGCTATTACATAGAGTGCTGCAATGAACACTGGAGTACATGTGTCTTTTCGAGTCATGGAAACCACATCTTCATGGATACTAGTTGGGTTCATAAACCACTGAGCCACAGTGGGAATTCCTCCTCCTCTCTTTTTAATGACATCTCTGATTTTAATGTAATTTCTTCAACTGCAGGTGAGGAAAATGGACTGTTAATAAATATCTTCCAGGTTCAGTAGTTCATGGAATATGTATACTGCTGTCTGCTACTT
This sequence comes from Catagonus wagneri, assembly GCA_004024745.2. Classification (NCBI taxonomy): domain Eukaryota; kingdom Metazoa; phylum Chordata; class Mammalia; order Artiodactyla; family Tayassuidae; genus Catagonus; species Catagonus wagneri. The sequence continues at coordinate 27,626,439 of PVHT021183699.1, read as the reverse complement.
TAGTATCATTAATGAATCAGTCACCCAGAACTAGATATTTAAATCATCATGTATGTACATATGTGCATTATTTTCTTAGGGAAATTGCTTGTAAACAAAAGTGTTAATTTTAGTGATTAACACATGTCACTATACTAGATTGAATCTATCATTTTTGTCATTAAAAATTTATTTTTTCAATACAATCAAACCTTTCAAACAGAAATTACACAGTCACGTGAGATTACGCTAAAATGATCTACCAAAATAATTAAACTCTCAATACTGATCCTATCCTACAAGCCTAGTGTTCCTTCCTTGAGTCCAGCAGGGCTCCCTGTTCACATCTGAATCTGCTCATGGAGCAACGAAGAACGTGAGAATCCTTGTCAGTAGCTACTTTAGGTTATATTTTCATTGCTTGTTTATCAGCTTTCACTGGGGTTGGTCCTATCTCACCCTAAGTATAGTAATTCCTTGAGAGTAAAGATGTGTCTCCTATTTCCTTTATAAATCCCAGAAGTACTCAGACCTTTATTGTAATATGTATACCAAATAAACTCTTTTGATTGACGGAGTTACAGCCAGGTTTGAATAACACTTGCAAGGAATTAAAACTGCATCCTGATTAAGCCAATTGATCTTTCCATCACTCTTAACAGCTCATAAAATTTCCATTATACAAATGGGAAGTCAGAATAAAGAGATTCCATTGCTTACCAGCGATTATACAGAGAGATGGTAGCAAGAACAAAGATTTTTCTTTGGCTCTTTTTTTTTTTTTTTTTGTCTTTTTCTCTTTAGAGCCGCACCTGTGGCATATGGAGGTTCCCAGGCTAGGGGTCTAATCGAAGCTGTAGCTGCCAGCCTATGCCACAGCCACAGCAACGCGGGATCCGAGCTGCATCTGCAACCTTCACCACAGCTCACGGCAACGCCAGATCCTTAACCCACTGAGCAAGGCCAGGGATCGAACCCGCAACCTCATGGTTCTTTAGTTAGATTCGTTAACCACTAAGCCATGACGGGAACTCCTTCTTTGGCTCTTAATGTCACATGTCCTAGCATGGCAGTGGCTGTCCCATGAGTTGGTGGTGGGTGGATAAAGGGCTATCCCACTACACACCCCCAATGCTAAGGCATTCTCCTGGAGTTGTGTTTCTAGCAGTAGTTACAGATTTCCATCTATTGCAGGGCAGTGGAAAGGAGCCAGTAATTGTGGCTTTATCTATGAACCTGACAAGACTAGTTTTGTTGGCCTTCTTAGTAGGAGGCAATAACCACTGGGCTACCAGCCAAAGATCCACTTTAGAGCTGTAATGCAACTGTCACCAGTCAGAGGCTCTGTTCCCTTTGCCAGTCAGCCCATTCAAGTAATGTTGTAACTAGTAAATTAGAACAACTGAGACTTCAGCTATCATTGTAAATCAGTTATACAGTTGGGCCATTTAATTATAAGAATGCTGAATCCAGTGTTTTTGCCCAGTTTCAATTCTGAGGATCAGAGCAGATGGATGATTTTTCACCTTAATTGGAAACTTGGAAATCAAGTTGGTCCAGTTATATAAACATTATGTAAAAATACCACAAAAATATGCTGAAAAATTTGATCTCTTAACCATAAATCTCCCTACTGGAAAATTAGGAATCGGTGTTCCCATCGTGGCTCAGTGGTTAACAAATCCGACTAGGAACTATGAAGTTGCGGGTTTTATCCTGGTCAAGGATCTGGCGTTGCTGTGAGCTGTGGTGTAGGTCACAGACGCAGCTCGGATCCCATGTTGCAGTGGCTGTGGTGTAGGCTGGCGGCTACAGCTCCCATTAGACCCCTAGCCTGGAAATCTCCATATGCCGCAGGTGCGGCCCTAGAAAAGGCAAAAAGACAAAAAAAAAAAGAAAGAAAGAAAAGGCTATTCTTTCCCCATTGAATTGTCTTGACATTCTTGTAGAAAATCAATTCATTGTAAATGAAATGATTTATTTCTGAACTCTTAGTTCCCTTTCCACACAGATATGTATATCTGTATGTCAGTACCACACTCTCTTGATTACTCTATTTTTGCAGGAAGTTTGGAAATCAGGAAGTATGAACCCTCTTTCTTTGTTCTTCTCTTTCAAGATAGTTGGCTCTTACTGAATGTCTTTTATTTTCTTGTGAATTTTAAGATAGTCTTATCAGTTTATGCAAAAAAAAAAAAAACACAGTTGGGATTCTGACAGAGATTACATTGAATCTATAAATCAATCCGGGGGTATTGCCATGTTAACAATGTTAAACTTTCTGATCTAAGAACATGAGATGTCTTTCCATTAATTTAAGTCATCTTTAAAAAGGAAGCCTGATGAGAATTCCCATCGTGGCTCAGTGGTTAACGAATCCGACTAGGAACCATGAGGTTGCAAGTTCGATCCCTGGCCTTGCTCAGTGGGTTAAGGATCCAGCGTTGCCGTGAGCTGTGGTGTAGGCTGCAGATGCAGCTCGGATCCTGCGTTGCTGTGGCTGTGGCGTAGGCCGGCAGCTACAGCTTCGATTAGACCCCTAGCCTGGGAACTTCCACATGCAGCGAGTGTGGCCCTGAAAAGACAAAAAGAAAAGAAAAGAAAAAAAAAGTTTAGTTCCCAGAGTTCCCATCGTGGCCCAGTGGAAACGAATCTGACTAGCATCCTTGAGGATGCAGGTTTGATCCCTGGCCTCACTCAGTGGGTTAAGGATCCGGCGTTGCCATGAGTTGTGGTGTAGGTCGCAGACACGGCTTAGATCTGGCATTGCTGTGGCTGTAGTATAGGCCAGCAGCTATAGCTCTGATTTGACCCCTAGCCTGGGAACCTCCATATGCCGTGGGTGTGGCCCTAAAAAGATAAAATAATAATAATAATAGTAAAGGGAAGCCTGAGAATCCCCTGGCAGCCTAGCAGTTAAGGATTTGATGTTGTCACTGCTGTGTCTTAGTTTTCTGCTGTGGTGCAGGTTCCATCCCTGGTGGGAACTTCTACATGCCATAGGCAAGTAAAAAAAAAAGCAACTTTTCTAAGAAATTCTACCTTATTTATACTCCTGGCCCCTCTGGAGGAGTAGAACCAGAAGAGAGATGTGAAGACATCTTACAACAGCCAGCTCCACTTTACCTTTTTTTTTTCTTCTGCATGTCTGATGTCTTTTTTGTTCCTCAGTTCCTGCGTTACTGCCTTCTTTTGTGTTAAATAAATATTTTATCATATATAATTTTAATTCTCATATTTCTTTTCTTGTATTTTGGGGGCTATTTTTCTTACAGATTGCCTGGGAATTACAATTAATATCTTAAAACTGTCTAGTTTGTGGGAGTTCCCACTGTGGTGCCACAGATTAGGGATTTAGCACAGTCTCTGCAGTGGTACAGTTTCAGTCCCTAGCCTGGCTCAGTGGGGTAAGGATCTGGCCTTGCTGCGGCTGGGGTGTAGGTCATAGCTGCAGCTTGGAGTCAGTCCCTGGCCTGGGAACTTCCGTGTGCCGTAGGTGTGGCCAAACATCAACAAAAGCTGTCTAGTTTGAATTAATACCAACTCGAAGTTTAATAGTATACAAAAGTCCAACATTGCTACAACTACTTTGAACAGAACTCTAACATAGCTCCATTCCCTCCTCCTTCCTTTGTACTATTATTGCCAGACAAATTACATCTTTACACGTTATAAAAACATCAACATAATTTTATTATTGCTTCAGCAATTGTCTTTTAAATCAGGAAAAGAAAAGTACATTTGTACAGGCTTTTATGTTTACATATGTTTTACCTTTACTGATGCTTATTATTGCTTCATGGGGATCCAAGTTCCTACTTAGTGTCTTTTCATTTCAGCTTGAGGATTCCCTTTAGCATTCTTGTAAGGTAGGTCTGCTAGTGATTAATTCTCTCAGTTTTTGTTTCTCTGGGAAAGTTTTAATTTCTCCTTCATTATTACAGGGTGGTTTTGCTGGATATAGAATTGGTTGGCAGTACTTTTTTTTTCAGTACTTTGAATATATCAACACACTGTGTTTTTGATTGCATGTTTTTTGAGAAGTCAGCAGCTAATCTTATTGACATTTTCTTGCACAAGTTTCTTCTGTCTTGCTGTTTTCAAGATTTTCTCTGAATTTGACAGTTTAACTCTGATGTGTCTAGTTGTAAACCTCTTTGAGTGTGTATTTGGAGTTTATTTGAGTTGCTTTGATACATAGGTTAAAGTTTTCATCAAATTTGTGACATTTTGACCGTACTTTTAAAAATATTCTTTCTGCCCCCCTTTTTTTCTCTATGCTCTCCTCTAGGACTTTGATTATGTATTTTGGTATGATTGATGTTTTCCTGCAGGTCTCTGATATGCTGTTCATTTTTGCTCATTTTTTTTTTCATTCTGGTCCTAAAACTAGATAATCTCAATTGGCTGATTTTTCTTGGCCATTTCCAATATTGTTGAGTCTATCTAGTGATTTTTTTTCATTTCAGTTATTATACTTTTCAACTCCAGAAAAATTCAATTTGATTATTTTTTATAATTTCTGTTTGTTTAGTAAATTTTATACTTGTTGAGATATCTTCCTCATACTTAAGTTTCCTTAACTCGTTTGAATATTTGTGTGATAGTTGGTTTAAAGTCTTTGTACAGTAAGTCCAACATCTGGGCTTCCTTGGGCACAGTTTCTGTTGACTGCCTTTTTTTTTTTTTCCTGTATGGATCATACTTCATTGGTTTTTTGGTTTGGGGTCTTTTATATTTGGATAACACAGTTTTTGTTGAAAACTTGACATTTCATATAATATAACATGGAAACTCTGGAAATCAGATTATTGTCCTCGCTCCCTAAGGTTTGATATAGATCTTGCTGTTCATTGCTGTGATTGTTGCTGCTGCTGTGTGGTTTAATGACTTTCCTAATCTAATTCTTTGAAGTCTATATTCTTATGTGTCATGTATGGCAACTGATATCCTGCTGGATTAGTTTAGTGGTAAGCTAATAACTGGATAATGATTTCCTTATACTCCTGTAACGAATAAGTCTCCCAGCCTTTCTTTGGGGGTTTTGTGTGTGTGTGTGTGTGTGTGTGTGTGTGTGTGTGTGTGTGTTGGGACAGGTGGTTTGCATGTTGGTCTTAGTCTTCATTTCCTTCTTGCACAGGACCTCAAGCTCGCTCAGAGGTGAGAGATGCGCAGTGCTCTGTATGTGCATATGGCATCTAGATTCCCAGGAGTATATGGGCGTCTCATTCCCCAGTTTTTCTTTTTAAGTTTTTTGGTCAGCCTCTTTTTAGCTATAGATGACCCCAGGAAACTTCAATGTTAAATAATTGTCATTTTTCATGTATTAAGCTTGTGTAATCTCTATGTAAACCCATGAATTCTGAGCTATTATTATCCCCATTTACAAGTGAAGAAGCTGAGATTCAAAAGTTGTCTATGCATATGTCACACTGCTCCACAGTGATTGCATCAGAATCCAAAACTGCAGTTTGTCTCCTTTCAGAGTCTGAGGGAATATGGCTGAAAAGTAATTTGGAATTAACCAGCAGAGGGATTTGAATACCTTGAATTCTGAGTAGTCCAGTCTCCTGGGCTGGACTCAATAGCTGAAGGAATGATGCCCTATTGACAGAATTCTAGACATCAACTGTTGGAAGGTAGAAAAGAATTTTCCCCTTTGGAAGAGAGGGTGCTTTCCCTCTTTGTCATCTTTCACAACAAGCTAGTCTCTACTTTGCAGACAGAGGTGACTCTTAAAGAGTTTTGTAAAATCAATATCAATTTCCCCTTTTGGAACTAGGCTGGAAGTAAACATTCAGACTGGTCCATGTAAAGAAGTCAGAGGCTTCTGACTCAGCATAACCGTGGCTCTCTGAATAACATTCTTTTAGAGCTGCAGTTTCTTCCCTGTAAAATATGGAGACTAGATTAGATGACTTCTAAAGTCCCTTTCACCATAACTTTGATTTAGTAATCTATTAACTCAAAGACAAATTTAGAATCAGAGTGACACCTGCTGTAAGATGAGAGTATAGAAAGAGCAGGACAGGTACCAGGCAGGAGTGCACTTGGTCTGCTCTCTTCCCTTCCCCGTCACCCCTACTCAAAATAGGTAACTGGAAAATGTCCCTCGTACAAGCATGGCAAATAGACCTCCTGGAACCTTTAGGTCTTGTATTATAAAACAGTGAGATACTTAGAGTTTATTCCCAAGGTCAGTATTCACTGAAGCTAAGGTGAATCATAACTCTGAACATGACTTGGCAGTATAATAATAAAGCTCCCTTGCAAATTTCCCTCTGGTCAGCTAAGCAACTTCTAATAGGCAGAAGCATTTAAAAATCTTTGCAGGAGCTTTTTAAAAGCTACGTATAGAAATACTAGAATAAAGAAATGTTCCCAGGAAGTACCACTTGGGGCTCAAAGGGAATAGGAGTTTTGTTTTTTAAGCAAACATACCAGAGCCTATACTTTTTCCTGCCCAACTTCAAAGCAATCACTCCCAGAGAAAATACCAGTGCTTTTAGGAATGCCTTTAGTGGAATTGTCTTTAGTATCGTAGGAGGAATTCAACCTTAAACCTTTGAATACGGATCTGATTTGTGGAACCAATCACACATTAGACCAGAGCCTTGCACAGTGAATAAGGGAGAAAATCAGGATAACTATACCACACTGGATTTCCAAATGAGATGTGACACAATTGAGTGTTTTTCAGCTTTACTCTGTAAACTTTCTAATTTGGGGATGATCGAATGGGACCATACTGCCTACCTTTTTACTGATATGTTGGTGTGTATTTGTGATGCTGTTGGTATCAGTCAGACTCTGGCAGGACACAGAACCACCCACTCAAAGGGCAGAGAAGCATAAGTGAAAAGCATTTAGGAGGGCCTTTTTACAGCGATGTGGGCAGGACTGAGACTGCAACTGGGCAGCATGGAGTGGCCCGGGGAGGAGAACGCATGTCCACCATTGTGGGCATTGTTCCTCTCTATTCCAAATAGTCAGGAAGCATTCTATTCCACCCTAGAGTTAAAGGGTCTATTTGTGGATCTCACTTCTCCCTAATGTTAGTTCCTTTGTCTCTGAGTGCTGCATTATATCAAGTTCATATCTAAAAATAAATCAAGTTATTCCTGTCTGAAGAAAAGATGGGCTATTTAATAAATGTTACTAGGATAGAGAGAAAGCCATCTGGAAAAGGATGAAAGTGAATCTAAACTTCACACTGAAATAAATTCCAAATGGATAAGAGACCCAAGTGTAAAACAGGCAACCAAAGTGCACAGCTGAATTACTTTGTGACCTTGAAGTGAGGAAAACCTCTCAAAATCCAGAAATAACCTAGGGAAAAGATTGATAAATTTTACAACATAGAAACAAATACACAAAATGAAACACTCTAAGCGAAGTCAAAGGACAAATGACAAACTGGGAGAGACTATTTGCAAGTTATTTCACAGATAAGGGCAAGTACACAAAGAGCTCTTAAAAATGGAGAAGTCCCAAAACTGGGTAAAAATATAGACAGTAGTCATGAGCCGAGAGAAATGTGAGGACAGAGAGAAAAATAAATGTAAATCGCCCCTTATATGTATGAAATGATGTTCAGTTTCCCTGATAATAAAAGAAACGCGAATTTAAATTATCCTGAATCTAAAAGTTGGACAGCAGGCTGTGATTTTGAATCTTCTCCGACTAGGGCTTTGCATCTGCAAATAGCAGGAGCAGAAAGAGAGAGACAGGAGTAAGCCTTCATTGGCATATGAAGTGGCACCTGGGGTAGGATAATTTTTTTTTTATTAATCCTGTGTCAGATTCTTTAAACATGTTAGTATGGATAAAGGCAACAAGTGGTTCCTCAATCAGAACAATAATTTGGCATGTGATTTTACTTATAATAATCCTTAAGCCCAATAATTATTATTATTTTTTAATCTAGAAGGAAAAGGATGGAGTCTGAGTGGTTCCAGCTATCCAAAACCTCCCTGTGACTACAGCTAATGGCTATACTAGAGTTGGCTAAGGATTTGTAACACACTTCAGAGTTTGGCTTAATCTTACCCGAAAAACTTAGCATGGTAGTGCCATTGAAACACAATAAATCCTCTTTTTACTTGTATGGCTGGGGAATTAGACAATTAACTGTGACCGTCCATCAAAAGTGTTAGAATGCAAAAAACACTGAGCATGAAATCCTATTGAAAACTATTTCATTCTCTTAATTATTCATTAGGTTCCTCAGAGTGTGATGGGCCTTCAAGGTCATTATTATGAATATTGATGGGCACTGCAATATGGCATTGGAAAAGTGTGTTTTCAAAGAGTTTTGTTTAGTAAAATATTGTGAGTAAAAAAAGTCATCATTTTATTGGGGGGGGGCAGGTGTGAATCCACCCCTTCTGCTACACAGTGAGAAAAATGGGAACTTTAGAAGCAAACCTCCCAGAGTCTTTTTTGATGCCTGGGATAGGTACCCATTCTCCATAAATACTTTTTGTGTTTTTTTTAGGGCCGCACCCACGGCATATGGAAGTTCGCAGGCTAGAGGTCGAATCGGAGCTGCAGCTGCTGTCCTAAGACACAGCCACAACCATGCCAGATCCAAGCCGCATCTGTGACCTACACCACAGCTCATGGCAATGCCAGATCCTTACCCCACTGAGCGAGGCCAGGGATCAAACCCTCATCCTCATGGATCCTAGTCGGGATCATTAACCACTAAGCCACGAAGGGAACTCCTCTCCATAACCTCTTGTCCCTGAAAGGAGAGGGTGCGTGCTGACTGGAGGCAGAAGTCGCGGGGAGGTGGGATGAGTTGGTGCTAGGCGGATATGGTAAGTTCTCCACAGGCCAAGGGTGATGCTTTGCCCTCTAGCCAATTGCTTTTTATAATTCAGCCAACATCGATCAGGTGCCATCTCTTTACTATGCTGGTTTGAAAATGTCATCCAAATGGATTCGGTTGAGTAGAGCTACTTCAATAAACTCTTTCCACAGTGTAAGCTGGGAGTATACTTTTCAGCTGTCTTTTCCCTATTCCTCAAAACACACAACCAGGAATGAGTACTGTGAGATTTAAATGCACTCAGTATAAACTTAGCTTGTGATGGATATGTTCAAACACCATTTCTTTAAGCAAAAATTTGGAAAGTAGTTCATTTTGTAGTAACTGTACAGAAACATTGTTTTTAGCCCCTCCCTGCCCCCAGCATCCTTCCCTCCTGTCTCTCTGATATACACTTCTATAGCCCCAACTCTCAGCACCAGGCTTGCTTAGTTAGGCTAGTGACACTCCTGTGAGCTCATTGGTTGTATTAATATGACGAAATAATGCTGGAGAAGTTCTTTGAGTGAACTGGGCTGCATCTAAACAGGTTCATATTTGATGTACTGATATATCAGATTCTACTCTCTGGAGCAGGGTCGTCCATATTTTCATCACAAATTCATTCCTCAAGTTACTTTAGATTTGCAGCATTAGGATCTATGTCTGAAACGTTAGTGCGAGGAATGTGCCGTAAACACCTAGAAACGTGTAGGTGTGAGTGCTCCGGTATGTCATGGCAAGCTGGCTGAGTCATCTGATCCCTGGGCTAGCTGTGCTACAGTGATTTAAAAGTGGGTCAAGTTCTTTGACCAACCTTCAGGTGGAGTCTAATTCCCCTCCACTTGACTGTAGACTGAACGTAGTGACTTGCTTCTAACAAATAGAACAAACTGGAAATGATGGTGTGTGACTTTGGGGATTAGGTGACCAAAGGCATTACAGCTTCCTGCCTGCTCTCCTTCTGATCCCTGTCACTGTGGGAAGCCAGCTGCCATATCAAGAGGACACATAAGCAGTCTTATGATGAGGTCTACGTGTGAGGAACTGAGGCCTCCTGCCAACAGCCATAGAAGAGAACCACCTTGGAAGCAGATCCTGCAGCCCTCATCAAGCCTCCAGAGGACTGCGGCTCCAACTGACAACTGGACTGCAACCTCAGGAGGTTCTGAGCCACAACCACCCAGCTAAGCCACTCCCACGTCCCTGTCTCTCAGAAACTCTGTATGATGAGTATTTGTTGTTCTAAGTTGCTATGCCTGGCGGTAATTTGCTAGGCAGCAATAGGCATTCCATGTACCTGCCGAAACAGTTTCCTCCACTTGATGGCCATTGGGCAGCCTCACATGCCTGTGAAGAGGACCGTCTCACCCTGCAGAGGCCACACAGCTCCTGCCCAGTGTACTCTGGGAATCAGCTCCTTGACCACTGTTTCATACTGTGTGCCAAGCAGCTGCTCCCAGCATACTTGTGAGTTAAGTATTTTCCCCCTTTAATATACAATTCAATGCTAATAAGCATTTCATTTTTCAGAAATACTAAAGTAGGAAAAAAGATTTACCATATCCCATCCATATCCATTCAGGTGACTGAATAGCCAATATTACCTGTGTTTATTGTTTTGATTTTGACAGTTAAAAATCCCATGAATGTCACACGCTTTAAGAGGAAATCTAAACTTTCAAATTTGTATTATTTTTATTAGTATAGTATAAAAATTTTTTTGAGAAAGTTTTCTTCTTAACACTTCGAAAAAAAAAAGAAATTTTGCCATTTGCAGCAACATGGTAGACTTGGAGGGTATTGTGCTAAGTGGAATAAGTCAGAGAAATAAAAATACTATATGATATCACTTACATGTAGAATCTAAAAAGTACAGCAAACTAGTAAATATAACAAAAAAAGAAACAGACTCACAGATATAGAGAAAAAACTAGTGATTACCAGTGGAGAGAGGAAAGCAGTGGGAGGCAATATAGGGGTAGGGGATTAACGGATTGAAGCTATTAGGTATAAAATAAGCTTCAAGGCTATATTGTACAACATGGAGAATATAGCCAATATTTTATAATAACTATACACCGAGTACAACCTTTAAAAATTGAAAAACTGTGGTATACACCTATAACTTATAATATTGTACATCAACTATACTTCAATTTAAAAAAAGCAAGATATGAAGATGTGGTATATACACAATGGAATACTACTCAGCCATAAAAAAGAACAAAATAATGCCATTTGCAGCAACATAGATGGAACTAGAGACTCTCATACTAAGTCAGAAAGAGAAAGGCAAATACCATATGATATCACTTATATTTGGAATCTAATATGTGACACAAATAAACCTTTCCACAGAAAAGAAACTCATGGAATTGGAGAATGGACTTGTGGTTGCCAAGGGGAAGGGAGTGGGATGGACTGGGAATCTGGGGTTAATAGATGCAAACTACCACATTTGGAATGGATAGGCAATGGGATCCTGCTGTAGAGCAAAGGGAACTATATCTAGTCACTTGTGATGGAGCGTGATGGAGCATGATGGAGAATAATGTGAGGAAAAGAATGTATGTGTATGTATGTATGCATGTATGACTGGTTCACTTTGCTGTATAGTAGAAAATTGACAGAACACTGTAAACCAACTATAATGGAAAAAATAAAATTAAAAAAAAATGTAAGATCATGAGAGAGGTTCGTGGGTCACTTTGCACAATCGGTTAAGTTCTACAGAGTGGAGCTTGTGGCAATCATTCTCCATCTCTGAGCCACCAAGTGTCTGGAAGTCCAAGAAGAAACAGGCACACTGCCGGCTCTTCCATTCCTCCATTAGGTGGGAGCAAAGTGCCCTATACTTCGTCTTTTGGGAGCTTTCGTTTTTCTTTTTAGTTTTGCCCCTAACTTCACGACACTCCTATTTTTAATTGAGATCTTTCCAGGAGACAGAGGCTCAGTTTGCTTTAAGTTTTTGAGGCTCCCCATATGTTAAACAATAAAAAAAGTCCAAGCAAGGTTATAAAACGTTTAAATTGTTAAATACTTTAAATATCCAAATTTAATGAAGTGCATCTTTTAACACAAAAGTACAAGACAATATAATTGTACTAATTACAAGATAATGACAAGATTTATGAAAAAATTTAAATTCATTGTATATAAACTTTACTATTGTGGTCTGTTAAAGGGACACAAACTGAAAGTTACTTGATAGACATCCTCTTTCAATCCTGTGTGTGTACCTCTGTAACTACTTTTGTGCTCTTAAAGATGATGTTTTAACTTAATGCCGGAAACATTTGTGAACGTAGACTATGCACCAAAGGACTCCCTAGGCCTTGTAATGATCCCTGCAGCAGATGCAGGCAAAACCTACCTGTCCCATGAGGATTGTCCAGTGGCCAGCATCTGCATCTCATTGCCACTGGTGCCTCTGGGGCTCCCAACAGAAACTGCAGCTAAAAATAGCAGTGAACTAACCTCTTCCAGCCAGCAGTCCTCAGCCAGCTCCCTTACCCATTAGGCAGGAGACCAGCAATGTTTTCTCCACCGGCTCCCAGAGTTTCCCAGGCTGGAGGGGTTCAGCCCCCACCACCCACAAGGCGACCAGCTTGACCATACACCTTCTATTCCCTGTCTCTCTTCTTCACTCCCCCACCTGTGCTCCCTGGCTCGCCTTTCAAATAAACTGCGTGCCTCGAATCCTTATCTCAGGGTCCATTTCTGGGGAAATCCATGCTAAGATAACATTATTATGGTTTGGGGTTTTTTTTTGTTGTTTGTTTTTTCTTGTTTGTTAAGGATTTGCTGTGTGAAAATGTCTACCTCTCACGCACTGGGCTACTCAAAGAGAAGGTGTCAGAGATTCCCAATTACAGGAACAAAATAAACCAAAATTGTGAGTCACATCAAGTCAAAGACCTCTAAAACATTCCAATTTTCTCTTTCATCTATTTCATTTCCCATTTCTATTTTATAGGTTAAAGGACTATAGTTATTTACAAAAGTCACAATCCATTTTCATCTATGGACTTAGGTATACTGGACAATACTTAAAAGGCAGAGTAATATCGCTACGATATATTGGAATACGTCACATGGGAGGATTTTAAATTGTGTCCAGGATACGTGAAAGAAGACGAAGAGATGTTTAGGGCTTTCCAGGGTTCAGAGCACCAACACTAGATATGAGTGGTGAACAACAATGGGAGCTCAGGGACTCAGGTTGGGCTTAGAATGTTTTGCTTGCCACGAAGGAAGTATATGCCAGCAACAAGGTGTCCTAAATGATGTGTGAGTTGTTACATGTGAATTCAGGGCCCTTGGCTTGTGGTGGGACCAAAGCGATCATTTGGCTGCACTCATGTCCAAGAAAGTGTAATTGGCAGCAGCATCACATTTGATGCTTGCCACTATTGACTCCTCCATCTCCCCTTCCTTTCTCAGTTCCATTGGCTCCTTGTTTCCTTAGTCTATGCTTGCTTTGCTGCCTCTGAACCTTTGCTCATGTCTCCCTTCTTCCTGAAGGCTTGTCTAGGCCTCTACTCCCTACCCCCTACCCAACTCACACATATCTACTTTTTCTCGGATGTCACAGACACCATCAATCCTCCCAGCAATGCCTCCAGCTCCAAGTAATCTATCCCTTCTCTGATCTCCTATAGTGCATTTATTTTTTCTGCTCTAACTGAAACATGGGTTTGAACTTCACAGGTCCACATTCTTATGATTTTTTTTTCAATAAATATGTACTACAATACTACACTGGTTGGTCGAATCTGCAGATGTGGAACTGCAGATACAGAGGACCCGCTATAAGCTGTTCACAGATTTTTGACTGCCAGTGGTGGGTGCCAATAACCCCAGGGTTGATCAAATCTCAACTGCAATCTTTACCTTACAATTGTGTGTATAGGTGCTGTGCTTTCCTGTGCGTCTGAGCTCATTGAGTGGTCACCAATAGAGAATGCATGAGTAAGGGAATGCAAGAATTTTGAAAGTTACTAGATGGAACTGGAGTGTTTTTTTTTAATTTATTTTTTATTTTCTGCTTTTTAGGGCTGCACCCACGGCATATGAAAGTTCCCAGGCTAGGGGACGAATTGGAGCTACAGCTGCTGACCTGCACCATGGCCACAGCAACGAGGGATCCCAGCCAGGTCTTCAACCTACACCACAGCTCACGACAATGCCGGATCCCCAACCCACTGAGCAAGGGCAGTGATCAAACCTGCATCCTCTTGAATACTAGTCGGATTCGTTTCCGCTGTGCCACAATGGGAACTCCTGGAGTGGGTTTTACATTTTTCATCTGTTTTAATTTTGTTTTGTTTCTGGTAGGTGGGGAAGTATGGCAGAGTGAACAAGAATTCCGAGTAGAGGAAGAACATGAGTATACGCACACACCCAACCCATGCATGCATGCGTGTGTGTGTGAGCATAGCCTGAGAGATAGATAGGAAGAAAGAAAATCTCCAGGAAATTTAAAAATAAACTGATTTCCTCTGGGGAGATAAACTGAGTGGCTGGGGCCTCTAGAGAGAGAGACCTACTGCCTGCTCTGATACTAAGTTCTTGTGTCACCTAGTTTAACTTTTTCCAAGTTAAAGAAATTCAATGATCTTCTGCCCTCTTACAAAGTGTGTGTAACTCTGAGGGTGGGCTCCTTGGGCAGGCTGTAGAATATACTTGTGTTGGGAAAACTTAGGATTTGTGCTGGTAGCAAGGCTACTCCTAATTGTTGGGGGATAATTCCACGTGGCGTTTCTGTGTAAAGGCACTGGCATGGCTGTCCCAATCTATCTCATGAATCTGTCTCATGTATGGCAAACAGCTTTGAGATGGAGCTGGTTTCTTCTGCTGGAGCAGAGGGCAGATCTCTTTTCTGTCTGGTATAATGAAGATAATGTCTCCCTCAGTGGCAAAGGGTGAGCAAGCTGACTACCAGCCCCTTAGAAGTCCAGGGTTCCCTGAACTTGGTTTCTTAGCTGTGATGCAAACCCACTGAATGCGTAGAGTCTACCTGTGCTACTTCTCATTGTGCCCAGGGGACTTGGGGACAAGCGGGGAGTTAACACAAATGTGGAGCTCACACCGACTGCTGTGCAATGAGTAATAATAAAGCCCTTTCTCTCTGACCCGGGAGTCCCTTGTCTTCTGTTAGTGTCCGTGAAACTGACAAGTTAAGTTATTAGCTCACAAGTATGGTTAAATGTCATACCCTTTGTAGTTTTTGACACTAATGATACAGATTTTGATAGCTGAAGGTAATCACCTTAATCAAAATGTAATATTTAGGATGAGCAGTTCTCCTCAGGTGAGCAGTTTCATGGAGGAGTTCTATTACTCCCGATGGCTTTATTCCAGGAATGTATTAGATACACAGAAGACACAGAAAAGACCCATAAGCCATTTAGCCTGTTCCCTGCTAAGACAAGAAATTGAAATAACACTGGGAGTCAAATTGGGCCCTCGGTTATTTGGCAGATAGCAAATGGTCATTACTCTGTGTTACAGGTTTCCAGTAAAAACGCAGTGGAAATAAAACAACACTTCCCCCAGGATATTTAAAATACTTACATGATATTGCACCTACTCTAACAAATAAGTGTTTATATTCAACACTAAGAGGAAGGATGCAAACAATTGATACATTTCCTTCTAGGAGGATGAGATTGGACTTTTAATATATGAACATAAAATTCTGCTTTTCGTTTTTAGATATCAAAATGGAAAATATCCCCCCAAAATTTTTGTTTAAATCTCCAATCTATAATTTTGTTGTTGTTGTTATAGCAGCCTGAACCGACTAAAACACTCATCTCTGAGACAACAAGGAGACATCTGGAGCTCAAAACCACACAAAACTGATGGCAGTGGTCCCCAGGACAGTGGCGATAAGTAGGGACACTGGCAGAAGTGGAGAGGGCACATTCATGTCAGGAGAGGTGGTCTCAGATAGGGCTGATGGATACTCCAAGGTACAGGGCTTATGATGGAAGGTACATGAAACCAAACCCCAGCCAGAGGAGTGGCATGTAGAGAACGAAGGCAGAAGCAAAAAGGGCAGAGCTCAGTGAGGACACGGGCAGACAAACCATATATTTGCAGGAAGCAGCCTGCCAGTGAGCAGAGAGCACGGAGGATTGCACCACGAACAGCCCTCCAGCTGCCTATTTTTTCACCAAGGAGAAGTAACAGCCAAACAGAAGCTTATAATGGAAGAAAAGATCTCATTTACATTAGCAATGAGAAAGGTATTACCTAGGAATAAACTTCATAAGAAATGGGCAAGATATGAAGAGGTGCAAAATCTCTGGGTTGGAAACCTAAAAACAACATCAGGTTCCCTAGATAAATGCACTCACTTGAGATCTGGTAGGTGGGTGTTAGGAAACGATCCTGCTGTGGCTCCTGGCCCTCCCTCTGGAGAGAAATGTGGTTTCTTTGCAGCAAGTTCTTCTTCTTCTTTTTTTTTTTTTTCCATGCCCATGGCATGCAGAAGCTTCCTGGCCAGGGATCAAACCATCACCACAGCAATGACAATTCCAGATCCTTAACTCCTCGGCCACCAGGGAATTCCCAAGTTCTGGTCTTCATTCTCAAGCTTCCTGTGTCAGGAGGCAGTAGTGGTTGTAGCAGCTTCTTCATCCAACTCTGAGATCCTGAGATTGCAGGATAAGGTGTCCAGTCCACACATTCAGGCAATGGCTGTGGCTCCAGCCCAGGCCTGACTCCTGTTGCCTCAAAAGAATCAGCTCCCATGATGAATCAGTTTGGCGGTATTATTCCAAATAGCCTCCAAGGCTCCCAAGGATCTGAGAAGGACTTAATTCCCTTTATTAAATCTCTTCCTGTGTAAACTACACAGAGTAATTTCTGGTTTTTATACTGAAATTTGTCTGCCATATTTGGTTTTGGAAGTGGTTGCAGGAATCAAGCCCTCAAGATGGGAATCTGGGATTGGCTCTGACCTGGCTAGGTTTGAGAGAATGATGACTTTGCCACCAGGGGAAAGTAGAATACTGCAGATCTAGGGCATGCAGTGAAAGATGTTCTGTAATTAATCATCTGGAATGAAGCGTTTTCTTAAGGCAAGGCTTCAGTGGATGCTATACAAACAGTTATAATGGGAGTGAGGGAATTCAATAACTGTTGGGTTGTTGGCCTTTTTTGACTATATTGGAGAGTTTCAAGTAAGAAAATGATAAATTGTAAAAGAAAAAACAAGTAAATTTAATAAATGATATCAGTGGCATTTAAAATCAGTTGGGGAAAGACGGATGATTAAGTAAGTGAGGTTTAGCAAATGTGTAGCTATCAAAAGATTAAGTAAAGTTGGATCCATTTCCCTAACTCACACTGAAACGAATTCTTTTTTTTTTTTTTGTCTTTTTGCCTTTATGTAGAGCCGCACCTGCGGCATATGGAAGTTCCCAGGCTAGGGGTCTAACAGGAGCTGTAGCTGCCGGCCTTCGCCACAGCCAGAGCAACGCGGGATCCGAGCCGCATCTGCAGCCTTCACCACAGCTCATGGCAACGCCGGATCCTTAACCCACTGAACAAGGCCAGGTATCGAACCCGCAACCTCATGGTTCCTAGGTGGATTCGTTAACCACTGGGCCACGAAGGGAACTCCCTGAAACAAATTCTTGATGGGTCAAATTTTAAGAGGAAAAAGTAAAATCATGAAACATTAAGAAGAAACCATGAAGGATTTTCAAAGTAATCTGAGAGGGGAAGGCCTTTCTAACTATAATAGTAAAACCTGGAAGTAGTAAGTAGTAAAACAAAAGCTGAATAAAACTGGCCAATTAGAAATGGGAAAGGTCTGCATGGCCGAAAACCAAAACCAAAACAAAATAAAAAAACAAATAAAAAGCCAAGTTGTGACGACTTGTGACAAGTTGAGAAAGTTTTAACATTGATTTCTAAGAAAAGGGCTATTTTTACTGCTATATAAATTGTTTCTACATCCAGGAGAAGAGTGAACAAAATACATAAATAATCCATGGCAAGTGAAATACAAATGTCTTTCTCACTCATAATAAGAGAAATACAAGTTAAAACATTTTTTCGTCTAATAAGTTGATAAGCTCTAGTTCTGGTCCAAATGGAGAAAGTCCACTGCAGCCTATGCCCCCCACTG
The DNA here is from genome assembly GCA_004024745.2 of Catagonus wagneri. Lineage (NCBI taxonomy): Eukaryota > Metazoa > Chordata > Mammalia > Artiodactyla > Tayassuidae > Catagonus > Catagonus wagneri. Next base: position 27,608,500 of record PVHT021183699.1, on the reverse strand, counting down.
ATTACTTCTAAAACTTCCGGGAAAAAAGCTGCCGCAAATTGGAGACAGTGGGTAGGTGACTGGAAAAGCAGACCCCACTTCTCTGGCATGTCTGGGCAGAGCCACGTGTTCAGAGGGAGAAAGCTTTCACTCATTGTTTTCCTTCATTCCATTAATAATCATTGCGAGCCTACTGTGACTCGAACGCTGTTCTAAGGGAGAATGTATCATCAATAAAACTGACAAAAATCCCTGCTCTTGTGAAGCTTACATTCGAGGGAAAGACTAACAATAAATATAATAACATTAAACGTTAGAAGGCGATGAGTGCTATGGAAAAAAGAAATATGCTAAGGTAAGATGGGATGGGGAGCAAATATTAAATAGGATGGTCAGAAAGGGCCTTAGTGAGACGACAGGGTTCGATTCCCTTGAGGGAAAGAAGGAAATCAAGTCGCTCCCTAATTAACAAAGAATTTTAAGGCAGATGGAATACCCCCCCCCCCGCGCCCAGGGCACAGATCCCGAGGTGGTAGGTGGTTATGGGGGTGTCTGGTGAGTTATGGAAAGAGCGGGGAAAACAATATAGCTAGGGTGGAGAAAAAGGGAGAGTAAGAAGTTTTCTGAAAGGAGGGGGCGGGACGGGGCTCGGAGACCGTATAGACCACTTCAAGGAATTTGGCTTCAAAATTATTAGGTTTTAATAATAAATTGGATTTGGATTTTTCACTACCTGAAAGTGAATTACAACTAAAATGAGACTCGTTCTTATATCTGAAAGTGACAAGACAATTGGATTCTAGACCTTAAGAGATGGAAAATAGTAAAATGTGAAGAGGAATGTTTCTTTGCAGGTCGCCCCCTCACAAAGTGCCCCGCGAAGCCCCGCCTCTCCTACGGTGTTCCCGCCCCCACCCGCCTCTCCCACAGTCCTACCCCGCAAGGCACGCCTCTTCTTCAGGAGGCTCCGCTCCTACTCCAGGCGACTGCCCAACTAGGCCCGTCTCTCTTTTCTCCGGAGCAACCGGTTCCCTGTGGGGAGGGACTCGCCGCTTGGCCCCGCCCTCGCCCGGTGCGACCCTGCACTAAGCCCCGCCTCTCCTACTCGCTCTCGCCCCGCCTATGCCTGATTGCTTCTAGGCCCCGCCGCGCCTGCCACGCCCAGGTTCAGCGGCGCTCGCCCGGTAGGCCCCGGCCCGCCCCCCGCCACTAGCGTCGCTCGCCGGGCCTTCGGGTCTCGCAGGCTCTTGGGCACGCCTCTGGAGACGCGGAACGCCGAGGCGTCCGGTGAGTGGGGGGGGGAAGGGAGGTGGGCCTTGAACCCCGTCGTTCCTGGCTGCTCAGAGCCCGGGTCAGTGCGGGTGGTTGAGTCCAGGCTGCCCGGCGTGGCGCGACGCCTTCAGGGACTCCTCCGGCCGCCGCCTTTCCTTCCCGGGGTACCTCCCGGGAATGGCAACCCCAGGAATGGGGAAGTGAGACCGGGAGGGTCGCTGAGGTTGGGTAATGTTTGGGTGGGGCTTGGAGAAGGAGGCGTGAAGCGGGGAGTGGCAGTCGCAGGTGAAGGCTGCGGAAAGCCGAGATTTATCAAGTGGATGTGGATCTGAAAGTGGAGGATTGAGTAATGGAAGATACGTGGTGAGGCTGAAATCTGATGGCCGGTGCAGAGTCAGGATCCTAGGGTTTGGTGAAGCTTCAACCAAACTCCCCAAAGGTGTGGGGGTGGAGGAGTAGGTGAAGCCCCTTGAAGGGCATTTTGGGGAAGGATCAACTCGCTGGCTGCTCAGGGCCAGTCGGGGAGCAGAGAGCCTGCGGTATCTCAGAACGGATGTGATCCGAGCGAGCTTCCAGGGTTCTGCACCCACACTCACGTCGGGGCGATCAAGTTTCCATGCTTTCGAATGGGCCGTAACGTACAGTTTAAGTAATAGATGCTACTCAGGGGCAGTACCTGGGAGACACCTGAGAAATGTGGCAGGAGAAGGGTGCTCCTCCTATAGGCTGCTTCTAATTTCCTTGGAGCCCTCGCAGCGCCGGCATTGGTGCTGGTTATATTTTGTAAAACCCTATTTGAGCAGCCCAGACAGTGTATGGAGGTCCCACACTTTTAAAAGTTCAGAATTGAGGTTTATTCAAACTCAAAAAGTCGTATCACGTTCGTTTGAATCTTGCGGAGTTTATTTTTAAAAATCTAATTCTGTAGGGTTTGTTTTAAAATTTTGTAAATCTTTCTTAACGGGCTACTTTAAATTTAAAGTCACACTAACCTGGAGAACTAAATGGTTTCTAACGGCCTATTCAGTGAGTATGATAAACAGTTTTAAATTAACTGTGGAAAGTAGATCATATCTATTTAGACCAGCTGTTACTGAAAGAACCAGAATTGCAGAGGAAGAATGAAATTGAAAAGATCTGAAATAAGTCCTGGTAAATTGGGGAGTGTGTGTGCTTAAATAAAGCAACAGTGAACTCCGTGAAACTTTTTTTTTCATTGTCAGAAAACTTGAAAGAAAAAAGTATAAGGATGAAAATGAAAACTCCATGTAATTTTTATCAGCGCTAACATTTTGGTGCCATTCTTAATTCTTTTTGCATTTTTCATGTATCCAAATATACATATTACATAATTGGGGTCATATTGTTGTGCTACTTTGTATTTTGCTTTTTCTTCCCTCTGTGTTTTCCAGCATTTTCCTGGATCATTAAAAATTCTCCCTAAATATCTTTTTAGCAGTTTTTAAAATTTATTTATTTATTTATTGCTATCTTAAGGCCGCACCCGCGGCATATGGAGGTTCCCAGGCTAGGGGTCGAATTGGAGCTACAGCTGCTGGCCTACGCCAGTCCACACTCATGGCAATACTGGATCGTAAACCCGCTGAGCGATGCCAGGGATCGAACCTGCAACCTCATGGTTCCTAGTAGAATTCGTTAACTGCTGTGCCATGATGGGAACTCCTAAATTTATTTTTTATTAAAGTACAGTGTTGTGCCAATTTCTGCTGTTAAGCAGGTGACCCAGTCATACATACCTTAAACATCTTTTTAAATGATGATGTGTTCATCACGTGAATTCATTCTTTTTTTAATTTTTAATTTTTTAAAATTATTTTATTTTTTGTCTTTTGTCTTTTCAGGGCCGTACCCATGGCATATAGAGGTTCCCAGGCCAGGGGTCGACTCGGAGCTGTAGCTGCCGGCCTACACCACAGCCACAACACCAGATCTGAGCCGCATCTGCAGGCTGCACCACAGCTCACAGCAATGCCGGATCCTTAACCCACTGAGCGAGGCCAGGGATCGAATCAGCATCCTCGTGGATGCTAGTCAGATTCATTAACCACTGAGCCACGCCGGAAACTCCATCATGTGAATTCATTCTTTTAACCATACATGAGAGTGTCAGCTGTGAACCTGTGCTTGAAGAGGAGATTCTGTTTTACTCTAGGTTTGGATACATGAAAAATGCAAAAAGAATAATAAGCAAAATTTTGGCAGTGTTGGGGATACTGGGAACAGACAGAATGAGTGAGAGGAGGAAATATTCTTGTTTCGTTTCACTGGTCAGTCCATGGCAAGGTGCAGGGCTTCTGTGCAGATGTGGCCTAATGTCTATGCAGTGTCTCATCAGGCCTGGGCCTGGGCTGCTGTGGCCAGGCCATCTTCATTGTGTCCTGCCTCAGCTCTCCTATACCTTCCTATAGATCCTGAGGCCATGAGGTTCCTGGGTATGTTCCTCAGGGCATGGGCCTCACCAGCTCCCCTGTCTTGTGGGTGTCACTACGAAACTCTAGTGAGGGTGGTTGGTGCAGCACTGATGTTTCACTCTCAGATGTGCCTGTGCTTTGTGTAAATGACAGACCGCTGCCCTAGGTCTCAGGGAGGGAGTGTCCCACAATTGCTCTCTAATTAACTGTCTGCTGGAGGTTTCTGAGGCTTCCTCGAAGTTGCCTTACTCTTTTTCCTTTTCCTTCTGGCACTGGCCCTTAAACTTGCAACTTTTCTCTTGGGAAATCCTGCTCCTCTTCCAGCTTGATCAGTGTGGTGCTTCATTTCTCTCTCCCTGACGGGTTCCTCTTCTGCTTTATGACTAAGAGTAATCTCGTCATTTTGGTTTATGTTTCTCCTTGAGTCTGAAACAAGATGATTCCTAAAGACAGCTTATTTTGCTTATTACTTGTTTACTTATTACTCCTTGAATTTATAATTCTGTTGACTTTTTTTCTTTACCCAAACTCTGAAGAGAATCAAGGGTCCATTACTCTTTTCTAATTCTTGATTAAATGTCTGAACGCTTCCACCACCCCCCATAGTTGAATCCCCAGCGTGTTTCTTTTCATATGTGCCTTTCGACTACCCTGGGCAGGATCTAGCTCTTACTATAGGCTGGTGATTCCTACAGTTAATGTAAAAACCACAAGGACTCAGTTCCTGTGTAGGTCTCCTTTAGCCCTGTGTGCAGCTCAACACACGATAAGGAAGAACAGAGTTTGGGAATCTAGTGACCCTGTGCCCAGGGCCCATGGAGCCTAGTTGCTCTGTGCCTAGTAGTTATTCCTGGCTGCTGTCCTGGCTAACAGTCTGGATAAAAGGGGGAAATTGGCTGTGGTAGAAATCCTCTTACCCTCTAGTGCCCAAGAAGTGTCTGCGTTGAATCATTGCTTGTTTTTAGGTTGGCCCCGACTGGAACATGAGGCCTTCTGCTGTGCCCACACTCTAAGTCCCCATGTCCCCCCTTCTGGTATTTTTGGTCCCAGGAACTAGTCTAGCGTGCATGGGAATGGTGGAGCAAGTGCCTGTTAAGACTCTGGTAAAAAGCGGATTGCAGAACTCAGCTTAGCCCAGGCTGCCATAAGGCTTGTTATTGTCACCGTGTTATACTTGGTATTC
>PVHT021183699.1:27580761-27595989 GCA_004024745.2 Catagonus wagneri | reverse complement strand
CTTTACGGATAAGCAAAAACTAAGAATTCAGCAACATTAAACGAGCTTTACAACAAATACTAAAGGAACTTCTCTAGGCAGAAAAGAAACAGCTACAACTAGAAACAAAAATACCACAAATGACAAGGCTCACCAGTAAAGGCGTATATACAGTAAAGGTAGGAAATCATCCTTGCACAAATATGCTACCAAAATCAGAAATCGTGAGAAGAGGAGGGTATAAATGCAGGACACTAGAGTTGCAATTGCAGTTAAGAGACTGACAACTTAAAACAATCATATATAGAGAGGGACTCCTATATCAAATCTTCAGGGTAAGTGCAAACCAAAAACCTACAATTGATACACAAATAAGAAAAATCAACTCAAATACAACACTAAAGGTAGTCATCAAAACACAAGAGGAGAGAACAAGAGAAGGGAAGAAAAAAGAGCAACAAAAGCAAATCTAGAACAGTTAATAAAATGGCAATAAGAACATACATACCAATAATTACCTTAAATGTAAATGGACTAAATGCCCCAACCAAAAGACACAGACTGGCTGAATGGATAGAAAAGCGGGGTCCATACATATGCTGGACCCCACTTCATTTCTAGGGACACATACAAATTGAAAGTGAGAGGATGGAGGAAAATATTGCATGCAAATGGGAATCAAAAAAAGCTGGAGTAGCAGTACTCATATGAGACAAAATAGACCTTAAAATAAAGAATATTATGAGACAAAGAAGGACATTACATAATGATCAAAGGATCAATCCAAGAAGAAGTTATAGCAATTGTAAGTATATATGCACTTAACATTAGGATCACCTCAATATATAAGGCAACTGCTAACAACCTTAAAAGGAGAAATTGACGAAAATACAATAATAGCAGAGGACTTTAACACCCCACTTAACAGCAATGGACAGATCATCCAGACAGAAAATCAACAAGGAAACACAGGCCCTAAATGAAACATTAGGCCAGATGGACTTAATCAATAATTTATAGAACATTCCATCCCAAAGCATCAGAATCCACATTCTTATCAAGTGCACACAGAACTTTCTCTAGGATTGATGATATTCTGAACCACAAATCAAGCCTTACTAATTTTAAGAAAATTGAAATCGTATGAAGCATCTTTTCCAACGGCAACACTGTACAAGTGGAAATCAACAACAAGGAAAAAACTGCAAAAAACTTAAACACATGAAGACTAAACAACATGATACTAAACAACCAATGGATCACTGAAGAAATCAAAGAAGAAATAAAAAAATACTTAGAAGCAAATGACAACAAAGATACAGCACTCCCAAACCTATGGGATACAGCAAAAGCAGTTCTAAGAGGGAAGTTTATAGCAATACAAGACTACTTCAGGAAACAAGAAAAAGCTCAAATAAACAGCCTAACTTTACATCTAAAGCAGCTAGAGAGAGAAGAACAGACAAGACCTAAAGTTAGCAGAAGGAAAGAAATAATAAAGATCAGACCAGAAATCAATGAAATAGAAATGAACAAAACAGTAGAAAAGATCAATGAAACGAAAAGCTTGTTCTGTGAAAAGATGAACAAAATTGATAAACCCTTAGCCAGACTTCTCAAGAAAAACAGAGAGAGGACTCTAAATAAAATAAGAAATGAAAAAGAAGAAATTAACCACAGACAGCACAGAAATACAAAGTGTCATGAGACTACTACATGCAACTGAATGTCAATGAAATGGAAAACCTAGAAGAAATGGACAAACCCTTAGAAAAGTACCATCTTCCAAGACTAAATCAATATGAAATAGAAAAGATGAATGGACCAATCAGAAGCACTGAAATTGAAACTGATTTAAAAACTTCCAACAAACAATAGTCCAGGACCAGATGGCTTCACAGAGGAATTCTATCACACATTTAGAGAAGAGTTAACATCTATCCTTCTGAAACTATTCCAAAAGATTGCAGAGGAAGAAACACTCCCAAACTCATTCTGTGAGGCCACTATCACCCCGATACAGAAAGCAGACAAAGATACCACAAAAAAAAGAAAAAGAAAATTGCAGGCCAGTTTTGCTGATGAACATAGATGCAAAAATCCTCAACGAAATGCTAGCAAACTGAATCCAGCAGTGCATTAAAAGGATTGTACATCGTGATCAAGTCGGATTTATCTCAGGAATGCAGGGATTCTTCAATATACACAAAACAATTAGTGTGATAGGCCACATTAACAAACTGAAGGATAAAAACCATATGATCCTTTCAATAGATGCAGAAAAAGTCTTTGACAAAATCAAACACCCATTTCTGATAAGAACTCTTCAGAAAGTAAAGTGAACATAGAGGGAACCTACCTCCAGATAATAAAGGCTATATATGACAAACCCACAGCTAACATCATTCTCAATGAGGAAAAGCTGAAAGAATTTCCACTGAGATCAGGAACAAGACAAGGATGTCCTTTTTTTGCCACCACTATTCAACATAGTTTTGCAAGTCCTAGCCATGGCAATCAGAGAAGTAAAAGAAATAAAAGGAATCCAAATTGGAAAGGAAGAAGTAGAAATATCACTTTTTGCAGATGAGATGATACTATACTTAGAAAATCCTAAAGTCACTACCAGAAAACTCTCAGAGCTCATCAGTGAATTTGGCAATGTTGTAGGATACAAAACTAATACACAGAAATCTAATTGCATTTCTATATATTAACAACAAAAGATCAGAAAGAGAAATTAGGGAAACAATCCCATATACAATTGCATCAAAAAGAATAAAATACTTAGGAATAAACCTAGGAAAGATACCATGCTCTTGGATTGGAGGAATCAATATTGTCAAAATGACTGTATTACTCAAGGCTATCTACAGATTCAATGCAGTCTCTATCAAATTACCAAGGACATTCTTCACAGAACTAGAACAAAGTATTTTAAAGTTTGTTTGGAAGCATGAAAGACTCAGAATAGCCAAAGACATCCTGAGAAAGAAAAATGGAGCTGGAGGAACCAGGCTCACTGATTTCAGACTATACTACAAAGTTACAATCATGAAAAGCGTGTGGTATGGGCACAGATACAGCAATATCTATCAGTGGAACAGGATAGAAGGCCCAGAATCAAACCCACACACCTATAGTCAACTAATGTATGGCAAAGGAGGCAAGAATATACAATGGAGAAAAGACAGCCCCTTCAATAAATGGTGCTGGGAAAATTGGACCACCCTATGTAAAAGAATGAAATTAGAACACTTCCTAATACCATACATGAAAATAAACTCAAAATGGATTAAAGACCTAGATATAAGACCAGATACTATAAAACTCTTAGAGGAAAACATTGGCCAAACACTCTCTGACATAAATGACAGCAACATCTTCTCAGGTCCACCTGTTAGAGTAAAAGAAAAATAAACAAATGGGACTTAATTAAACTTAAAATTTTCTGCACAGCAAAGGAAACCCTAAACACAACCCACAGAATGGGAGAAAACATTTGCAAATGAATCATCTGAGAAGGGATTAATCTCCAAAATTTACAAACACTTCCTGCAGCTCAATACCAAAAAAACAAACAACCCCATCAAAAAGTGGGCAGAAGATCTAAACAGACAATTCTCCAAAGAAGACATGCAGATGGCCAAAAAAGCACATGAAAAGATGTTCAACATCACTTGTTATTAGAGAAATGGAAATCAAAACCATGATGAGGTGCCACCTTACACCAGCCAAAATGGCCATCATCAAAAAAGTCTACGAACAATAAATGCTGGAGAGGGTGTGGAGAGAAAAAGGAACCCTATTACACTGTTGGTGGGAATGCAAATTGGTGCAACCACTGTGGAAAACAGTATGGAGATTCCTTAGAAAACTAAAAGTAGAATTACCATTTGATCCAGCAATCCCACTCCTGGGCATCTATCCAGAGAAATCCGTGACTCAAAGAAACACATGTACTCCGATGTTCATGGCAGCACTATATGCAATAGCCAAGACATGGAAACAACCTAAATGTCCATCAACAGAGGAGTGTATAAAGAAGAGGTGGTACATATACACAATGGAATATTACTCAGCCATTAAAAAGAAAGAAATAATGGCATTTGCAGCAACGTGGATGGAGCTAGAAATTATCATGCTAAGTGAAGTCAGCCAGACAGTGAGATACCAACATCATGTGCTATCACATACATGTGGAATCCAAAAAAGGACATAATGAACTTCTTTGCAGAACAGATACTGACTCACAGACTTTGAAAAACTTATGGTTCCCAAAGGAGACAGGTTGGGGGTTGGGGATATGCACTGGGGGTTTGGGATGAAAATTCTATAAAATTGGCTTATGATAATTGTTGTACCACTATAAATTAATAAAGTTCATTGAGTAATTAAAAAAAAAGATCTGTTACAAAACAGTGTGTGACACTTAAAAATGAATTGTATATATACTTGCAATGAATCTAAAGAAGAGGTGACATTTGGTGATGCTTTTTGGGGTGGTAAGGAATAATTGTGTAGAAGAAGCCAAAGGTAAGCCCTTGCCTATAGAACAAAAAGGGTCTAGATATGGGTGAGAGCATAGAGGCATTTTATAGGAGCATACACTTCATAAAACTGTACATAACCACCCCTAAAACTTCATTAAGCCTCCAAATACTGGACAAAATTTTAATAGACTTTTTAGAAATTACTCAATGAATTTTATTACATTTATAGTTGTACAACTGAATAGACTCTTAAAAAAAGTCTTTGACTGTACGTGGAAATGCTTTCTTAGGAATAAAACTGAGGAGTTCCTGCTGTGGCACAGTGGGTTAAGAATCCAACTGTAGCAGTTTGGGTTGCTGTGGAGGTACAGTTTTGATCCCTGGCCTGGTTCAGTGGGTTAAAGGATCAGGCATTGCCAGGATGTAGAGCAGAAAGGTGAAGAATGGGAAAATCTGAGAGAAAAAAATAGGGAAATTAAGAGGACTAGTCCAGGAGATACACATCTGAATAAAAGGAGTCCTAGAAAGGGAACAGAAGAGAAAAAGAAGAGGAAGAAATCATTAAAGAAAAGCTGAAGATTGATGCATTCATTTTCAGATTGAAAGGGTCCAGGCAATGCCCAGCTCTGAGGATGAAAATAGAGTACCACTGGAAATTTTCAGAACCCTGGAGATTGAGAAGGTTCTACAGTCTTCCGGAAAAAAAGAAAATAGGTTAGATACAAAGGATCAAACTTAACAGAAACACTGGAAGCTAGAAGGCAGTGGTGTAATATCTTCATTTCTGAAGGAAAATTATTTCAGTTTACCATTCTGAACCCACACAGCATCCAACAATGTGAGGGCCGAGTGAAGAGAGATTTTTCTAAGATGTTCACAGGCTTGCATGGCAATGTATTGAGGGAAGCCTTAAACAATTAGCAGAGCTTGGGGGGATCGAATTACCAATAAGTACATGCTGAACTAAGCAAATGATGAAACAAGACAGTTATCAACTTTGGGGAAAATGATAATCATAGCGTACTGTAAGACTTAACTATGACGTGTGCAGTCACAATAATGAAAATAATATTGGTGAAATGAAAAGGATGATATAACTGTACTGTGAGAATAGGGTGATGGAAATAATGAAGATGGGTTGGAAAGAGAACTAAATCCTCCTTTGCCAAGGCTTCAAACAAAAATAAAGAAGTAATCTGCAAGCTTATTGTTTGGTGACATGAAAACAAATCACAAAGGAATCACTTAAAAAGTTAAAAGTCATTGCCTGGGGGTGGGAGGATGGACACTGTTCTTCTTCAAAGCATGATTTTGACAGATTATTCTCAGTGGAGGATATACCAGTTTATACTCCACAACAATGTCCGAGACTGCTTCTCCCCACACGCCCTGTGTCAGTCTGGGGCTTTGAAGCAAGAGATTCCAAATAGGATTTAATGCACAGGAGGTTTATTAGCAGGAATATCCGCGGAAAGATAGAGGGGGAAGGAGCAGGCTTAGACATTGAGAGTCTTCAGATTTTGGTGTAGGCCTGACACTTGTGAAAGGAAAGGGAAGGAGGGAGGCTTGGATAGGAAGAGCCTCAGTCTACAGCGTGATTCTGAGAATTTATCAGCCCCCAACATTGCCCTTTAAAGGAAACCCATGTAGAGCAGGGATGGTCTCATTCCAGTGTCCCCTGCATGTTCAGCCCATGGCTGGGAGCAGCGGGGGATCATGTCCCAGGTGTGAGGGTACTGTGGCCGAGGCATGAGGGTACTGTGGCCCAAGATGGGCAGCAAGAGGCAGCCAATCAATGGCTCAGCTCCTCACAGCAGATTCTTTTCAAGGGAGTTCTGGGTGGAGGAGGGCACTTCCATGGATACCACACCCATTACCTATTTCTTAACCAAACTTTTGATCTTTGCAGCGTGAGAAGTGAGAAATAGCATATTGGTTGTTTTGTGTTTATCTTAATATAAATGGCATTGAGGATTTCTTATTTATTTATTTATTTTTAATTTTTTTAATTTTTTGTCTTGCTGCCTTTTCTAGGGCCATGCCCGCAGCATATGGAGGTTCCCAGGCTAGTGGTCTAATCGGAGCTGTAGCTGCTGGCCTACGCCAGAGCCAGCATCCTAGCCACATCCTAGCCGCATCTGCGACCTACACCACAGCTCACGGCAACGCCGGATCCTTAACCCACTGAGCAAGGCCAGGAATCGAACCTGCAACCTCATGGTTCCTAGTCGGATTCGTTAACCACTGAGCCACGACGGGAACTCCGAGGATTTCATATTTAAAAGCCATTTGTATTTTCTTTAAATTGAAGATGTTTATTGATTTTTTTAATAATTTTTATTTTTTCCATTACACTTGTTTTACAGTGTTTATAGTTGGTATACAATTTTCTACTGTACAGCAAAGTGACCCAGTCACACATACATATATACATTGTTTTTCTCACATTATCCCCCATCATGCTGCATCATGAGTGACTATATAGAGTTCCCACTGTTCTACAGCAGGATCTCATTGCTTATCCATGTCGTTTATTGATTTTTTATTAAAGTCCTTAATAGTTCTATTATAAATTACCTAAATAGTAATATGTGCCATAATATGTTAATCTTAACATATTAATCCATTGGGGAAGTGAAATATAAATTCTTCTCATTATCCTGTTATCATCTGATTAGCATTTTTATAATTCCTGTTAACCCTCTATAGAGCATAAGTAGTAAAGAAACAGTGTACCTTAAAAAGTTTGGTGTAGATAGAAATTAAAAACTAGAAAAAAATTCCTTTTTGTCTGTAATCTTTTATGTATGTATGTATGTATGTATGTATGTACTTTTTAGGGCCGCAACTGCAGCATATGCAATTCCCCAAGCTAGGTGCTAGCTCGAATCAGAGCTGCCGCTTCTGGGCTATGCCACAGCTGTAGCAATGTGGGATTCTAGCCACAGCTTGCAGAAGTGCCAGATCCTTGACCCACTGAGCGAGGCCAGGGATCTAACCTGCATCCTCATGGATACTAGCTGGGTTTGTTACTGTTGAACCACAACGGGAACTCCTCTTTATAATCTTTTTTTTTTTTTTTTGCTTTTTAGGGCTGCACCATGGCATATGGAGGTTCCTAGGCCAGGGGTCAAATTGGAGCTGTAGCTATTGGCCTACGCCACAGCCACAATAATACAGGATCTGAGCCATGTCTGCGACCTACACCACAGCTCATGGCAACACCAGATCCTTAACTCACTGAGAGAGGCCAGGGATCGAACCCATATCCTCATGGATCCTAGTTGGGTTCGTTAACCACTGAGCCATGAAGGGAACTCCTTTTTTTTTTTTTAATGATCTTTTAAGTAAAATAATTGCATATACAGTATCAAGTCACAATATCTACTCTTAACATTTTATGAACCTATTTAAGAAAAATATTATTAAACCTATTTGGATGTAGACATTTATGGGAAAAAACAGTGAAAAATTATATTGCTCTTTATTGTTTAGTATTTAACATTCAAAAAAATCTGTTATAGTCCAATATAATTGTGTCACATTAGTGGCATTTTTACTGGGATATTTTATTTCAAATTAAATTTCTTAAATTTTGGTCTGTTACTTTTAAATGAAACCATATCGTTTTGGTCCATGTTTTTCCTTAGTGCAGCTTTATACCTAGATCTAATAAATACTGTGTTCTCGTCTCATATCTACTTCTAACTGGCTGCCTCTTATTGTGACATTTTCCAGTGTGGTCATTTATTTCAAAAAGCTTAGAGAACTGCCATCCCCAACTTATATTTCTTATTTTTTGTAAGATGGCTTTAAATTGTTAATATATTTTCCTTCTACCAAATTGGAACCATTTATTTATATTTATTTATTTATTTATTTATTTGCTTTTCAGGGCCGCACCCGCAGTGTATGGAAGTTCCCAGACTAGGGGTCGAATCAGAGCTGCAGCTGCTGGCCTACACCACATCCACAGCAACACGGGATCCAAGGCCAGGGATTGAACCCACATCCTCATGGATACTAGTCGGGTTTGTTACTACTAAGCCATGGTGGGAACTCCTAGAACCATGTATTTAGAAGGCTTTCATTTTTGAAACCTTTATGTTAATCTCATTTTAAGGTTGTGCTTATCTTTTGTTTCCAAAGGTGCCCAGCTGTTGTTTAGACCGTTGTTGAATAAATATGAGAAGGAAACACTTGAAAATCAGAACTTATATCTTGTCGGTGCCTCGAAGATTAGATTGTTACTGGGGGCCGAAGCAGTGGGATTGGTAAAAGAGTGCAATGATAACACCATGAGGGCCTTTACATATGGAACCAGACACAACTTCAGAGGTTTTGATGGTGAGTTCCAAGATTGTTTCTGCCAGAAGCACTTTATCAAAAAAATTTTGATGACTAGATCAGGGGTCAGCAAACTATTCCTGGAAAGGGCCTGATAGTAAATATTTTAGGCTGTAGTGGCCAATATCACAGTTATTCAACACTGCCATGGTAGAACCAAAGCAGCCTTCAACTAAAAGAAATGAATGGGTGACGCTGTGCTCCGGTGAAGTTTTACTCACAAAGCCCAGTGAGGCCCATGGGCCTTACTTTGCCACTCCTGGAATAGATGAACATAAGTTAGGATGATACGTGTGACTTATTTATATCACTATAAGTCTTAGAATGGTGAATATTCTCTGGCTTGATATAGAAAAACCTTATAATAAGAAACACGGTAGTGAATTGAATCCCCATTTCCTGATAGAGTCACTTGTTCTGGCCTCACAGAGGTTCCAGAAAAGAATAGTTTCTAGAAAGAACAGAGAAAGCCACGGTGGCTGTGATATCAGAGTGAAAGTTTGCTTTCAGAATCACACTGGTCACTTCCAGGGCCTTCAGACTTAAATGTGATTAGACTTCTTCAGATTTGCTCACCCTGGACTTTCGAATATTAATAAATAAATGATTAAGGTGAAATTCACCTCATTTGAGAGGATTCACTTGTCAAAAAACAACATTCTTTACTTATCAGACTTTCTTCTCCCTCGTTTATGGGAGGGATGTTCAGCTCCAAAAGGGACTGGCCTGGGCTTGAGAGGTTTCTTTTGTTCTTTCTTTTTCTTTTTTGGCCACAACTGCAGCATATGGAAGTTCTTGGGCCAGGGGTAGAATCTGAGCTGGAGCCTCAACCTATGCCACAGCTATGGCAACACTGTATCTTTAACTCACTGTATGGGGGCAGGGATCCAATCCCCACCTCCACAGAGACCAGCTGGATCATTAACCCACTGCACCACAGGGGAGAATTCCTGGGCTTGAGAGTTTGAGGGAGGAAAATTTGTCATATCAGCAAAACTTTACCTCCATTCCTAGATAAAAATATTGTTAGAATTAAAAACTGTATTGCCTTCTGCTTATTGGTATTAAATGAGATCAAGCAAGTGTATAATGAAGAATTGTATTATGTGAAGACATTTCAGAATATTTTTATTCTTACAAAAATATCTGAGGAGCTTTATGTTCTATTTAATTTACCGGTTTTATACTTTGCTCAGTCTTATGTTAATTATTTACTTTGTGTATCATTATTTCATAATCCCAGGTTGTTGGAATGTTAATTTTATTTTGGCTAATCCTGAGGAAATAACTGTGAGTTTTTGTTTTATTGTAGATGATAATGATGATTTTCTCACAATGGCAGAACAGCAATTCATTATCAAACATGAACTTGAAAATCTTAGAGCCAGAGATGAAAAAATGATCCCTGGTTACCCTCAGGCAAAATTGTACCCAGGAAAATCATTATGTAAGTCATCGTATCGACCAGCTTCATGAATATACATTCTAAGGCAATTATTTTTTCATTGGTAGACATAAGTAACAAATTACAGTGGCTT
This sequence comes from Catagonus wagneri, assembly GCA_004024745.2. NCBI lineage: Eukaryota > Metazoa > Chordata > Mammalia > Artiodactyla > Tayassuidae > Catagonus > Catagonus wagneri. Next base: position 27,585,632 of record PVHT021183699.1, on the reverse strand, counting down.
TTTTTCTTTTATTGAAAAACACAACTTGACAGTAACTTATTTTTTCATGATCATACCTTTAGACTGTCATTATATTGCACCTTTAGGTCAATATATTTGTACTTTATGGTTCTTTACCACTTATAAAAGTCTGATAGCATTCAGTCAGCTTAAAATTCAGTGTGAACACGTTTGCATATTACTCAGTTAAAATTAGCAAATTTATGCCCAAACATTGTTGTGTAATGAAAATCTATGGAAGAATAAAGTGGTCTTTTCCTGGAGCTCTGTTCCTCCTCTCAGCTCACTGGGTATGAACCCATGCAAACCTGGAAAGTCTTAAGACGATTTGTAGTGTGACATAATACCTGAATGCAAATAAGCAGTTTGAAACTCTGATTTTGTGTAATTCCACTTGAATGAGAATACTCGTTTGTATTTACTATAAAAGTATTTACTATAGTGTGTAATTCCAACTTTGCCTCAAACCTAAAATATTCTTTAAACATATGTGTCTGTGTCCCCAAGCCTGGTTTCCTTTTAATGGTCAGTGTCACCCAGGAGGACAGACACCCAAGAGCCAGTGCGTATTCCAGTTTTCTCACTTGTCACCAAATATATTTTGGTTTGTTCAAACCAAAATCCAATCATAGACCATCCATTTCATTTGGTTGTGATATCTCATAAGTCTCTTTTTTTGTGTGAAATACATATAACGTAAAATTTATCATCTGGAAGATTTTTAAGTGTATATAATAGTGTACAACCATCATCACCATCCATCTCCATAGCTCTTTGCATCTTGTAAAACTGTAACCCTATACCCTTTAAACAATCACTTCTCCCATCCCGCCTCACCCTGGCTTCTGACAACCATCACTCTACTTTCTGTCTTTATCATTTTTGAGTATTCCATGTATCTCAAATAAGTGGAATCATGCAGTATTTCTCTCTTTGTGACCAGCTTATTTCATTTAGTATTATGTCCTCAGGGTTCATCTGTGTTGTAGCATATTCAGAATTTCTTCCGCTTTCAAGGCAGACTAGTGTTCCATTGTATGTATAGATCACATTTTGTTTATTTACTCATCTTTCAGTGGCCACTTGGGCTGCCTCCATGTTTTGGCTGTTGTAAATAATGCTGAACATGGGTATGTGATGAGCCTGGGTACACAAGTATTTCTTTGAGATCCTACTTTTAATTCTTTTGGATATATAACCAGAAATGGAATTGCTGGATCATACGGTAATTCTGTATTTAATTTCTTTGAGGTAACTCCATCCTTTTTTCCACAGCGGCTATAATGTTTCACATTCCCACCAAGAGTGTACAGGCATTTCAGTCCCTTCACTTCCTTAACAGTTGTTATTTTCTGATAATTTGATAGTGGCCAACCTAATGAGTATGAGGTGGTATCTCATTATGGTTTTGACTTGCGTTTCTGTGATGATCAGTGATGCTGAGCATGTCTTCTTTGGAGAAATGTCTATTCAAGTCCTTTGTCTTTTTTTTTTTTTGCTGCACTTTGGTATAAGAAATTATTGACAATAATGTCCTGAAGCTTTTCCTTTGTGTTTTCTATTAGAAGTTTTATAGTTTCCAATCTTATGTTTAAGTCTTTAATCCATCTTGAATTAATTTTTGTATATGGTGTTAGGTAACTTCATTCTTTTGCATGTGGATAACCAGTTTTCCCAGCACTAATTGCTAAAAACTGTTATGCCCCCATTGAGTGGACCTGGTGATTTTGTCAAAATCATTTGACCATATATGCAAGGGTTTGTTTCTGGGTTCTCTATTCTATTCCCCTGATCTATATAGTCTGTCTGTATATAGTGTAAATCACACTTTTTTTATTCCCGTGGCTTTGTGGTAAGTTTTGAAATTGGGAAGTTTTGTTTTTCAAGAGTGTTTGACTATTTGAGGTTCCATGAAATTCCATAAGAATTTTAGGATGGGTTTCTCTATTTCTGCAGAAGGTGTCACTGGTATTTTGATAGGGATTGCACTGAATCTGTAGAATGCTTTAGATAATATTTACATCTTAACAATATTAAGTCCCATGAATGTGGGATATTTTTCCATTTATTTATGTTATCTTTAATTTCTTTTGGTATTGTAGTTTTTGTTGCACAAGTCTTTTACCTCCTTAGTTAATTCCTACATGTTTTATTCTTTATGGTGCTATTATAAATGGAGTTGTTTTCATACTTACCCTTTCAGATAGTTCATTGTTAGTGTATAGAAATGCAACTGAGTTTTGTGTGTTGACTTTGTATCTGGCTACTTTGCTGAATTCATTTATTAGCTCTGACAATATTTTTGTGGAAATTCTAGGGTTTTCTGCATGTAAAATAATATTATCTGTGAATAGGGATAATTTTACTTCTTCCTTTCCAATTTGGATGCCTTCTATTTCTTTTTCTTGTCTAATTGTTCAGGCTAGAATTTCCAATAGCATGTTGAATAGAAATGGTGAAAGTGGACATCTTTGTCTTATTTATGATCTTAGAGGAAAGATTTCATTTTCACCATTCAGCAAGATGCTTGCTGTGGACTTTTAATAGATGGATTTTATTATGCTGAAGTATTTTCCTTTTATTCCTAGTTTATTGAGTCTTTTTTTTGGGGGGGGGGCATGCCCATGACATGTGGAAATTCCCTGGGCCAGGGATTGAACATGAGCCACAGCAGTGACCCAAGCTACTGTGGTGACAACGCTGGATCCTTAACCTGCTGCATGACAAGAGAACTCCTATTGAGTGTTTCTTAATCATGAAAGAGTGTTGAATTTTGTTAAATGCTTTTTCTGCCTCAGCTGAGGTGACCATGTGGGTTTTTTTCCCCTTTGTTCTGTTAATGTGGTGTATTAGGTATTTCAGTTTTAGTATGTTGAACCATCCTTGCATTCTAGGAATAAATCCTACTTGTCATGGTTTATAGTTCTTGTGTGCTATGTTTTATGATATGTTGCTGAAGTGAGTTTTCTGGCATTTTGTTGAGTATTTTTGCATTAGTATTCATGAACAATATTGGCTTGTAGTTTTCTCGTGGTGCTTTTTTCTGGTTTTATATTAGGGTAATGCTGGCCTCATAAAGTGAGTTAATGCTGTTCCTTCCTCTTAAATCTTGGGGAAAAGTTTGAGAAGAATTGGTATTAGTTCTTTAAATATTTTTTAAACTTTGCCAGTGAAGGCATCAGATTCAGTTTTTCTTTGTTAGGAGATTTTTGATTGCTGATTGTCTCCTTAATAATCATAAGTCTATTCACATTTTCTCTTCCTTCTTGATTTAATCTTGGTAGATGTTTTGTTTCTAGGAATTTGTCCATTTCATCTAGGTTATCCAGTTTGTTGGTGTACAGCTGTTTTTAGTACTGTGTTACAGTCCTTTTGATTTCTACAGAATTGGTAGAATGTCCCCATATCCATTTCTGATCTAGTTAATTTATATCTTCTTTTTTTCTCAGCTTATCTAGCTAAAGATTTGTCAATTTTGTTGATCTTTTCAAAGAACCAGCTTTTGGTTTCTTTAATTTTCTCTGTTGTCCTTGTATTCTTTATTTGATTATCTCTGTTCTAATGGTTTTTTTATTTTCTTCCTTCTGCTAGCTTTAAGTTTAGACTGTTCTTTTTCTAGCTCATTAATGGTAAAGTTAGGTTGTCCATTTGTTTCTTGTTTTTAAATATAAGCATTTATAGCTAATAACCCCTGCCCCCAAGGATTGCTTTTTCTGTGTCCCATAAGTTTTGGTATGTTGTGTTTTGTTTTCATTCATTTCTAAGTGTTTTCTAATTTCCCCTGTGGTTTCTTCCTTGACCCGTTTTTTGTTTGTTTACTTTCCATACATTTGTGAATTCCCTAGTTTTCCTTCTGTTATAGATTTCTAGCTTTATCCCATTGTGGTCAGAGGATATATTTTATAATATATATCTTTTTAAATCTGTTGAGGATTAATTTGTGGCCAAACATATGGTCTGTCCTGGAAAATGTCCCACAGTGCACTTAGGAACCAAGAATGTGTTGGTTCTTTTCTGCATGACTTATGTGTAAACTGCATTTTGTAGTCTCCCCTCTCTCTGAGTTATGCTGTATATACATGTATTATGGGTGTTTTTCTGTTTGCTTTGTTTTTGTTTTTGTTTTTGTTTTACTTAATGAATTTTATTACTATTATAGGTGTACAAAAATAATCACAACTCAATTTGATAGCATTTCCATCTTATGGGTGTTTTTGCTTGCTCTCTTTGTTGACCTGAATGTCTGGAAATTTGCATGAAAATACTAGTCATTTCCAGGTGTCTGCAGATGTCTTGATGTTAATTATTTTGTAGCAGTTTTTTGTCGGATATACATTCTATCAGTATACAGATTAAAGATAACTGTGATTTCAGAAACATTTACTCCAGTTACCTTTGAAGATTTATTTGGCTGTATTTTCTCTATTCTTGTCTTTAGGTATGTAGTTATATATATTTGGGTCTATTCTCTGAAATATTTTAAAGTTTTTTATGTAATTTTCTTAGGCTTGTTCACCATTTTCCTGGCTATGTTTTTTCCCAGCTTTTCTTTTTTGGTAGCTTTTATTATGATTTTGTATCTATAATAGTTTTATTTTTCTCTTACTTTGCTTTGCAAGCTCCCACCTTCAGCTCTCATAGCCCTTCTTTGAGTTTTAATTTCATAGGCGTGGCTTGCTTTAATTTCTTTAACTCTGTGAAGAAATCCACAGTTTTTCTTTGTTCTATGTTGCAATTTTTTGCTGTGTTTTTTCTCTGTCTTTAAAAAAAAATGGTTTCCCTTTTTTCCCTCATAGTATTTTTCCACAGTTCTATGCCACTTTCTTTGTGGCACTTATTTTTAATGAACCCCTATTTTTTCCAGACTGGCT
>PVHT021183699.1:27550583-27579761 GCA_004024745.2 Catagonus wagneri | reverse complement strand
TTCTTAACAGAAGTTTTTTCTGGGTGTGGCCTTTAGGTCTGTCTTTGGCCAACCAAGACCCACAACTCCAGAGCTGCCTTCCTCCATCCCTGGGCTCCAGCAGGCAGCTCTTTAACCAAGATGGCAGACCCACACTTTCTCTCCTCCAGCCTTGCCTGTCCTGTCTGACACACTTCAGGGGTCTACTGTGCAACCTCTGCACCTGCCTCTGGGTAAGCAGACTGTGGTTTCCCACCCTTCAGTGTCCGGGAGAACCCTGCCTGTTGCCTGCGTGGCTCCAGGTTGCAGGCACATGGGTGCTCTTGGAAGGCCACTTTTCAAAGTTTATAATTTTTTGGTTTTACTCAGTCTATAGTTTTTTGGTTTTACTCTCATATCAAAAGTAAGGTTTCCCTGGAGTTCCCTGGTGGCCTAGTAGGTTGTGAATCCAGCACTGTCACAACTGTGGCTTGGGTCACCAATGTGGTGTGAGTTCCTGGCCCAGGAACTTCCACATGCCTTGGAAGTGGCCAAAAATATAAAATAAGGAGGCTGAATTTTGAAATTCTCCTTTATTCTCTTTCCTTTATGTCTTTAAAACTGTTATCATAATGCTAGTTTGAAGAAGAAATGGTGTAAAGTACGAACTATTTTCAGAGTGCAAAATTTCAAACTAATAAAACTTTGAGTAACTTAAAATCCTAAATTTTCTTGAAGTTAACCCAGAGAAATACATGGAAAGGTTTACATTTGCCTTTAAGTGTTGTGGGGACCGCTCTGAGGGTGGGAGGGTTGGGGGGCAGCCTCTTCTCTGAGGCTGATTGGGAGAGGTTGCAGCCAGCCCTGTGTGATCTCCGGCCTCCTGGAGAGAGCTGGCAGGGCTTTCATGAGGCACTCTCATTCACCTTAGGTTTAATTTGATTTTACACCTAGTCATTATAATTTTATTTGTCATGATGTGTTTTGATAGAAACCTTTCATTAAATAGAGAGCAGCTTGTGTCATTGTAAACATGAGCTTGGGGCAGTTGACAGTGTTGTGCACTCCACATCAGGGCCTCTTGCATCAAACAGCAAACGGGAGAAGGAGGAATTGGTTACACGTGTGTCTTGGTCGGCAGTGTTCATCTTGAGGGACATCCCCATTCCGGGCGTCTCTGTTAAGCTGCCATCTCTTCATTCCCTCAGACTCTGCTTTCTCCTGCTGCTTCCTGACAGTTAATAGTTATACCTGTAACCTAATGCAAGATTTCCTTTAGAAGAGGAGCTCAGGGAGCTGAGAATTTATGTATTAACTTGCTCCTAGTTTAGGTAAAAGCTATGTCTCAAAATGTCTATCAGGTGATTATCATGTTTCGATTGATGGGAGATGGCAATTGCATGTTAGGTCTTTTATACATAGTCCTTTTTTAGGACATCATGGTAACTACTGAATATCTTCTGTATACAAATGAATAGGTTAGGGTGGTCAGATATACTCTGTCTTCTTAAATTACCAACTTTAGGAGAAAAATAGAGGAGTTGTCAAGTAAATGTCATGTAGCAGGCATATATATAAGACAGTTAAGCCATTGATGTGTGTGTGTGTTGCTGGTTAAAGTGCCATGTGTATCTACATATCTACACATACACTGTGCTATGCCACATACATATTTGCAGTTTTTATATTAAGCAGGGATGAAAACAATACAGTGTTAAAAAACTGTATTTGGAAAACATAGGTATCCCCAAGAAGCAGTTTTTTCCTTCTAAAGATAGGAGTGATCTGGTCACACGTGAATGCTAGAGCTGGGTGGCTCCTGGGAGGGGGTGCTGGGTGCAGCAGCAGGTGTAAGGGCAGAGGGGGCCCGCCTTCATTGTGGGGGTCTCCACTCCCTGTGGGTGCTGTGCACTCATCACCCTCTGCTGGGTTGGGGGCAGCATGACCCACTCCTCCCTTTTGCACAGATACATGGTAAGGGGTTGTGAGAGAGATTTCTCTTCTCACTCTTGAAGTAAACATATCACATTAACCAAACACTGTTAACGTTGTTATGTATTATTTAATTTAGAATGTCCTATTATAAGCCAGGTTACTAGCAGTCTCCCTTAAATTAGATTTTGGTTAGTTCGGCTGGTTGTTCAATGGCTGTAGCAGTCATAACCCTAGTACTGGACAGTAGATCATATAGTATTCTTAAAGGAAAGAATCTTGGTTTAAATTGTCCCTCTGGGAGTTCCCGTCGTGGTGCAGCGGTTAACGAATCCGACTAGGAACCATGAGGTCGTGGGTTCGATCCCTGGTCTTGCTCAGTGGGTTAAGGATCTGGCGTTGCAGTGAGCTGCGGTGTAGGTTGCAGTCGAGGTTCGGATGCTGTGTTGCTGTGGCTGTGGCGAAGGCCGGCAGCTACAGCTCCGATTAGACCCCTAGTCTGGGAATCTCCATATGCCACAGGTGCGGCCTAAAATGACAAAAATTGTCCCTCTCTTTAAATGGGCCTGCACAGCATCATATTTTCCTTTGAAGGTAAGGCTCATGTTCATTACATTCTTAGCTGGCAGGAGAAAGTTGAAGGATTGAAAAAAAAAGGCAGCCTCTATTTTTAGAAGCTGAAAGCAGAACCATGCTTCTGGCACTGATGGTGAGGAGAAGCCCAGTAATTTAGGACTTGGGGCTTTAGATTCCCTCTGAGTTCCTCAGTCTGCGGTCCTATTTTTAGAAGTATATAAGTGGCTTTTTTTTTGCTTCCCTGGAAAGTCTTCTTTAGCCGAACGGAGTCTTTTCTTTATAAAGAACTGAGAAACAGTAAAATAATAATTTAGATGTCATAAGTCAGTGCAAAGTTAAAACACTTGATATAGTAATTGAAAAGGGTAGTAGTAGACGGAGACATAAAGTATAGCCTGTGTGGCACTAAATAAGAGAAAAATCAGAACTGCTGTGGGTGATCAGCTTTCAAACTCATGTTAACAAAAATTCACTGAAACGCTTTAGGATAAAAATATTAAAAAATAGATTTGGCAGGATTGGCAGCTGATATGATTTAAACCATAAACCTCTTTACCCTGGTGGTTGATATTTTGAGTATGTACTTTTTTTCAATCATTGAAAAAGAGGATTTTATCACAACCCTAGCTCTTTAAGACTTTTTTTTTTGTATTACAACCTAGGTAGGAGATGCAGCTGTAATAAGAACCATCGATTAAGAATCTTTTTTTTTTTGAGATTTAGACTTTTTCGTATTGTTAATATTAGGTATCTCCTCTTTATTATCCTTTTCTCATTTCTAAGAAGGCTTTCTTTTAAATTACCCTGAAGATTTTATAATAGGGCGTTGTCCTGAGAATACTCTCTCTCTTTGTTGTATGTGGTATTTCTACACTGAAAACTTAAATCATGTTTCTCTTCCTTGCTGCAGACATTTGCCTGCTATCCTCACTGAGAGGCCTGTTGCCTGATATGCCATCATTTGTCTTTGGTGACAAGGTAGATAGGAGAGAAGGAAGGCAGCCCTCAGAAGAGATGAGCTGATAGACCTTAAGGTGCTCAAAACTTATCAGTGGATGAAAGCAGCAAAGTATCCTTTCTTGATGCAAATTCCATCTTACAAGCAGCCATTTTCTTTACTAAGACTGCTAGGAACTCTTGTGGAAAGTACTCCATCTCCCCAAATATGACACAAGGCATTGCATTTGAGTTCTCCATGAACGGAACACATTTCCTCTTAAAGACCTAAAGACCCACCTACCCAGTGAGTCGTTCTAAGTAATTTCGGATGAGAGAATGCCCCATTGTCATTTATTATCATTAGTGGATCTTGTCTTTGGTTAAATTTGCTTGTCCCTCTGTTACCCACCTCGGGTCTTGGAATCTTTAATTAATAGAAATTGATAAGAGGCCAGACAAGAAATTAAGGCAAGGCTTTACTGGGACCTGTGCTGCAGCAGGAGGAAGTGAAAACAAGTAACAGGTGCTCTTGCTCACTCCCAGGTGGAGGGCGTGGTGGGGGCGCGGTGGGAGGTATGAGGTGGTCCCTTAACCTGGGTGAGGGTAGGAGGGGATTGGTGGGTCAGCCCGGAGGGTGGCTTAGGTGGTCTGCCCACCCCCTCAGTGGTGCTATGTGCAAGGATTGTGAGCACTACTCTGCTTTTGCTTCCAGCGCGTCACGAGTGGCAGTTGGTTTGTGACTTTTTTGTATCCTCATTGTTCATAATTTGCCCCACCTTCACCTGCATGCAGTTATTTTTAGCCCCTTATGTAAGTGTGTACTCTGTTGCTCAAGGAGACTTGGGTTCAGATGCAAGCACCCTGGTAAAGGGTCTCTGGTCCCAGCCTGTCTCATAGCTCAGGTATTTGCACAGGTGTTAAAAATCACACCAAGTGGTTGCTATGGGCAGGATGTCTTTTTTGATTTTGATATTTGCTCTTTGCGAATACAGGCCTTTGTTAGCAGATTAGAAAAGATAAACATCATTTTGAAAATGCTCAACATCAACAAGAATCAACAGAACTAAACATTCTCTTACCTTCACTGTAGTGGGGGAACAGACTAGTAAAATTTTTCTAGGGGCTGTTTTGTAATATGTACCCAGATTGAAAATCCATGCACTCTTGGACCTAGCAATTCTACTTTTAAGTGTATGTAACAAGGAAATAGTAGACAGGAGAGGAAAGGTGTATATATATGAATTTTAGGAGTTCCCATCATGGCTCAGTGGAAATGAATCTGACTAGGAACCATGAGGTTGCGGGTTCGATCCCTGGCCTTGCTCAGTGGGATAAGGATCTGGCATTGCCGTGAGCTGTTAGGTTGCAGACTCAGCTCGGATCCTGCATTGCTGTGGCTGTGGTGTAGACTGGCAGCTACAGCTCCAATTCGACCCCTAGCCTGGGGACCTCCATATGCCGCAGGGGTGTGACTCTAAAATGACAAAAGACAAAAAAATAAAATAAAAATAAAAAACAAAACATATATATAAATTTTAACATTATTTATAATAGCACAAAAAGGAAACAAGCATTTTCCAATAGAGGATTAGTTAAGTTATAGCATTTCACACAAGGGAATATCATGACACCATTAAAAGGACATTCATGTTCTATATATATTGGCATTGAAAAAATTCATCATATACTACCACTGCATGAGAAGTATACAGAACCATGTGTAGAGAATGGTCCCTGGTTTGTTTTAAAATATATATATTTATGGATGTATATTTTGAAGTCTTCTTCTATGCTAAATTGCTATTTATAGTGGCTATTTTTTTGTGTGTCTGTGAAAGGGAGAGAATAACAAGGATATCTCCAGTTTTCATCTGTACATTTCTGTAAGGTTTAAAAATTTACATCGACCTGTATTGCTTTCATAGTCAAAGGAAGTAAAAGTAGTCAAGGTATTTACACTTGGAAGAGCAGAAGAATACACACCTCAGGAGCAGGCAGTGTGGATACTGATCTCTGTGAGGTCCTCCTCTTTTCCTGGACAGTCTGGGTAGCATTTGATGGAGTGTATCACGAGTGACCTCAAACCCATCTCATGTATTCCATCCACAGTGAGGAGACTGCTCACGTCTGGCATTGTGATTCAGGTGTTTCCACTGCATGACAATGAAGCCCTGAAGAAGCTGGAGGACACCTGGTATACTCGGTTTACTGTAAAGTATCAGCCCATAGGTAAGTACCAGTGCCTGCTCCCTTAGAGGAGAGGAAGACTGACCAAAGAAAAGTGATGCCACAGCTATCTTTATTGGTCTGCTGAGCACAGCTCACCAGCTGCATGTGGGCAAAAAAAAAGAAAAAAAATGGTGAGGAGGCTAAGATGGGTTTAATGACCTATTTTGTTGATTTTTATTTTTTAATTTCTTTCTAACTCAATAAATTTTATTATATTTATTGTGGTACAATGATCATCACGACCCAGTTTTACAGCATTTCCATCCCAAACCCTGAGCCCACCCCTTCCCTGCCATCTGTCTCCTTTGGTAACTATAAGTTTTTCAAAGTCTGTGAGTCAGTTTCTGTTCTGTAGAGAAGTTCATTGTATCCTTGATTTTTATTTCTGATATCATTTTGTTTTTATTTTTTTGTGGCCACACCCATAGCGTATGGAAGTTCCCAGGCCAGGGATTGAACCTGCGCTGCAGTTGCAGCAACATGGGAGCTTTAACCCACTGTACCACAGGGGAACTTCCTCTAATACCATTTTAGATGGACTGAATTATAAGCTTTTACTAAATTTCACTGATAACACAGTCACCTTCCTGAGGATGTGTCAAATTGATTATAGATCACATTTTATGAGAATCCAGTTTGACCATGAATATTTTGTAGTTGAAAATTTGTTTCTTTAGAGCTGATCATTTGGAATGGGCCAACCTGTGTTCATTCCCAGGGCCGGACTGGCAGGCTTCAGCATCTTTTGAGGTAGTTTATAAGTGAGTGTTGCTGATCTGTCTGTTTTCTCTGAAGGCATTTAGAAGAATAACCATCAATTTATTTGGTGTGTGTTAAAAATTACTTTGTATAAACTGGTGTCAATATGGATGTTTAAATTTTTTGATTTAGTTACATTTTTTCAGCCTAAAGATTATATTTAAGCTGGTGATTTTTACCATAAGCTTTACTATCCGATTTTCTTTTTTTTATTTTTTTGCAAATTTATCTCCAACTTTTTAATGGTCTTGCTCTTTAGCATTGGTGCAGCTACATACTGGTGAATTTTGAATGTCCAGATTAAGTGGGGGAAATGTGTTTAAGGGGTTTCTAACCATGGGTTCCCACACCGTATTCTGAATCTCACCAAAGCCTGCTGAGGAAGCTGTACATGTCATCAGTCTTGCTATGTTGCATCTAGAACCTTAAGTCCTGAGATCAGAGGCTGGAGGATTCACCCCTGCAGGCAAGAGACCACAAGGAAAAACTGATATTCAGTGGAAGCAGACATGCTTCCTGACAGTCAGTGAGGACTCACAGTGCCCTTGGCCATGCCTCGTGCCAGCTCCTGAACTATTTCTTCTCTGCCTTGGTTGAAGTTCTGGCTTACATTATTTCGAACCCTGTCCAGGTATAATGTCATAGCTGGGAGGAGTAGCACTACTCTTGGGAGGAGGTGTGCTTCTCTCAATTCAACTGGTACCTGTTCATAGACTGGAGAATTGTTTTTCAGTGTCAGTTTGGCATTTTGAGTAAGAGAGCCTTGAATATTTAATTTTCGTCAGCATTTATATTGTTTTCAGATATCATGGTCAGAATGCTTCATTTCCTCACTGGCTATTGGCAGGAGTCTAGCCATCACCTGGGATTCTCAAAAGGCTGCTTACAACATGGCAGGCAGCTTGCTTCTCCAAGATTAGCAGTGTCAAAGGCAGTAAACTAGCAGGGAGACTGTGGGCTCATCACTGTCTCCCTTTAGGCCTTCCTAAAGAGGGGTAGGGGGCAGGTGGAGTTTGTACTACTCAAGCCTTCTGGCACCTGGGCCACTCACTGTTCTTCCCAGACTCTGCATTAGGCCTATGAACTTGGTCTCAGACACCACCGAGGCCGTGAGTCTGGCTGTCTTCCCCCGATGAGCCAGGGGTCTTTCGGCTGTAACTCTGAGCTGGGCCCACTAAGGCCCACCCAGGCCCAGTCCATGCTGGGACAGCAGCTCGGCCCGAGACCCAGGTCTACTTTCAGATTTTCTTGAAAGTGCATTTCCATTTTGACTTTGTTTAAAGGAATTCCTCTAGAATGATTTTCTTTCTAATTTCTGAAAACAACTATCATAGTAGGGTAACGAACAAAAATTGTTTTTAAGATCAAATTTTGAAATGGCATTGTGAATTTTTTCTTAGGTTCTTTGAAAGAAAACATTTTGGTTTTGATAGCTCCAGGTGATATAATAGTCATTTTGTGTTATATGACATTTTTTCACTTTTTTGATGTTTAGGTGGCAGTAAATTTAAATATGGCCCTTAGGACTTGTAAGTGACGGTATCCAGTAGCTACTTATAAAGCGAGGGGGAAAAGTGAGTTGATTGTGAAGGCTGAGCATGGCTGTGGTTGTGAGCCCTCTGTGAGTGTTGGGACTGGTGATAGTGGCTGGGGCACAGGAAAATCTTGAACCTCTCCTTGAGATCAAAAGACAGAGGTGGTCTGATATGGAGCCCAAGATCATGAACACTTTTTTTTTTTTTTAATTGCTTGGATATCCTTTAACATGATTCAGATTTGAGGTGACATCATCATACTTACTGTTGTAATACGCTCCTGAGTCAGTAGGAGAATTAAGGGTGGGGGAAGGTAGTATCTCTGTTTACTCTAAGCCACCCTCATAGACTGTTCTGATACATGATCTTAACAAAAGAGAAAACAGGAGTTTCCGTCGTGGCTCAGTGGTTAACGAATCCGACTAAGAACCATGAGGTTGCGGGTTCGATCCCTGGCCTCGCTCAGTGGGTTAAGGATCCTGCATTGCCATGAGCTGTGGTGTAGGCTGCAGACGTGGCTCGGATCCCGCGTTGCTGTGGCTGTTGCGTAGGCCAGCAGCTACAGCTCCTGTTAGACCCCTAGCCTGGGAACCTCCATATGCCCCGGGTGCGGCCTTAGATAAGGCAAAAAGACAAAAAAAAAAGAGAGAAAACAATACAACATTTTTATTGCATGTAATTCACCAAGAAATAGTAACTCTAACCACTGCTCCTCCCTCATTCCCTGTGTCCCACCCCAGTCCCAGTGCAAGATGCTTTTCCAGTCGAGGCACTAACCCATGTAGATGTGGCTGGCAAAGGATGCAGTGCTGTGGCCCCCTTTGGGAACTTGCGTCAAGTTCTCAGAGTATTAACAGGGATGTTGTTTGGCCCTTCTTCTGCCCAGTGCATATATGAAAGCATAGATAAATGTACTCCATGGCTGTTGTAGAAGTTAACATGTAGAATATTGTTTCGTGCTTTTCAGTCAAGTTTCTTCAGTGTGTTAAAAAAATTTACTGTGACACATTGATCAAAATTTATCACTTTGGGTGGGGGAGCAGCATGTTATGGATGGGGAGTGTTCTATGAAAAGAGCCTTTATAACTCTAATAGTAAAGCAAGAGAAAAGTAAGTAGCATAAACTAAAGCCACTCCCAAATTAAGGTGGTTCATTGGTCTTGGCCATGGCTGACTTTAAACTAGGATGGTGGAGATTTGGGACAAGCCCAAGGTGCGTTTTTCCCTTGGGAAAAAGGTACCCACCCCATGAGGAGGTAAAGAGGAAGCAGATCCTGGGCGCCTGGCAGAACAGCCCCAGCAGACGGGCCCTAGTCTGGGAGAAGTGTCAGGCTTGCTATACAGACACATGGGGTCTTTATACTACACGAAGGATGGGTTTACCTCACACACTGATTCAGAAATGAAAATATTATGAAATAACCCCCACTTAACTAAAAAGCGAATAAGCTTACCTGAAATGTTTTTTTTAAAAAAAGCAAGTCTTTGGTAGTCTATACTTAAGCTCTTTTCCCCTCCTTGCATTGTAGACAGTATTCGTAGCTACTTTGGAGAAACAATCGCTCTTTACTTTGGATTTTTGGAGTATTTCACTTTTGCCTTAATCCCCATGGCGGTCATCGGGCTCCCTTACTACCTGTTTGTGTGGGAAGACTATGACAAGTATGTTATCTTCGCCTCGTTCAACCTGATCTGGTCCACGGTGATCCTGGAAGTGTGGAAGCGTGGCTGTGCCAGTATGACCTACCGGTGGGGGACCCTGGTCATGAAGAGACGGTTTGAGGAACCCCGGCCAGGCTATCATGGGGTCCTGGGGATCAATTCCGTCACCGGCAGGGAGGAGCCGCTCTATCCCAGCTACAAGAGACAGTTGCGCATTTACCTGGTCTCTCTGCCGTTTGTGTGCCTCTGTCTCTACTTCTCTCTGTTTGTCATGATGATTTACTTCGACATGGAGGCCTGGGCCTTGGGCCTGCACGAGAACAGCGGGTCCGAGTGGACCAGTATCCTGTTGTACGTGCCCAGCATCATCTATGCCATCGTGATCGAGATCATGAACCGCCTCTATCGATATGCTGCCGAGTTTTTAACTTCATGGGGTAAGACCTGATGCTTTGTGTTTATGTCTTATTTGTCTGCTTAGATCATAGGATTCAGGTAACTGCTGCCTTGCAGAGATGATAGATGTTGCTCTGAGTATAGAGACATAAGGAAAAGTTCATTTGCTCTGGGAGCTCCAAGAATCCCCACATCCTGGCTATCAGAGCTCTCATTTATTGAGTGTTAGCTACTGTGGCCAGGTGTACAGCTAAGCACTCTATCCATAGTCCTTTATTTTCACTTTCTCAGGACACCACAGAGTACAAGTTATTTCACCATTTTATGGGTAAAGATACTGTGAATTAACCGTGTTCAGACAGCAAATGGTAGAGCCAGGCTATTCCAACCTGTGCTCCTAATTCTATATTCTGTTTTATGTTAAGGGTAAAAGAGATTGAATTATCTCCATGATACTCTGGCTGAGAGAACTATGTCTGATATCTGAAAACCAGCTGTGTAGTTGTGTGGGGCAGTGGATTGCCATTGAACTCAGTGAAGTACTGTTGTGTGTATCTGTGGTAAAGAGGCACTTGGTTGTAGTTTAAAAAACAGTCTTGATAGTTCATTCACTCTTAATTTTTTCATTCAAACAAATAAACGTGCGATATTAATCCCTAGGAAGACGTCTAGGCCTTAACTTTGTGCATCGTAAAGATGTTTTAAATTCTTTTTATTAGTCATATAATGACAGCTACCATTTATTGATGGATTTCCTTAAGCCGATGCTGGGCTAAGGTTTTGTACTGCAGGAGGAGGTTGGTGTCAGCCCTGTTTTGTAATCAGGGAGTTGAGTATCAGGAGGTTGAGTGAATTGCCCAAGGTCAGACAGTGGCCGAGTGGCTGAGTTAAGATTCAAATCCAGGTCAGCTTCATATTGCCTCTCTGTGCAAGCTGATACTTTGGTTCAGAATCTTCCTTCTTGTCCTCTTGCCCTACTGTCTTGGGACCTGCACAGTGTGTCCTTTTCTTAATGAGGGTGGAAATTTGAGTTTCCTTTTAAGTTAATTCTTGTAAACTTTATTTAATGCCCTACTCTTTAAAGGTTGCTACCAGTTTTACTATTACTGATTGTACAGGGTCTTTTTTTGGCACCTGCCTGTGGGATCGTTTGCCAACCCTTCCTACATTTCTTTGCTGCAGAAATATTTAAAAAATAATTTCTTTTTTTATAACAATGAATTTTATTTCAATTATAGGTGTACAAAGATCATCACAAGTCAGTGTGATAGATTTTGTGTCCCAAACCCACAGTGCGTCCCCCCACCCCCCAGATTGTCTTATTTGAAAAACCAAGGTTTTCCAAAATCTGTGAGTCATTCTCTGTTCTTCAAAGAAGTTCATTGTGTCTCTTTAGTTTCCACATGTAAGCGGTAGCATTGGGTGTTGCTGTCTAATTGTCTGACTGGTTTCACTTCGCATGATAATTTCTAGGTCCATCCATGTTGCTGTAAATGTTGTTATTTCTTTCCTTTTAATGGCTGAGTAATATTCCATTGTGTGTACGTACCATATCTTTCCTATCCACTCCTCTGTTGATGGACATTTAGGTTGTTTCCATGACCTGGCTTCTTCCCTCTCTAGCTGCTTTAGATGTAAAATTAGGTTGTTTATGTGAGCTTTTTCTTGTTTCCTGAGGTAGGCTTGTATTGCTATATACTTTCCTCTTAGAACTGCTTTTACTGCATCCCAGAGATTTTGGAGTGTCGTATGCTTCTAGGTATTTTTTAATTTCCTCTTTGATTTCTTCAGTGATCCGTTGGTTATTTAGTAGCATGTTGTTTAGTCTCCACGTATTTGTATTTTTGGCCATTTTTTTCTTGTTGTTGATTTCCAGTCGTATAGCATTGTGGTCAGAGAAGATGCTTGATATGGTTTCAATTTTCTTAAAATTACTGAGGCTTGATTTGTAGCCCAGGATGTGATCAATCTTAGAGAATGTTCCATGTGCACTTGAGAAGAATGTATATTCTGTTGTTTTTGGGTGGAATGTCCTATAAATATCTATGAAGTCCATCTGATCTAATGCTTCATTCAGGGCCTGTGTTTCCTTGTTGATTTTCTGCCTGGATGACCTGTCCATTGTTGTAAGTGGGGTGTTAAAGTCCCCCACTATGATGGTGTTATTGTTGAGTTCTCCTTTTAAGTTTGTTAGCAGTTGCCTTCTATATTGTGGTGATCCTATGTTGGGTGCATAGATATTTAAAATTATTATATCTTCTTCTTGGATTGATCCTTTGATCATTATGTAGTGCCCTTCCTTGTCTCTTAAAATGTTCTTCATCTTAAAGTCTATTTTGTCTGATAGGAGTATTGCTACTCTGGCTTTCTTTTGATGCCCGTTTGCATGGAATATTTTCTTCCATTCTCTATCAATTTGTATGTGTCTCTAGGAGTTAAGTGGGTCTCTTGAAGACAGCGTATATATGGGTCTTGTTTTTGTATCCATTTGGCTAGTCTATGTCTTTTGGTTGGGGCATTCAGTCCATTAACATTTAAGGTAATTATTGATATATATGTTCTTATTGCCATTGTATTAACTGTTTGGGGTTTTTGTTGCTCTTTTTTTTACCCTGAAGTTTTGATATAGGAATCTATATACAAATGAGATTGTTTTTATTTGTTGGTTTCTTAATTGCATGTGTGTCTCCAGTGACCTGCATTTGTGCTCTCTTCTCACAATTTCTGAATTTGGTAGGATAATTGTGCATGGATGATTTAGTATCTTTACTGTATATATGCCTTTCCTGGTGAGCCTTGTCATTTGTGGTGTTTTTGTTTCTGGTTGTGGCCTTTTCTTTTCTGCCTAGAGAAGTTCTTTTTTTGTTGTTTTAAAGCTGGTTTAGTGTTGCAGAAATCTCTTAGCTTTGCTTATCTGTAAAGGCTTTGATCTCTCCTTCAAATCTGAATGAGAGCCTTGCAGGGTAAAGCAATCTTGGTTGGAAGTTTTTCCCTTTCATCACATTAAGTAGGCCACTCCCTTCTGGCCTGCAGTTTCAGCTGAAAAATCTGCTGATAACGTTATTGGGGTTCCCTTGTTTGTCATTTGTTTCCTTTCTCTAACTGCTTTCAGTATTTTCTCTTTGTCTTTAATTTTGTCATTTTGATTAATATGTGTCTCGGGGTGTTCCTCCTTGGATGTATTTTATATGGCACTCATTGCGCTTCCTGAATTTGACTGAGTGATTCCTTTCCCCTATTAGGGAAGTTTTCGGCTATTATCTCTTCAAATATTTTTTCTGTCCCCTTCTCTCTCTCTTCTCCCTCTGGCACCCCTATAATAAGGATGTTGGTGCGTTTAACATTATCCCAGAGTTCTCTGAGACTCAGCTCATTTCCTTTCAATCTTTTATCTCTTTTCTCTTCTGCATTAGTGATTTCCACTAATCTGTCCTCCACCTCGCTGATTTGTTCTTCTGCCTCCTGTATTCTACTGTTGGCTGTTTCTAATGAATTTTTTATTTCAGTTATTGTATTTTGCATCTCTTTTTGTTTAACTTTTACAGCTTGTATTTCTCTGCTCAGTGTTTCCTGTAAATTATCAATCTTTGCCTCCAGTCTATTTCCAATGCCTTGCAACATCTTCAGCATCAGCAGTCTAAAGTCTGTTTCTGAGAGGCTGATAATCTCATCACTGAGCTATTTTCTGGGCTTTTCTCTTTCTCCCTTATCTGAGTTAGAGTTTTCTGTCTTTTCATTTTTATAGGTTTTTGGTGTGGTGACCTTTTTGCCAACAATAAAGTTGTAGCCTCTCTTAATTCTGGAGTTTGCTTCCCCTTTGGCTAAAGTTGGTATGGAGGGGGCTTGCTGTAGGCTTCCCGATGGGAGGGACTGATGCCTGCCCACTGGTAGGTGGGGTTGATTCCTGTCCCTCTGATGGGTGGGGCTTTGTCTCTGGATGAGATTAGAGGCTTGCTGTGTGCCTGAGGGATCTTTAGGCAGCCTGTTTACTGATGGGTGGGCTGTGATCCCACCTGGATTATTATTTGGCCTGGGACTTCTCAGTGCTGATGGGAGGGACCAGATTTTCCCAGAGATGGCCACCTCCAGAGAAATGCAGGCTGATGAATATTCCCGAGAGCTTTGCCTCCAATGCCCTTCCTCCACAACAAGCCACAGTCACCCCTGTTTTCCCAGGAGATCCTCCAACATGGAGTCAGGTTCTACCCGGATTCCTATGGATACTGCTTTGCCCTGGGACCCAGTGCATGTGAAAGTCTGTGTGTGCCTTTCAAGACTGGGGTCTCTGTTTCCCCCAGTCCTGTGGAGCTCCTGCACACAAGCCCCACTGACCTTCAATGCCAGATGCTCTGGGGACTCTTTTTCCCTGTGCCCGATCCCCAGGCATGGGGTTTTGACTTTGGGCTCAGAACTCTCAGTCCTGTAGCTGAGTCTCTGTGTTTTAGTTACTTTCCAGTCTGTGGGGCTTCCCACCCAGGAGGTATGGGGTTGCTTCTATCGCGTAATCGCCCCTCGTACCTCTTGATGTGGTCTCCTCTTTGTCTTCTGGAGCAGAATATCTTTTTTGGAAGTTTACAGTCCATTTGGTTGAAGACTGCTTGGCATTTGGTTGTAGTTTTGCTGTTTTTTGGGAGAGAAGTTGAGCTGCAGTCCTTCTATTCCACCATCTTAATCCAATGACGTAGAAAATAATTTCTAGCAACAGTACTATTACAGTACTTTGAAAAATGTGTCTTAAATTTAGTTTCTTTGTTGTTTGCCATTCTTGATTATAAGCAGTAGCCAGATCGACAGCCTAGAACACTACTGACTAAGGCTCTCTTGTGGACGTCTCTGCCCTCAGCACAAGTCTCACTTTACCTCATGACCATGCCCCTATATTGCTTTCTTGCCTGAGAGAAATTACCTCTCCTTTTTAATATTGTAGAGAATCACAGACTGGAATCTGCCTACCAGAATCACCTAATTCTGAAAGTTTTAGTGGTAAGTAAAGCCCTTATGTACAAATCCATTGTATTTATGAAACTAATGCATACTATTTAATATTTAGGAGCATAAATATGAAGACTTGACTCTAATTTAAGATATCAGATAGTTAATATACTCCGTACGAGCAGGCAAGGGTTAGTAAGTATGTTTACACATATGTTCAATAGTCTTATTACAGATGTGCACATGGTATAAGACTTTATTTCATTTTGTGTGTGCAGTCAACTAATATTTATTGAGCACCTCCTTCTTTTATAGTTGATTTATAGTGTTGTGTTTTAGGTGTACAGCGGAGTGATTAAGTTATACACATATCCATTCTTTTTCAGATTCTTTTCCCATATAAGTTATTACAGAGTATTGAGTAGAATTCCCTGTGCTCTACAGTAGGTCCTTGTTGATTATCTATTTTGGTATAAGGTCTTAAATATAGAAATTAGTATTCCAGCCAATTTCCAGTTATTTTACTTTATTATTTTTTTTTTTTTTTTGACTTTTTAGAGCCTCACTAACGGCATGTAGAAGTTCCCAGGCTAGGGGTCAAATTGTAGTTGCAGCTGCCTGCTGGTCTATGCCACAGCCACAGCAATGCCAGATCTGAGCCATGTCTGTGACTGTACCACAGCTCATGACAACACCAGATCCTTAACCTACTGAGCAGGGCCAGGAATCAAACCTGCATCCTCATGGATACTAGTTGGGTTCGTTACTGCTGAGGCACAATGGGATCTCCCAGTTATTTTAAAAACTACTTTATAGACATAGTTCAATTATTTTCCTTTTGGTGATGTCTTTGAATGTTTCATTATTCAACAGTCCTTCCAGTTACCCACAATCTGTTTAGTGATGCAACATTCAATTACTGTTTTTAAAAATTTTTTCAAAGAAATTCCCAAAGCCCAAGAGGTTTCCAGACTGTTTTGATAAGTAGGAATAAAGAGATGGAGGAAAGGTATTGTGGAACCTGCTTGCTGGTTATGTGAAAGCTTCATCATGCTTCTTTCTACCATTATTATACATAATAAAGCTTGAAAGCAGGAGATTACCTTGGCCATTTGTAACAGAGCTGAGAAGCCTGAAAGGTGTACAAAGAGTCCTCTGAATTATCCACCAGGATTGATTTCACACAGTCCATGTACTTTACTCCTGAGAGAGGAATCCAGGCCCTCACTTAGAGAGAGCCTTTATTCCAACCATAGGCATCATTCCGAGAAGCTTATTTATCTGGTTTTTCCATCCTTAGAAGATCAGAAACCACCGTTAAGAAGATGATTAGGTTTCTGAAAGTACGTAAATTTGTAGAGGTAGGAGCAGGGAAGGAAATAGAAAACCTCTCATAAATAGATAATGAGAATTCAACAGTCTGAGCAATTTGGACATTGGAAATGGGGCACCCAGCCATCCATTTCTAAAAAGCCTCTGAAGGCCTCATTCTAGCCCTGCAAAATCATTTATATTCACAGTGTTGGTGCTGAGTCAGCAAGGAAGTTGTGTTCTGTGTTCTCTGTGTAAGAAAGCAAGTGGAGGGTACGTGTAATGCATGAAAAGTTTCATTCAAAAAGATTACAGTATGGGGCTTTTGCCCTTAGAAGTAAAACCTCCATTTGTCTTAAAGAACTTTGTTATAAGACTGTCTTATTCTCTGACAATGCCAGATCCCACTGAGTGAGGCCGGGGATCAAAGCCGAGCCTTCATGGTTCCTAGTTGAATTCGTTACCACTGAGCCATGACAGGAACTCTGGGACCCCTGTTCTAAGTGGAGGCCCTGGGCTACCTGGGTTACTCGCTCAAGGCTGGGAGATACTGGGCCTTGGACTTCATTTAGTAAGAAAGTAGTCGGAACATAAGATACACTGGTGCTGTGCTGTTCCTTCAGTCCTGAGGTCCCAAACCAGCTCTTCTTAGCACCTTTCAGAACTCTCCTTAACATTACCCTTCACGTTACTTCCAGAAGTCATAGATGTGCTTAGTGAAGGCGAGCAGGAGAAACAAGTCTGCGCCATCATGTCTGGACTAGAAGTCCCTCGTGATGTCTTTAAATGCGATTTTTACAATTGTAATGAAGTACTGTGACACACCGTTGACTATTGCTGTCTTTTTTTTGGCAGTTCAACTTTCTAAATTGCTTTGCCTCACTCTTCTACATTGCCTTTGTCCTGAGGGATATGAAGCTCTTACGTGAGGTGAGTGTGAGAAGAGATCAATTTTTTAGGTTTTAGAGGTACTCTACTCAGGTAATGTAATTGTCTTCCCATTATCTTTACAAATGAAATTATTAAATTTTGTATGTTTCTAAACCCAATTCTAAATAAAAAGCCATTAGCAGTTGCACTGTGTATTGTACTCACCTGGAAAGAAATTAGTTGAAGCTAACCACCTTGCAAAATAAATCATGTACGGTACTAAAATCAAACACACAGTTCATATCAAAGTTTGTAAAAGCAATTTTAACAGCAAGAAATGTATTCGTTCATTGAACTTTTGTATGTGTCTCAGTCTGGTGATTATTAGTATAACCTTAAATAGGTTTTAACCCATTTCATTTTTAAGCAAATAGTTGTTAAACTTTAGAGACCAGCGGATTTTAAGCAGTGTTGTATCTTTTCTGAAATGTTCAAGAAAGTCTGACGTGAGTTTTTGTTGTGTTACCATTCCTGGATCCCATAGTAATAGTGAATAATAAATTGAGTATAAATTATTAAATTGAGTATAAATTATTGCTTTCTAAATTCTCTTTTCTGTACTTGGGTCAGCTGTCAGTAAGGGCTTTTCCTTCCTGGATTTAATATATTGCAGTTGTCAGCAAGCAGCCTCAAAGCCTAGACTTCTTAATCTTTAGCTGAGAGCTTGGGATCATTTTTCAAGAAATGAAAATATTTGTATAACAGAGAAAGTTAAAAGATTTTGTAGTTACGGTTCTAACGGTTTATATAATGGTAAAACTAGATACTGTGTTCTTAGTAACTACATTAGATATAGTGCTACTTTTAAAAATATTTTTCTTGAAAATTGAGAAATAATACCTTTGAAATTGATAGGTTAACTGTATACAACTTCTCCAGTCCCACCACTACTATATTAGTGGGGTCTGACTTCTCATTTCTTATGCTTTAGAGAGTCTCCTTTATTTAACAGGGGGCAAGGGGTAAGGGAGGACTCTTAAAAACATAGAATTTTAATATCAGCAAGGGGTTTTGTGATGGAAACACTGATATATATCTGGGAAAAGTGGAAGTTGACACAGTTCCTCTGGAAGCCACTTGAGCAGCTTTGCCAAGAACCTTAATAATCCATCCCTAGTAAACCATCAGAGATGGGGCATATATTCAACAACAGTGCATTGGCTAAGTAAAAAATAATTATTAATGACATGGGAAAGTGTTCATAATCTATTAAGTGAGAAAAAAAGTATAAATCTATATACATATAATTCTATTTATATTAAGTTGGTGACTATTTTTTTTTTTAAGTTGGTGACATCATTTAGATTCGTATGTTGTAGCCAGGATGAGATAATAAAATCACGATTTTGGAGTTCCCGTTGTGGCTCAGTGGGTTAAGAACCCGACATAGTGTCCATGAGGGTGTGGGTTTGATCCTTGGCCTCACTCAGTGGGTTAAGGATCTGACGTTGCCCATCCGTAAGCTGCGGTGTAGGTCAAAGATGTGGTTTGGATCTGGCATTGCTGTGCCTCTGTTGTAGGGCAGCTGCTGCAGCTCCAATTCGACCCCTAGCCCGGGAACTTCCATATGCTGCAAGTGCGGCCCTATGGCCCTCAAAACACACACACACATACACGCACACACATACACAATTACAAGTTAATTCATTCTCCTGGCAATTTATAACTAGTTTATTTTTAATTATAATCTTGTTTGTATTATAATCTTTTTGTATTTTAGTCTGTTTTTCCTGTGCAAAACAATAAATTAGAAACATCATTCTACCACCTACCTTTTCCAGTACTAGTTTTTATGACATAATAGTATACTGCTTGTTGAAGGGTCCATTTTTTATTGCATCAGTGTGCACGTGCTTTGGTTTTGTTAAGCCACACTGCCACATATCATTTATGTGCTTCTCTTTAGAGTTTGGCCACTCTCCTGATTACCTCCCAGATCCTTAACCAAACTGTGGAATCCCTTCTTCCTTATTGGCTCCAAAGGAAGCACCACGTGCAGGTGAAGGCAAAGCTGCAGGCTTTAAAGGCAGACATCGATGCAACACTATATGAACAAGTCGTTCTGGAAAAGGAAATGGGAAGCTACTTGGTAAGTCTGAGTATTGCTGAATTAAACACTGGTGGAAAGTGAATAACAGTCACGTCCAGACAGTATACAACAAATAAGTACACACTCACTGTCTCAGATGTGATTACTTTGTAAGCGCTTTCTAGCCAGTAGTTCACCATGAACTATTTGAAAGTTACAAGATGGAGCTGTGCATTGACATGCTGTTGTCCTGAACCTGAAGTTGTGCCTAACATGCAGAGGATGAGCCCGATGAATGATGAGACTGCTCCGTCGAGGGTGTGGGAATGTTTCCCAGAGGGCAGAGCAAGGGAGAGGTGAGGGGGCTGTGTGGGCAGCAGCGTTGTTTGCTCCTGGCACTTTAGACGCAAAGAAGACATCGAAGCCCATCGCTGAAAATGGAATGCCAACCTGAAGATTAATTTATAGCTTATATTACTTAGTGCTATGGTCTATACAAATTCGTTCCTTAAAGAGAGAATTGGAGTTACTTTTAGGAACTCCAAGTGGGTCATTGGAGGTTCTTAAATATTATTGAGCTCTAACTGTATTCACTAGTTCTTGGGGGGGGGAGGGGTTGGGAGGGTCACGTTTGCCTTAGGTCATTGTTTCTTACTTCCTGCACCTTCCTTCTGGTTATGATGTTCTTCTTAGGGAAGTAGATTCTTCGGTGAGGATCCATTATTGTTAAACTTCCACTGTCTTGTTTTTCATTATGGATGAATGAGTGTACTGATGACTGAATTTCTTTACTGACTTTCATAGTTTTCTTGTATGCTTAAGAATTTTAGTTTGTAAAAAAAAAAAAAAAAAGGAAAAGACTTTTAGTTTGTATGTTCATCTTGAGCAGGAGTTGGTTCTCTTTCCCCCTACGCTCTGCTCACTTTTCCTTGTCTTATTTTTTCAGTTCCCTCCCTATTCCAGAGCCAGGTGTCTGTAGCCCAGAGCTCCCCTCCCATCTTGTGGTGATGTTGGAGCCTCTGCAGAACCACTGGGTAGCATGCTCTTGACACAAGCTGTGCATCGAGGGCAGCAGTTGTGGCCTTTTGGGGGACCCCCTTTAGGGTTAAGGGACCACTGTCCTTGGCCCTGGTTTTGCTCAAACAGCCTGGTTCGAGTTACACTCCAGAGGAGTAGGGTGCCTTTGGTTCCTCTACTTCAAGGATTCAGATCCCGGCCACCTTGGCCGGCCTGTGCCCTGGGAGCTCAGCCAGGCTTCTGATTATTGTCTTGCGTTTTGTTCCAGTCTCGCCTGTGCAGGTGATGTTTTATTGTTTTTGATTGATAATATATCTTTTGATTAAAGTGAATATATATGCACTACCATTTTCTATTATTGCTGTGTTTGGGGGAGAGGATGATTTAAAGTATAAACTTAAAGCATGTCTTCTTTTTATTTTTTACGTGTATTTTATTTGTTTATTCATTCGTTCATTTATTTATTTTGCTTTTTATGGCCAGACCTGATACATATGTAGCTTACCAATCTAGGGGTCTAATTGGAGCTACAGCTACCGGCCTACGCCACAGTCACAACAAAGCAGGATCTGAGCCTCATCTGCGAATTACACCACAACTCATGGCAAGGCCAGGGATCGAACCCTCAACCTCATGGTTCCTAGTCAGATTCGTTACCCCTGCACCATGACGGGAACTCCTTAGAGCATGTCTTGACCAGCAGCACTATTTATGTTTATACATGAAGTGTCAGAGAAACACGCAAATAGACACACACACGTACACACACACGCATGCACATGTGCACAGGCAGTTAAGAAAACAGCACTTGGACAGAATGTGGAGCCGCCTTGTCTGCACTGGCTGAGTGCTGGCTGACTGGTTAAAAACTCAGTCTGATTCACATAGTGTCAGGATCCTTTCTTTGCTTGTCCTGGGGAGCGGTATTCTGGGGCTGATGTATTTTTTTTCCCCTTCATTCGCTCACAAAAACTAAACCAGCGGTCTTTCCTGAGTTCCTCATCCCATCCTCCCTCTCGCAGAGGCCTCTCAGCAGGCCCAGCTGGAGCTCCCGTGTCTCCTCTTCCCCCTTCTCCCCGTCCTATTTCAAAGCAAGCAAACCCCTCACATCTTCTTCTTTTGGTGTTCTGTCTCTTTCTTGCCCCTCACAGTTTCTTGAAGTAATTCTTCTCCATATTGTTGTCTCCACTTTCCAGCTTCTTTTCCTGTAATCAGTTGGAACCTGCTTTCAGCTCCTCTTTTTCTTTGAATTGTCTGGGCAGATAGCATCGTCCCCCTCAAGTGACCAAAGCCAGACTCACAGTCTTCTCCAGACCAGCCTCTCCCCTCTTCTTCGGGTTCAGTGAATGGTTAACAGTAATACAGACAGCGTGCCCCTCACCCAAGCAGTTTTAATTCATCTAAGAACTAGATGCTGATAAGGTGACAGAATCTTAGATCTTACCTTTCTAGTATTTCATGACATCCCATAATACATTTGTGACAGAAGATATGGCAGGCACTGCTTTTGTCAGGCCAGCAATAGGCACCTGAAGCTCTGTGTTATTAATCACTGGGTGACTAAATTGGGAACAAGACTGAAGACTCTGCTTTTCTGTCTCTCTGTTATTCAGCCCGGGCTCTCTGATGTGCAGTAAAGGAAATGGTGTACTGACTTCTCTCGTGGGCCCTGGGTCTGTGCATGAATGCTAGGGTTGACAGTGCATCTCCTTATTAACTTAACCTGCTTGCAGGGCCCACATGATCAGACCCGTCTTTCCTTCCTCATGTACAGTTCCTCCTTTACTCTCCTCACAGGAGAGACATCAGATGTCTCATGTCTCTCCATGTATTCTGGTTTTTTTCTTTTTTTTTTTTTGTATTCAACTCTCTCCATGTATTCTGTTTTTTTTGTTTTTTTGTTTTTGTTTTTCATTTTAGGACCGCACCTGCAGCATATGTAGGTTCCCAGGCTAGGGGTCCAGTCGGAGCTACAGCTGCCGGCCTACACCTCAGCCACAGCAATGCTAGATCCAAGCTGTGTCTGTGATCTACACTACAGCTCACGGCAATGCTGGATCCTTAACCCACTGAGCAACGCCAGGGGTTGAACCTGCATCCTCATGGATCCTGGTTGGGCTTGTTAACTGCTGAGCCACGAAGGGAACGCCTATCTATGTATTCTGAAGGGGAGAGACGCTTTGGGGTCACATTTGCTCTAGATCGTTGTTTGCTATGCACCAATCCTCCCCCCGGCTACATTTTTCTCCTCACTGTGGTCCATGAGTTTAGAATTGATATTTTCTGTAATCTCATTTGGAGTGCTGTATATGAATCTAAAACAATGTTACCAAGATTTGGGAAAAAGCAACTTGACTGGTCTTGAAAAACATGGTTATCATAATAATACTTGCTCACTCACTGTAGGAAACGTGGCAGGTGTAGGACCAGAGTATAAGCAAAAAAAAAAAAAAAAAAAAAAAAAAATTCCTCATAATGTCCCTACCAGGGGTGATCCTCTGGGGTTTCCTGACCCAGTTCCTCCATCCACAGGGCTGGGCTGCGTAACCCTGCAGATCATCACGGTGCCCTGCTATCCCACTCCTGGGAACTGCCAGTCCCTTCCAAATATACTGCAGAGTGAGGCTGAATTTTCATGATGGGTATTGCAACTAGAATAGCGTATTGCCACACAGTAAAGGAGCTAGACATTGAAGAGCTAAACATGTTTTTGTTTTGGAAAATGTAATCATTTTTTCAAACACTATTTTGTATATGTTAATATTGTTTTCATTTTTGAATCGATGAGAAATATTTTTTAAAGTTCTGTGTTTTAATTTCTAATAATAGCAAAAACATCGCTAGGTATAACGATTCCCATAAACAAAAAATCTTTGTTAACTAGTTGAGGGCTTTGAAGACGCCAAAGTTTATAAAACGCAGATCTAGAATAATCCCCTTGACTTTTTGTTTTTCAAGGCATTAGCTTTTGTGAAGCCAGTTTGTCCTGTTGTTTCCTCCCAAGATTCAGGCTCTGAGATTTTGGAGGCACACGAGCATTGTACACCATCAGGGGGCTTTGATAACTGGTTGATCCTTGGGTGGGGCTGCCTTGTTAGATCATGTGAGTGACTGGGTGAGAGGCAGATTGCAGGGGTTCTTTTTCACTTTGTATTGAGTAGGTTGTGTGTGGGTAGGTACTTTGAGACCATCCTCTTCCCTATAAATGGTCGATCTTTAAAATCTGTTTCTAATGGTTGCTGACATATGGGAATGCTGTTGATTTTGCTATCTCTTACCCAGCAACTTGGCTGAATTCTCCTGTTATTTCCAATATATTTTGGATTTTGTTGAGTTTTCTATGTAGGAAGTAATTTTCTTTTCTTTTTTTGGCCTCCCTGAGGTATATGGAGTTCCCAGGCCATCTGTGGCCACACCAGATCCTTAACCCACTGTGCCAGCTTGGGGATCGAATCTTGCCTTCCAGTGCTCCCAAGATACTGTCAATCCCATTGCGCCACTGTAGGAACTCCTATGTAGATAGTTATTTCAGCTACAAATAAATAATGGCCACCTTCTTTCCTCCTTCAATTTTTACACTTTTTATTACTTGTTTGGCTCACTAATATGTTCAATACAATTTGGACAGAGGTAGTTATAACAGGAATCTTTATCTTGTTCCTGATTTTTTTTGTCTTCTTACCATTGAGTATTATGTTTGTTCCATGTTTTTGGTAGGTAACTTTTTATCAGTTTAAGAATCTTTTTTCTCTTCCTTATTTGTGAAGAGTGTTCACTGTGAATGATGTTGAATTTAGTAATTTTTTTTTTTACTTCTGCTGAGAACATCATATTGTCTCCTTTAATTAATATTTTCATTTACATTAATAACTTTCCTAATGGAACACCGTGTAAATGATGAACTCCATTAGTTCAATATTTTTATCCACATTGTTATGTTAAATATGCTAATATTTTATCCAGGTTTATACCATTTGCTAATAATTTCCCTTTCTCAGTCACTGGGATAGGGCTTCCATGTTATTTATTGTGGAAACTGTTGCTGAGCCAAGCCTGGCAATATAATGTTGATTAAAGAACAGTTTTAGGAAAAGGGCAGCCCAGGACCTCCATGCTGCTGGTTGCCCTCACCCTTGAGTTTCCTTCCTCTGCCCACATTCTGCATGGGGAACCCTGTTTCTCACGGAGTGGTGTGAGGAGCCAGTGAGATGGATCCCCTGAAACCTTAATCTTTGTTTTCACACATGTAATAAATTAGATATGTAAAATTATGTTTTCAAAGATATATCATAGTTCTTTTATTTTCTTATAACAATGAATTTTATTTCAATTATAGGTGTACAAAAATCATCATAAGTCAATTTGATAGATTTTGTATCCCAAACCCACAGTGCATCCCCCCACCCCCCAGATTGTCTTATTTGAAAAAACCGAAGTCTGTGAGTCATTGCCTGTTCTGCAAAGAAGTTCATTGTGTCTTTTTTGTTTCCACATGTAAGCGGTAGCATTGGCTGTTGCTGTCTAATTATCTGACTGGTTTCACTTGGCATAATAATTTCTAGGTCCATCCATGTTGCTATAAATGTTGGTAATTCATTCCTTTTAATGGCTGAGTAGCATTCCATTGTGTGTATGTACCTTATCTTCCCTATCCACTCCTCAGTCGATGGGCATTTAGGTTGTTTCCGTGACCTGGCTATTGTATAGAGTGCTGCAATGAACACTGGAGTACATGTGTCTTTTCGAGTCATGGTTTCCTCTGGATAGATGCCCAGGAGTGGAATTGCTAGATCAAATGGTAATTCTATTTTGAGTTTTCTGAGGAATCTCCATACTGTTTTCCACAGTGGCTGCACCAATTTGCATTCCCACCAACAGTGTAATAGGGTTCCTTTTTCTCCAGCACGTATTGTTTGTAGACTTTTTGATGATGGCCATTCTGGCCGGTGTAAGGTGGTACCTCATAGTGCTTTTGATTTGCATTTCTCTAATGAGCAATGTTGAACATCTTTTCATGTGTTTAGTTGCCATCTGCATGTCTTCTTTGGAGAACTGTCTGCCTAGATCCTCTGCCCATTATTGGATGGGGTTGTTTGTTTCTTTGGTGTTGAGCTGTAGGAGCTGTTTGTAAATTTTGGAGATTAATCTCTTGTCAGTTGATTCATTTGCAAATATTTTCTCCCATTCTGTGGGTTGTCTTTTCGTTTTGTTTAGGGTTTCCTTAGCTGTGCAGAAACTATGAAGTTTAATTAAGTCCCATTTGTTTATTTCTCTTTTTATTGTCCTTACTCTAACACATGGATCTGAGAAGATGTTGCTATCATTTATGTCAGAGAGTGTTTGGCCTATGTTTTCCTCTAAGAGTTTTCTAGTATCTGGTCTTATATCTAGATCTTTAGTCCATTTTGAGTTTATTTTTGTGCATGGTGTTAGGAAGTGTTGTAGTTTCATTTTTTTACATGTGGCTGTCCATTTTCCAAGTACCACTTATTGAAGAGGCTGTCTTTTGTCCAATGTATATTCTTGGCTCCTTTGTCATAGATTAGTTGACTATAGATGCGTGGATTTAATTCTGGGCTTTCTATCCTGTTCCACTGATCTGTATTTCTGTCTTTGTGCCAGTACCATATGGTTTTGATGATTGTAGCTTTGTAGTAGAGTCTGAAGTCAGGGAGCCTGATTCCTCCATCTCCATTTTTCTTTTTCAGGATGTCTTTGACTATTCTGGGTTTTCTGTGTTTCCAGACAAACTTTAAACTATTTTGTTCTAGTTCTTTGAAAAATGTCCTTGGTAATTTGATAGGGATTGCATTGAATGTGTAGATTGCCTTGGGTAGTATAGTCATTTTGATAATATTGACTCTTCCAATGCAAGAGCATGGTATGTCTTTCCACCTGTTTAAGTCATCCTTGATTTCTTTCATCAGCGCCTTATAATTTTCAGAGTACAGGTCTTTTGTCTCTTTAGGCAGGTTTATTCCTAAGTATTTGGTTCTTTTTGATGCAAATGTAAACGGGATTGCTTCTCTAATTTCTCTTTCTGATCTTTCATTGTTGGTATATAGAAATGCAGTTGATTTCTGTGTATTAATTTTGTATCCTGCAACTTTGCCAAATTTGTTGATGAGCTCTAGTAGTTTCCTGGTAGAGTCTTTAGGATTCTCTAGGTATAGTATCATGTCATCTGCAAACAGTAATAGTTTGACTTCTTCCTTTCCAATCTGGATTCCTTTTATTTCTTTTTCTTCTCTGATTGCTGTAGCTAGGACTTCCAGAACTATGTTGAATAGTAGTGGCGAGAGTGGACATCCCTGTCTTGTTCTTGATCTCAGCGGGAATTCTTTCAGCTTTTCACCACTGAGAATGATGTTAGCTCTGGGTTTGTCATAGATGGCCTTGAATATGTTGAGGTAGGTTCCCCCTATGCCCACTTTCTGGAGGGTTTTGATCAGAAATGGGTGTTGGATTTTGTCAAAGGCTTTTTCTGCGTCTGTGGAGAGATCATATGGTTTTTATTCTTCAGTTTGTTAATGTGGCGTATCACACTGATTGACTTGCAGATATTGAAGAATCCTTGCATCCCTGGGATAAATCCCACCTGATCATGATGTACAATCCTTTTAATGTATTGTTGGATTCGGTTGGCTAGTATTTTGTTGAGAATTTTTGCATCTCTGTTCATCAGTGAGATTGGCCTGTAATTTTCTTTTTTTTGGTTTCTTTGGTTTTGGTATCAGGGTGATGGTTGCTTCATAGAATGAGTTTGGGAGTGTCCCTTCCTCTGCAAGTTTTTGGAAGAGTTTCAGAAGGATAGGTGTTAGCTCTTCTCTAAATGTTTGATAGAATTCACCTGTGAAGCCATCTGGTCCTGGACTTTTGTTTGTTGGAAGTTTTTTAATCACAGTTTCAATTTCAGAACTTATTCATATTTTCTATTTCATCTTGGCATAGTCTTGGAAGATTGTACTTTTCTAAGAATGTGTCCATTTCTTCTAGGTTTTCCATTTTATTGCCATAGAGTTGCATATAGTAGTCTCTTATGATCCTTTGTATTTCCGTGATGTCTGTTGTTACTTCTCCTTTTTCATTTCTAATTTTATTGATTTGTGTCCTCTCTCTTTTTTTCTTGATAAGTCTGGCTAAGGATATATCAGTTTTGTTGATCTTTTCAAAGAACCAGCTTTTAGTTTCATTGATCTTTTCTATTGTTTTCTTCGTTTCTATTTCATTGATTTCTGCTCTGATCTTTATGATTTGTTTTCTTCTACTAACTTTAGGTCTTGTCAGTTCTTCCCTCTCTAGCTGCTTTAGATGTAAAGTTAGGTTGTTTGAGCTTTTTCTTGTTTCCTGAGGTAGACTTGTATTGCTATAAACTTTCCTCTTAGAACTGCTTTTGCTGCATCCCAGAGGTTTTGGGGCATCATGTCTTTGTTGTCATTTGCTCCTAGGTATTTTTGAATTTCCTCTTTGATTTCTTCAGTGATCCATTGGTTATTTAGTAGCATGTTGTTTAGTCTCCACGTATTTGTATTTTTGGCCATTTTTTTCTTGTTGTTGATTTAGTCTTATAGCATTGTGGTCAGAGAAGATGCTTGAAATGTTTTCAATTTTCTTAAAGTTACTGAGGCTTGATTTGTAACCCAGGATGTGGTCAATCTTAGAGAATGTTCCGTGCACACTTGAGGAGAATGTGTATTCTGTTGCTTTTGGATGGAATGTCCTACAAATATCTCTTATGTTCATCTGATCTAATGCTTCATTCAGGGCCTGTGTTTCCTTATTGATTTTCTGCCTGGATGACCTGTCCATTGCTGTAAGTGGGGTGTTAAATTCCCCCACTATGATTGTGTTATTGTTGATTTCTCCTTTTAAGTTTGTTAGCAGTTGCCTTCTATATTGTGGTGATCCTATGTTGGGTGCATAGATATTTAAAATTATTATATCTTCTCCTTGGATTGATCCTTTGATCATTATGTAGTGCCCTTCCTTGTCTCTTAAAATGTTCTTCATCTTAAAGTCTATTTTGTCTGATAGGAGTATTGCTACTCTGGCTTTCTTTTGATTCCCGTTTGCATGGAATATTTTCTTCCATCCTCTCGCTTTTAATTTGTATGTGTCTCTAGGAGTGAAGTGGGTCTCTTGAAGACAGCATATATATGGGTCTTGTTTTTGTATCCATGCGGCATGGATGGGGCATTCAGTCCATTAACATTTAAGGTAATTATTGATATATATGTCCTTTTTGCCATTGTATTAACTGTTTGGGGTTTTTGTTGCTCTTTTTTTTTACCCTGAGGTGTTGATATAGGAGTCTGTATACAAATGAGATTGTTTTAAGTTGTTGGTTTCTTAATTGCATGTGTGTCTCCAGTGACCTGCATTTGTGCTCTCGTCTCACGATTTCTGAATTTGGTAGGATAATTGTGCATGGATGATTTAGTATCTTTACTGTATATATGCCTTTCCTGGTGAGCCTTGTCATTTGTGGTGTTTTTGTTTCTGGTCGTGGCCTTTTCTTTTCTGCCTAGAGAAGTTCTTTTTTTGTTGTTTTAAAGCTGGTTTAGTGTTGCAGAAATCTCTTAGCTTTTGCTTATCTATAAAGATTTTTATCTATCCTTCAAATCTGAATGAGAGCCTTGCAGGGTAAAGCAATCTTGGTTGGAGGTTTTTCCCTTTCATCACATTAAGTATATCATGCCACTCCCTTCTGGCCTGCAGAGTTTCAGCTGAAAAATCTGCTGATAACCTTATCGGGTTTCCCTTGTAAGTCATTTGTTTCTTTTCCCTAGCGGCTTTCAAATTTTTCTCTTTGTCTTTAATTTTGGTCATTTTGATTAATATGTGTCTCGGGGTGTTCCTCCTTGGGTTTATTTTATATGGTACTCATTGCGCTTCCTGAATTTGAGTGAGTGGTTCCTTTCCCATATTAGGGAAGTTTTCGGCTATTATCTCTTCAAATATTTTTTCTGTCCC